>PXOE01000125.1:0-158454 GCA_003012245.1 Microcyclospora tardicrescens
CAAAAGGGTACAAAGTGGTTTGGGATCCAGAGCTTGACTTCAAACTCGGCAAGGAAGAGCGAAAACGCGCAACATTGAGAAAAAGAGAATTCGGTGCAGAGGTACGCCACACATTTCATAATTTGCTGAGTTTGAATAAGATGACAGACATGACATGACGTTAAGAAAACCACTTTGTACCCTTTTGCTGATACCTGGGCGATGTTAGACATACGAGCCGGATCCTCCTCCAGATCCTCGATTGGCAATCCCTGGCTACATGTCAGGGAATTGCAGGCCGAAAGACAGACCTAGCAAAGCCATCGTGCGGGTCGCCCCATACAATTTGCCACAATACAAAATCGACAAGTTTTCCGTTGGACCGGGCGAGTCACAGCAGGTGGTAGTACTCGGTTTCGACCCTTTCACACCCGAATCCAACCTGCGGCATATTTTCAGTGGCTTTGGCAGCATTGCAACAGTGCAAAACAAGACGGACCCAGAGACCGGGAGTTTTCTCGGCATTGCCTTGATTAAGTATCGCGACTCTCTTAGGGATGACGGCGCGACTGCTACGACAGCTGCGAAAATGGCGGAAACAAAGATGAATGGGGAACGCATTGGAATGCATTCTTTGACGGTGGAAGTGGATCGCGAGGGACGTAAGTTCCAGCGATACGTGGAGCGCGCGCTCAAAAGGATGCGCGCAGAGCGGCCACAAGACAGCTTGGCAAGTGCTGTTCCACCACCCCCTCCTCCGCGAGACTCGCAAAGTCATGCAGCCGATGTATCTGCTCCTCCTCCGAATGCGCCCAAAGGTCCATCAGCCAAATCAGTCGCCAAAGCCGTTGCGAAGCCGGTTGCCAAGATTGCTCAAACTCCTGTTCCAGAGGGCCCAGCAGCAGCTAGGGTCGTAAAGTCAGGGGCGGCGTTGTTGATCGAAGACGAGCCAATCCTGTCCAAGATCAAGCGTAAACCATACATTCATATTCCACATCGCAATGTACCTGTACTTGGGACGACCATACCCCATCTAAAGAAGCGACTAAAGGCATATGACTGGCGAGAAGTTAGGCTGGACAAGACCGGCTATTATGTCATCTTCGAAGACTCAAAGCGTGGTGAGGACGAGACAGAGCGTACGTTCAACGAATGCAACCAGGGTGCTTTGTTCACGTACAAGATGGCAATGGAGTGTCAAAAGTACGGCAATCCAGACTATGAACGCACGCCGAGCCCTGAGCGTGTCATAGCAGAAAAGCATACTCGCGAGAATCTGGAACGTCTGAGGGCTGAACAAGAGTTGGACTTCGAAATCGAGAAGAAGCAGAGAGCGGAGAACTTGGATCCTGTACAAGGTGCGCTTGAGCAGTTGCGTATTGAGCTACGCGACAAGATCATGAGCGATATCAAGACCAGGATCGCAATCCCTATATTTCATGACAGCCTAGACCCTGTCAAGCACACTGCGAGGCGTCGGAAACTGGGTCTGCCTGATCCATTGGATGTTGAGAACAGAACGCCAACATTGCTGTTCAATAAGGCTGGCGACAATGCACTGTACTCCAAGTCCCGGCATGCTTTATCGCATTCGAAACCGCTTCGACCCCACGATCCCAACCAACAGCGCGGCAGAAGAGGAGATCGTGAGAGAGATAGGGCGCCGCTCAATGCCTTTGTGGATGAGCGCCGGCGTAGACCACCGCCAAAACCGTCACAAGCACGTGGATTGCATTTCAGGCTACAACAAATGTTTACTGAGGACGAAGACTCTGACGATGAGCATGCAGCATCTATCACTCGGGATACCGAAGACCAGGAAAGTCGACCGCTCAGCCGAACTAGCAGGAACTCTACTCCTTTTGATTCTGAGTCCGTCACCGAGACAACGCCGAAGACGAAACGACGAAAAGCTGCAGACTGGGATGACGAGGAAGAAGAGAAGGAGGAGAAGGAAGTCTTCGATGGCTTGCAGAAGTCCTTACTTGGACACCTCTTGCACAAAGAACCTGAAGACCTTGCGACCCGCGAACTTGAACTGGTCATCAATACTCTTCCGCGAAGCTCAAAGTATGCCATCCGAGCTAAGACAGAACTGTATCTTCGACAACGGTCAAAAGACGATGATGACCTCTTCCAGGTCGACGAGGTTGGTGCGAAATTCGATCCAGCCATCGATGGACTCAAGCGGCAGAAGGACAGCACGCCATCCGTCGATTTCGACTCTAAGGCTGCGAAAGAGAAGGCTAAGAAGAGGAGGAAGACCAAGAAACAGATCTTAGAAGAGCAAGAATTGCTGAAAGCGGAAGCGAAAGAAGCGGAGTTGTTGAAGAAGGCTGCCTCACAAGAAGTCATCGACAAGATTGAACCACAGGAGGAGCCGGAGCTTGAAGGCGCTGACGACGCAGAAGCGGCCGGTATCTACTGGAAATTCACGCATGACAAGCCTCGCCGCACCGTCGAAGATGATCGGGATGTTGTGCTTGACATTTCAGGATGGCAGCAACTGGTTAAGGATGACGAGGACATGCTCTTTGTCAAGAAAGCATTGGATCATGAAACCGAAGCCATAATTGGGAATGCCAGGCTTTGGGCCTGGAAGCAGCTGGAAATCAAGGCACTTAACCGTGGCCTTGGCGGTGCATTGCAGTCGGACAGCGGCGTCGATGGGTACTATGTGCCCAACTCTACCGGCTGTGCCAGAACCGAGGGCTACAAAAAGATTCTGAATGAGGAGAAATCCAAGTATCTTCCACACCGCATCAAGGTACAGAAAGCTCGCGAAGAACGCCAGGCCCAGGCTACCATCAACCCAACCGCAGTGCTCGAAGCTGCGAAACTTGCTGTGGCGGAGAAGATCGCAAGCACTGCCACATCCCGCAGCAATCGTGTCAACAATCGCCGACTGATCAACGACATCAATCTCCAGAAACAGACTCTAGCTATTGCGAATAGCGATGCAGACGTTACGATTCGCTTCAACCAGCTTAAGAAGCGAAAGAAGCTCGTCAAATTCGACCGATCTGCTATTCACGGCTGGGGTCTCTACGCAGAAGAGAACATTGCCATCAACGACCTCATCATTGAGTACGTCGGAGAAAAGGTCCGCCAGAAAGTGGCGGATATGCGTGAGATCAAGTACGACAGGCAAGGCGTTGGATCTTCGTATCTCTTCCGCATGATGGACGACGAGATTGTCGATGCGACCAAGAAGGGAGGCATTGCCCGTTTCATCAATCACTCTTGCAACCCCAACTGCACCGCCAAGATTATTAAGGTCGAAGGAACCCCGAGAATTGTCATCTATGCCTTGAAGGACATTTACAAAAGTGAGTGCTTTTTATGAAACCCAACAGTCTCCGCTTATCTGCAATACTAACATATCTGTTTAGACGAAGAATTGACGTATGACTACAAATTCGAGCGCGAGTTCGAATCTAATGATCGGATTCCGTGTCTCTGTGGCTCTGCTAACTGCAAGGGCTTCCTCAATTAAGCCGCTTCATTATATTCAGCTCGCGTCAACATTTGGGCGGATACGCAGGGTGCGCAATGTGGCCTTGAACCTGTATTGTTTGAGCATTTCCATTGCATAGCATGGTGGCGCTTTTGTTCTACCATAGCGTTGGCAGATTCTGGCGATGCTCATGGACTATAAGAGGCGTCTATGGGAGGAGTCTAATCGACAACGCCTGGTGCCAGAATTGAGTTGGAGCCTTCAACATTGGACCACAGACTCCCAAGGCATTCCTGACTGGGTGCGTGATAACAAGACACCAAAATGGCAAAAAAGCCACTCATCACCTGTTTCCGAATCACTGTCTCATCGATGCTTCCCATTGTACACCTTCCCAGCTACCCAATGTCCCTACTTTACTCCACAAACAAGCCCTCCGCCCATCCTCTCCTCTTGACCCCCAACTCCACCGCCGCATTGCCCCAGTCCACACCATGGTTATGTCCCGTCATCTTGCCTCCCGGACCCTCCAGTATCCCCGCCCGCTCCTTGCCCTGCTCTTCCGTCAACAGCGTCAACAGCCCAAACACCACCGGCACGTTCTGCTCCAGCTGCACCCGCATCAGCCCGTGCGACACCGCCTCGGAGATATACTCGAAATGCATCGTGGCGCCCTTGATCAGCGCGCCGATGGCGATCACCGCATCGAACGCTTGCGTGCTGCCTCCAGCCGCCTTGTTCCCTGTCTCCGCTGGCTTCGTGGCTGTGGCCGTAGCCGTCAAGTCCGTCGTCGACCCGCCCAGCAAATCATCCGTCGCGAGACTAAGTCCACCGAGCGCCGTGTGCTGCTGCGCCTCCACCAGCGATGCGGCGTACATGCGGCTCGCCGCGAATGGCAGCTCATAGCTTCCCGGCACCGACTGCACGACAATGTTCTCGTCCTTGACACCGGCGGCGCGGAGGGCGGAAAGCGTGCCATCGAGTAGGGCGGAAATCAGCGCTTCGTTCCAGCGCGCGTGGATTATGCCAATGCGAAGAGGGGAGCCTATGAGGTGCGTGTGTTAGGAGATGGTGGTGGGTGTGAAACTCATGTATGGAGCGGAAGCTGGAGGGGGATTGACATACCATCGTAGGTTTTGGCGGCGGCGAGCCCGGCGATTGGCATCTTGGAGAGGTATATGGAAGGATTGATAGAGTGGTAGGAACGAAGATTGTGGTGTTTGGTAGACGGGGACGTGAAAATGCTTGTGTTTGAGGATTCGTGGTGGGGTGTTTGTGTGTCGGTATATGTGAAATGTTGTCATGTGGGGTAATTCTGAGTGCTGGGAGCACGAGCTGCAGGGTGACGGGAGGATCTGCAAGGTACCCAGCGGTGTCCAAAGACTAATAAATCACAGACGTGAACACTATTCGGTCAGACGGTCTGCTTTGTGGACCTAAGCAGATCGCGACATGTGTTGGGGCAGAATGAACGCGAAGCAGCGAGATTATATGTCGATTGTGACGAAGAGTAACAAGTGAAGTAGTAGACATGTCAATACACCATGCCCCAAGCGCCTGGCAACATGCCGACGCTACCTGTCTATGCTAAAGGAAGTGCGTTGTGCTTTTACTCGAGCACCTCTTCGTGCTCCTCCAGAATCTCCTCGAAAATTTCCTCAACGACCTTGCCCTCCATATCCTCCTCGTCAGCAATTACAAGTGCGTGCCTTTCCTCGCTGAGGTCCGGAAGACCAAGCTCGCGTCTATCCTCAAGCAGATCCTCAGTGACACGCTCGCGGTACGCAAGCCATTCTTCCAGCTGCTGTCTCCTGGCCTCGACAACGGCCTTGTCGGCAGACGATCGCTTGGCGGTATCGGCCTCCTCAAATTGGCGAGAGTACTCGCGTAGGTTCTTGCGCACATTCTTCATCTCGTCCTTCGACAAGAGACGGTCTGGTCGAGGTCGCCATGCCAGTTGTTTGAATTGCTCGATTGGCTCCTCACGGAGTGTCTGTCCGGAGAATGTATATAGGTGGTAACCGTTTTCCATCTAGGAGTGATCAAGTCAGTATATCGCAATAATCGAGTGACAACGCTATAATGGACTTACTCTATGCTTCCACACACTTGCGCTTGTTGCCACATAGCGACCACTGGGATCCCACTCAATGTCGGTCACGCCATAATGATCCGCTGTGGACATGAGTTGTAGATTGGCCGTGAGATCCTTGTCCTTCTCGTCTTTCTCGCCTTCAAAGTCAAAGTCCCAGAAGTCGAGATCGAAGGATTGTTGGCTGAGAACGGTGGCAACCACGACGAAGCGACCATTAGGCGACCAATGAATGGCATTATTGTTCTTCTTGTCAATAGTTCGAATGAGCTTGAAGTTGCCTACACCGTGCTTCACCTTCTCTGGGCAGAAGAAACTGACGGACGTCTTTGGTGGTACAGCAGCGCCCGCGGGTACCTCGCCAGCAGTGATGAGCACGAAACGATCGCCCTTAGGCTCCCATGCGAAGTTAATGACCGTGTCTTTAATGCTGTCAACAACCTCGACTGGGACGCCCTTCTCACGTACGCGGAAGATCTCGAGGTTCGTGGCCAAACTCTTTTTACTCTTGCTGTGGCGATCGACCTTGACACAAACAAAAGAAGAGTCTGACTGCCAATGTAATTTCGCATCCGACACATTGAACAAATTTCGCGTGCGTACAATCTCTTTGGATGGAACGCTCATCAAGCCGACCTTTGCCGGATTGCTGCCCAATTCTGGGGTCCAGTAGCAGAACAATTGCTCGTAGTCTTTAATGTTGTCACGTTGTGGGTTTGCTGGGCACCATTCGAAGTCCTGTACGCCTTCGATCTTGATGCTGACTTTGTCCATAAGGTTCATGCGCGGGAGCTCGTACACGCTGATGCTCTGACCTTGTGTCATGCGTGCAACGTACTTAGCATCTGCAGACCACTTGAAAGCTGGCCATTGGATCTTCTTCTTCACTGGGTTTCCTTCGGAATCTTCGGTTGGACCGGGTAGATCAAGCGTAACGAAGGAGCGAAGGGGTTTTCCAGTAGCGACATCCCAGATGATGTAGTTCTTGCCATCTTCTTCCAGGGACAGGATGGGGTTTGTTTCATCAACAGACATGGGACGGTGTGACCAAGTAGTGAGGTAGCGTTCGTCAGGCGAGAAGTCAACGAGGTTGACCCCAGGGTGCATGAATCGTTGTCTTGACCAATCGGGGCCACTCCACAGCTGGCAACCTTGTGCATGGATTGATGTGAGGTAAGTGCCTTTGGGAGACCACTGTACAAAAGACTCGGTCCAGTGCTGGCGATCGACGACTTGTTCGGGTTGATCCTGCTTCTCATTCCAGTAGACACCAACGTTCTCGCCGCGGAACAGAATGAATTGATCTCGTCCCTCAGCATCGTTCAACCACCATCGCAGATGCTGCCTTTCTTCGAAAGGTGCGATCTCTGGTTCCCGGTATGTTTCATCAATCCTGCCTTCACGACCAAAGCGCTCGATATCGGTGAGCTTGTTGACGGCAATGGTGTGTCTCTTATCCAGAGGGGTGGCATGCAGCGCTTTCACGGCGGCAGCAGCTTGTGCAGGAGTCTCGTATTCAACAAAAGCATAGCCTTCGGTCATCTCTCCAGCATCGTTCATCGGCATGAATACATTCTCTTCCTGAGTGCGACCGACAGTGACGAGCTTACGCAACAAGAACTTGACAAGCTTGTCCTTGCTAGCCTCCGGCACCTTAGGCAGGCCATCAATCACAATGAATGTGTCCAGCCCCTCTTCCATGCGCACTTCATACTGCTCGCGGAGGTCCGTGAAGTCCACGGGCTCCTCGTCGTCATATTCAGTCTCGGGGTCTAGTTGCTCGAAAGAGGGCGCCATGATGGCGGTACGTGCAGTTTAGTTTCAGGAATTCGAGGATGTGCGAATGCACGGAGCACGAGTGGTGGGGTGCCTTCTATGCCAGTCTCGTACCAGAAAGATCTGTTGGTGTAGCTGTGATGTTGATGATAAACGACAAGATCTTCTTTTGAAGTCGCTGTTGGTTCTAGTCGTAATATCTCGTGCAATAGGTGATGGGCTGGCTGTAGTGATATTTCATTCGTGAGTGGGGTCGCGAATCCGGCGGATCTAGCCGAGTCTTGCCAAGACCGGACTCGAGTTCTACAAGATGCGAGTCGATGACAACAGTCTCATTAGACCTCCAGACTCGACCTTCAGCGAATACAAGTGCCTTTGGCCTTTCATCTTGCGCGGTGTGTTCGGGAAGTCAGCCACAAAGCTCCTTCGAAGTTGCTTTTAGGTACAATTTAGAGATAACGATCACAGAGACTGATCAGAAGTCTACACCGTTGCGATTCTCGCTCAATAGCTTTCTCAGTGCAACCCACGGCCTTTGGATGATGTAGTTCGACAGAGTCGGCCTATGCGTTCTAGGTCAACACCTGATAGTGAATTCCCATGCGCGAAGAAGTTCCACAACGCTTGTTTGCAAGCCTCTGCGCCCCCTGCTTCTTTCACCACTCATCCGGCCTTCGTTTGGCGGATATAGCAGTCGCCACGCACGATGGTGATCACTTAATCCCCAGAAAAGCTACCTCACTGCAGCATATACCCGCTACGTAGAGGATACCCTTCTCCTTAGTACAATGGGGAAGAAGGTGTTCCACTCCATCCGAGTCCGGGTCTGATAATGGTCAAGGATGACTGCATTGATTCCAATGTATGGCCAAGCGTGCAAATCTGCTTTGACACATCGCTTCTAGCCATTCTTGCCCGAATAGACACATGGGAGAATGATGCTCGATCCTGGAGCATGGGACAAGACTTATCCTGGTAATGGCGGAATCCTCATGATCATAGCCATTGGCGGAGTATTAAGTTGAAAGGACACAGGAAGTTTATGCTGATCAGTACTCTTGTCTATGGGAATAGCTTGCTCGTCTTAGCAGTCAGAGCTGAAAGAACGGCATCAAAACCATTATCTTCCATCAATCATAATTATCTGACTCGATTGTGACAACATCTCAGCAGACAGTCAGACCTATCTGCCAATACAATCTAAGACATGCTCGGTAGAAAGAAATCCTTGTGTATTCTTGGATATGACGAACTTGTCCAGCTTACTTAATGGCATCGTGATTTTCCATCAGCCGGGCCTGTTGGCTCTGAGCGACACAAAGTATGGAGAGGCTGAACGAAGGGTCAACAAGAGCGACTTTCAAGCTCAGTCTCTCATGCCCAACAAGAGGGCCTGGACGATGTTGGAGATCTTGTAGAGTTCAGCGGGAGGTTCCGCATGTGTTCTGTTCGGCCCGCACTTTCTAGCATTGACCAGCCACATGCTCCTCCACCTCACCTTCGTCACTCTTCAGATCGTCGTCCTCGAAACCATATCTAAGCATTGCACAACATCCGCAAACCACAAACTCGTCACGTTGGTGTCATACGTAGCCCGACACTGTGTGCATCTTTCTGCTCGGTTGGTACATGGTCTACAGCCCTTCTGGGCGTTTGCGACAGCATGGCGACTACCTGTAAGTTGCGAAACAGCCAACCATGGTGACTTCTTCAAGGTCTCTTTGATAGAGCTTATGAACTTACCAACCAACGCTCTCGACTCTAGTGCCACCAGAACAGATCGCTGCGTACAGCGCGATCATCGACAATATCCTCTCCTCATCCGACCTCAACACGATCTCTGCGAAAGCCATTCGGAAGGGCCTCCAAGAACAAGTCGACTATGACTTGGCGCCGCAAAAAGTACAAATCTTCACATGGGTGTTATTAGTCAAGGTTATATCTGACATCCTGATCTTAGACCGCGATTACCGACCTGATCATGGAACGATTCGACAAGTTCTCCAATAGTCCGAAGATCGCCGAGATTGCACCGCCAGCTCCGACCACGAACGGGACTGCGCATAAGGCCTCGAAAGCTGATGTCGTGTCAAAACCGGGCCCAAACAAGCGAAAAGTAGATGACGATGATGACGATGACGAGCTTAGCGATGTACAAGACAGTCCACCGCCGAAGAAGGTCAAGAAAACCCCGCGGAAAGAGACGGACGAAGAGATTGCCAAGCGCATGCAGGCAGAGTTGAATGCAGGGAGCGCACGAGCAACTCGCGGCGGCAATACGACAAGGAAGAAGGTCGTTGTTAAGAAAGAGAAGAAGCCAAAGAAGAAAAGCGCGGCGAAGATCAAGTCGGCCGACGACAGCGACATCGACAGTGACAGCAGCACGACTAAGCCAGAGACAGTCAGAAAGGGTGGCTTCCATGTAAGTTGGCCGAAACCGAAACATGCATCTTCTTGATTGAAGGATCTAACGAAGCTTGTCATTAGAAACTCATGAACCTCTCACCGGCGTTGCAAGAACTCCTCGGCACATCCCAACTGTCGCGTCCACAGATGGTGAAACAGATCTGGGCGTATGTGAAAGAACGCGACCTTCAGGATCCGAGCGATAAGCGACACATAATGTGTGACGAGAAGTTACGTGCAGTGTTCAAATCTGACAAGGTTCATATGTTCACCATGAACAAAATACTTGCGCCACAGGTCTGGCCAGCAGAGGAGGTCTGATTTCTACTCGGCTCACCCCAAATCTATTGACCGGAGCTTGGATTTCACCAGCTCATCTTTGGCGCAGCATTTGGCAGCACCTAGCTTGTAACAAACGTCATTGTACCATTGGATATCATGCCGAGAAGATCTCAACAACGACTTGATGCGCTAAAGCTTAAATAACGAGATAGACTCCAGGCATGGTGTGAGAAAAGTTGTGCAGATGGCTGCCTTTCATCGCATTCTATTGCATCTATGTAATCACAACCCACAGTAGAAGTGACAGGCTGTAGACAACGTACATGATCTCATCTGGGAACCCAAGCAACTGACCTAGGATAGAATGTGTTCTAGCCATGCATGAGCATCACTTGTGTATAGCACTGACCATTCTGTTAGACGATGTTGTGACAGAGAGGATCAGTGGAAAGTACAAAGCTTCAACGGTTCGCCCATATCTCCAAAAGCTACTTATGCCTCTTCTCCAATATTCAAGCTCGCAAGGCATCGATAGTTCAAGGTCGTTTCGCAGGGCTATAACCAGTCCAGCGCAAAGCCACGCGACGTTGTCGAGAGTTTGCGCGCGGCTCCACGTTTCTCCCGCCCGCGGCTTGTACCCGTGCGCTGCCCCAACTGCTTCTAACGTAAGCCTGCAGCTCAGCAACTGGACGATTTTCCGCTACAGCTTTACACACCTCAATCTCACTGTCACTTCTCCTCACTTCTCCGTCTTGAGCTCAATTCACTCGAGCCATCCTCTGCAGCGACACATCTTGACCAAACGAATTCCGAAGCTGCAGCCATAATGGCCGCCGCAATCAAAGCTCTCAATGCCAAAATCCGGTCGAATCCGGTGACGGATTACTTCTGCTCGACCCGTAAGTCTCGGCCTCGACATAGGATGTTGTGCTTGGAACATGGGTGAAGCAGGATGGAGGAGAGGGAACGGAGCTGTGGAGAAAGGCATATCCTGAAGTTGGGACATTCGTGAGACTGTTGGCTGACGAAGAGCAACTTGCTATGAGACAGATTTCTGGGGCCCAGCATCCAACTTTGGTATCCCAATCGCTGCCGTCATGGACACACAAAAAGACCCAGAGATGTAAGGCTGTCCTTCCTTACCACACACCTTCAGAGCTTCCTTGCACACAAGTCCATACTCTCCACCGCCGTGCTTCCGTACGCCCGACGACAATCGCAAAACTAACCCCTTCGCTTCCCACCTTGCAGCATCTCCGGACGCATGACACTCGCGCTCTGCGGCTATTCTGGCGTCTTCATGCGCTACGCCTTTGCCGTCACGCCGCGCAACTACCTGCTCTTCGGCTGCCACTTGGTCAACTTCGGCGCGCAGGCCACGCAGGGCTACCGCTTCGTCAACCACTGGTATCTGGGCGGACGGGACAAAATGCTGAGCAAGCAGGCACAGGATGGGTTGGTAAAGGCGGAGGGTGCAGCTTCCGGCGCAGCGGAGAAGGTGCAGAATGCGGCGAATGAGGCGGTGGGCAAGGCGAAGGAGGTGGTGGGAAAGGTGCAAGATAAGGTCTCGCGATGAGAGGATTTTGGCAAGATGGGAGAGCTTCTGCTTTAGGCATGTATGCAGGAATGGTCTTTGTTCCTAGCAGGCACGGCGTTATAGCTTCAACTTGCAGTATTTGCACAGTGGTCAAGGTTTATGGACAGCAAGCCTTTTAAGTCTGCATCAAAGATGGTCATGGCTAGCGTGCAGTAAGTCATTTCCGTCATTCATCGTACAGGTGCGTTACACAATCACGCAATGATAGATAACACGAAATATGCTGCGGCCATGGCGACCAGCACCCGCGAACTCTTCGACGGTCCATCCGCACCCCCCAAGCCTGGTGTCCCATCGTCACTGTCCCCGGGCTTCTGGACCTGTGACGCATACTGCCCTCCAACATTTCCAGCTGGACTGTACTCGCACACGAGGTACCAACCATGCGCTCCATTTGCTGCGTTATTATCGCATCGCACAGCCCCACACCCGACCTGCGTTGTAGCCTTCCAAACCAGTTGCGTGAAATGCCCGGTCGTCTCGGAGAAGCCAGGATGCGACCAGTCGTATGAGCTTTCTTCGTCTGCCCAGGCGTCGATGGCGTCGGCAGGAGTCGTGAAGCCTTCGGCAAGGTTCTCGCCGTATGGTCCACCCTGGGATCGCAGTCAGTAAGCGCAAAGGAACATGAAGGTGGAAGTAAACACGCACAGAATGCTCCCAAATACACTTTTCAGCATGAGATTGCGCAAAATCGGCAAGCGTGGTGTTCCAGGTGACTGGGTTGGCGAGATAGCGAGAGCGGTAGAGGTTCGTGCTATTGAGAACCGTGGTGTCGAGCGCAGTGGTATATGCCATCACGAGGGCGGAGAGAGCTGCGACAGTCTTCGAGGCGGTGTTTGGCCTGGTGCCCGTAGGCTGTGAGATCGAAGTTGTCTCTGATGCTGTGTTGTAGTCTTTGTAGATTGTGATGGTAGAGGTGATAGATGTGGTAGTCGTTAGAGTCGTGAAGGAAGTATGAGATTTCGTGGTCTGCGCAGAAACCAGCTGCGAGACATGGTCGTATGAAGCAAGCACCACCAGGGCGTAGAACAGGAAAGCGAAACGCATACTTGGTGACTTTTAAGAGAGGGGATGTGGCGGTGAAGGGTACTGAGATCTCGCCACACGTTTACGTCGGAATACGTTCTCCGTGTGGTAGCAACGTCGCAAAGCCCGAATATGAAGACAAAAATCCCGCAAGAAGTCCAGCTCTTGTGCAGGGAGGGTAAGGAAATTGGAGAACGTAAGTTGAAGGAGAGCAGTCCAGTACTAGAGCCTTTGTCTGCATGCCGGATGGTATTGTACCACGAGGAATGCATGCGCTGTGGTGTCAAGAGTCAAGCCAGGGTAGCGTCTCATGGCTTCGTCTTCCGGCGCAAATGTCTGGATATGGATGACCAGTCGAAGTTGACATGTATTTCAAGCGATGGTGTTTCAAGATGATACCAAGCACTCGGCGGTTGTGGTCGTGAGAGGGCGCAACGAAACAGACGTGACGTCGCACGTGACCCGAAACACCACTCACGGCCCAAGCCGTACCTGCTTCCAGGCTTCGGCCCGCCGTACGCGCTAAGCAACACAGCACAACTACAAATTCCTTCTCCGCCCTCGCACTCCCTCTCTTTCTCTGGCATCAAAAAGTATCGGAGCCAGCCACGACCGGCACCCAGACCCTCAGGTCAATTCGTATGTCAAAGTACACGGTGTTGTGTTGCCAGTTCTCCTCGTGAGAACGTGGCTCCGTAGATGAACATTTATCTCCAATAGGAAGCTTCTCTCTCGTTAGGGTCACTTTGTTGTGGCGATGAGTCTGGAGTGTCGAAATGAGGAGGACATCTCTGTATGATGCCACTGATGCGTTACCTGATAAGCTGGTGTGCATTGTTCTCGTCGCCCTACTGCTGCTGAGGTCCATATGGTCTGAATGGAGTGTAGCGTCAGTCCTCGGCCATAGCAATAGGTCAACGCACAGCAACATCATGTGTTGCCGCCTTTAGACTATGTGTACCGAAGTTAAAGCCAGTGCAATAAGCCTATCTATCGTTGTCTGTTCGACGCAACAGGATGCGGCTACGGTATGCAACTACGATATGGAGCATAAGCGGATGGTCATTGGTGATACGTGGACTTATAGGGAGATGTTTTGCTGATAATTCGCTTCAAGCCTGAACTCCTATCAGGGATACTGCCAAAGCTTGGCTAAAGCAATACGCCTGACGCCTGGCGCTAGATACATTCTGCGAAACGAGCCAAACTCACTGCTCAAACTTCCCTCCCGCTTGAATCACCTCGAAAGCACTCATTGTGTGCTTCCACACCGTTTCCTGGAAACCCTCTTTCCTCAGCTTGTCATAAGCTGCACTCCCTCCATACGTTACGCCATTGTATTTGGCAGAGTATGCTCCGCCGCCTACGACTCCGTTCGTGGCTCGCGCCGCTTCACCCTTCAGCTCGCTCGTCTCCTGAGTTCCCCCGAAGCGTGGAGATGTGAACCCTATGACCCAGTCCGCAATGACACCGGGCTTCAACGAGACCAATGGCAGCAATGGTGACATGAGTTTGAACGAGATTTTAAACCACAGCGGAAATGGGTTGGTCTTGAATGCCGGCGTAATGACTAGTCCTGGAAAGATGTGCACCAGTCCGATCCGTGGGTGCTGCTGCGCGATAGTCTCGAACGCCATGGTCGTCATATGAATCACATGGTTTCGAGTGGCCGCAAAAGAGAAGTTCTTTGGGTCGCGCAGGGAAAGGTCTTCAGGATGCCAGTTCTTGGAAGATTCGAGCCCACCAGCATAGATTGACATCACCCGAGCGGATGATAGAACGGTAGCCTCCAGCAGTGGGAGCAGTTGGTGGACCATGCGGATGCGAGAGTAGTAAAGATGTGAAAATAGCTTGTCTAGGCCCTCGGGAGTTTCTGGATTTTGTTTGTCAGTGATGCTGTCACCCTCATGTCTCTTTCGTACATTTTCAGGGGTGCTCAAATGAGAGTTAAACCCACCTCGTCGGTCACCAAGCCAGAAATCGGCATGGCTCATCACCAGTAGATCAATTCGTGGTGCTTTCGCGCCTTCTGCAGCGTCCTCCCGCACAAGGCGAGCAAGCTCTTCGCAACAGCGATCCACATCTTTCAGCAGGGAAAGATCTTTCGCCTGCACGAAGCGAATCCGCACATTTGACAACGCTGCATGTTCGGCGGCGATCCGATCGGCGGCAGCTTGGTTGCGGGCTACAATATAGATCGTTGCACCAGCACCGGCGGAGGATTCTCGCGCAAAGGCTCCAAGTGCATACTCGCCAATGCCGGAGGTGCCACCAGTAAAGACTGCTACCAGAGGCTGAGATGTTGCGGCCAGGCGTGCAGTGTTGGCGGCACGTACATCAGCTAGTGACAACGCTGGGGATGGGTTGGACATGATGTGAACCTAATGCTTCAGCTCGCGAGAAGGGAAGGTGATAGAGTATCTCTCAAATGTATGCAGTCGAAGGGGGCGCTTCGCGAACTTATATAGATGCGGTCACACACCGTGGGTGCCATGGTTAGGACAGATCGAAGATCCTCAACATGAGCAGTCCATCAATCTAACACACGGAGTTTACGGCGCTCGCAATAGAACCTCAAAACGGCAAGGTGGAGGGATGGAGGTTGTCCCGCTAAACGATTTCTGGCCTGGATTGTGCTGAGTCATGAAGGCTATATGCTATAACAGCAACGTGGTCCGCGAACGCTGCTACGATCGCATCGTCTCTCGCAATAAATGGCCAAAGTGGAATGGCGGTGCTTTTCTCGCGACCCTTTTGCAACTTTATGAGCTGCTGGTGCGGTTGAATTGCAAGGTCACATCTGGAGGGCGGATGATATGGCCTCGAGAATCGCGAATCAGTTTCGCCCTGCCAAGCTTTGCTCGTCCTTTTCAACTCACTGGTTGTTGTGATTGCTACGATACGAACGTGACGCCGGACAGCCAGCATCGTGATCCATTGCATCCAACAAGATGTAGCGGAATATGGAGCTGCTGTGATGAGTCGCTGACCATGGCTTGCGTTTCCATGCACACTTGTGCAGATTCACGTCACAACCTGAACATGGAGGTGAGTATCTATCAGACACTACATGATGGAAGAGGCGGATCACCCTTACCGTTATAAGCAGCGCGCAGAGCCGCCGAGCATCACTGCATATGGGGCATGCTACATCAATCACTACCACTCCTCTCGGAAAAGTAACGCAGAAAGTGCCAGCTGTTGCAACTGATCGATTCCACGGATCTAATTCTACAGGAGTGTATCCATGTGAAAGTCCCGTGTGGATTGCTACCTGGATGGTGCTGATGGCCACTTCATGTATCTCGCAATGGTCGCGGAGTCTGACCCTCTGACATACAACTTTTGCCATGCTACAATGAATGTAACGGCCTTTATTTGCTCAATGGCTCCACAGGAGAAGACACCACAGCGCTGCAAGTGCCCACGTTGCGCATGGCTTGAAGGGTTAATCCGCCCGTGACGTGGTCGATGTTGGCGTAGCTGTGCAATTGAACCCCTGGGTGGCCAAGCATAGTGAAGAAGACATGGCAGCAGTTATGCTCGAAGCAGCTGAGGAGTCGATGGTGGCAGCGCACGGATTGCGGGTAGTTGGTGACGGGCCAAGAATGGCGCAAGACGACTGACCCGTCTCCAGGTTGGGAGAGATACCGACCTGCTTGATTGCCGTCACGTTGAAGACCTGTCCCTGATTCATAGCACATGTTGCAGCCGAAGTAGCTGCTTCAAGATCCGGAGCAGGTGCCGTTTTATTGGTTGTAAACACGATGAATTGTTGATCATTGCGGTAAGTCACTTGAGATCCAGCCTGGGAACAATTGTCGGTAGTGAGAGCCCATGTAAAGATCCAAGTACTCTCGATCCCGGAAAGCGTGAAATCGTGTGAAGTCACGAAATACGGACTGCTGGTGGACGCATTCAAACCGCTCAGGTCGACATCCGGCGCCATTTCACCAGAGCCAAATTTGCCGTATTCGTATAAGGTCCACGAGATCCGGAGGCCGAGCGGTGATGCTAAGGCGGGGTTTTGCAACGCAAAGACCACAGGCATGAGCGGCACAGGGGCGTAAGTGCCATTCTGTGGGAAGACCAGGTCCACTTCGAAGGTGTCGAGGCCTACCACGGTATAGACGAACGAAAACGCTAAAGTTGCTCCGAGTGCGAGGCGATATAATCCAAACATGTTGAAGTGCTGCAAGATGTTGACACGAGAGAAGATGGAGTGTCTCGACCTGTGGCTGAAGGGCACTCGTTATCAAAGGGACGTAAATATCAGAAGTTTACCAAGTTTCTTAACAGCTCGGCATGCTGAACTTGAGCGTTCATCTTAACGCGAACCGACGGGCAAAGGGATTGACCAGCCAACAGAAACGTGTGATTGTTGAACTTTGTTGTAGACAGCGCTTGCAGTGAAGTATGCTCGCACTAGGCTGTGTCACAGCACAAGAAGTCATGCACGTGTGTGGACAGGCACATGCGTTGTTTGGATACAAAGTGCAACCTGAAACTTGACTAAACCCGCTAGGCAGAGCTTGTTTTTGCTCGTAAATGTAACTCAATAGATGAGCTTAATGCAAGGGAAACATCAAGGAGCAAGGTATGTATGTTCATCTTGCTCTACTCAATTTGATAGACGCAGTGCGTTCCAGATAACCTGTGGTGGAGGTTGTAACATATTTAAATAAGGTAGATCACTGTCACCGCCAGTGAAGAACTAAAGTGGATGGGGAAGTATATGCTTGACAACCTACATACCCTTACATATCTATACATCAGATGATAGATGGACCTACTTGGAGGACATAAATGTACATTTTGCATCGTTCATATCATCAATAACACTCGCTTGGATTTCATCGCATGTCTACTGTTCCTTACTGCATTGTGTGTGAACGGTAATCTGCACTTTCTCCAAGCCCGACACCAAAGATCGATGTAGTCTGTGACGTAGCAAGAAGGCCGAAGCAGCGGATATTTCGCATCCATACATTGAGTTGGAGATCCTGCAGTAGTGTTCAGGATGTCACGAAACAGATACGAATTGCATTTCCGACGCAAATGATGGTCGAGCACGAATCTCTGACGTTGACGTACACAAATACACATATCTGACTTTTCTTCATATCTCGTAAAATCAAGCGATACCACCTTTGGCGTACGCACCATGTCTGCCGGCTGGCATGGATCGTCTGCTCGATCGCGATCGGACATAACTGTACACACCCAGAAGAATCACGCTAAGCAGTCCCATCTTCGAGTAGAAGCCCAGCCCGCTCAACGTGCTCACACCGCTAAGCTCAGCGACCGAGTCGCTCGCTTTGTAGGCGACAGTTTCGATATCGTCACCAAGGGCCTCGCTAACCTCAACGATCATGTCGGCGGACTCGGACGCAACAGACTTGCCGTAGCCACCAGAGCTCGTAACGATCTCGTCATCGTCCAGCGGCTCTGAGGGTTCGGCAGTGCCGGCGATTCCTATCACCAACGGTCAGCTGAAGTCCGACATTGAGAGCATTCGCAACAGTACGTTTGCAGTGCACCAAACATACTGGGCATTTAGAGTTCCGCTCTGATACCTTCTTCCGGCACCTCAAGCTCGCCTGACTTTGCAATCTTGACTGTCTTGCTGGGCTTGTCGCCGGCACCTTTGGGGATGTTCTCAATCTTTTCAACGACATCGTATCCTTCGAGGACTTCGCCGAAGACGACATGTCGTCCGTCGAGCCAGGAGGTGATGACGGTCGTGATGAAGAACTGGGAGCCGTTGGTGTCTTTGCCAGAGTTGGCCATGCCTACCGATTGCGTTAGCATTTTAATGTTGTTGGCCTGCACGAGTTGTGGTATGGTACGCACTCAATAGACCCTTCTTGCTGTGCTTAAGCTTGAAGTTCTCATCGGGGAACTTGTCGCCGTAAATGCTCTTTCCGCCAGTGCCGTCACCCTTGGTGAAGTCACCACCCTGGATCATGAACTGCTTAATGACACGGTGGAAGGTCGAACCCTCGTATCCGAATCCCTTCTCGCCAGTAGCAAGGGCACGGAAGTTCTCGGCGGTCTGTTGCGTTGCGAGCAGTTAGTGACGTAGAGAGAATGCATTGGCACTGATAGCACATACCTTAGGAGTCGTCTTGCCATAAAGACCCATCACAATGCGGCCAATATCCTCGTCACCATGTTGAATGTCAAAGTAGACTTTGTGCGTGATCTTGGGACCAACCGCAGCTTCGCCGGTCTGGGCAAAGTAGAGGAAGGAGAACGTTGCGATCAGCAGGATGCTGATGATGATACGTTGGAAGCTGGCCATGGTGAATAGATCTAGCATGCAGAAATCGTAGAGCTTGAGAGGAGAAGAAGGGGGTTCAATGCTGGACACGATATCACAGAGTGGACAGCTGGAAGCTCGGCGGCTGCATGAACCTGGAATTTCACGTGACAGCCCTGCATGCCACTTAGTTCGAGGTTAATCCGACTGCAGCATAATAAGAACACGCGAGTACATAGGACGCATACGGAGAGATGTTAATTTTTCTTTGAGTCATCGTTGGCAAGGGAGCGGTATGCTGCCACGAGATATTGTCTTATACTAAGTATCGCCTCCCTATATTTCTCCCAATCTGTTTCATACCTATACTCGCTACCATGGGACACTCGACTGGGTTACTCACCTCTGTCTCCATTCCCCTTCCGCTTCTGATCCCTGGCACTTTGATAGCTTTCGTCATCTCACTTATTATCTACCGGACGTACCTAGATCCTTTGCATCACATCCCAGGTCCATTAATCTGTCGCCTGACGTCTCTATGGACATATTACCACTCTTATATTGGAGACGAGTGCAGGCTTATCGATAGCCTGCACCAAAAGTATGGTCAATTCGTGCGCATTGCTCCGAACGAAATCTCCATTGCAGATGGCGCAGCTCTCTCGCCTGTCTACTCCGAGAGAGGCGGGTTCCGGAAAGCGCCCTGTTATGCGAACTTTGACAACGAAGGCCACGCGACCATTTTCTCCGAGCTGGATCCGGCGCAAAGGGCTCCAAGGAGCAAAGCCGTGGTGTCCATCTTCAGTACGGGAAACATCCGTGCTGGGTACGACAGTATTGGCGCTTGCGTTGACGCATTCGTAAGAAGGATGAAGGAGAATGCCCGCATCAGCCGGTCAACAGGCCAGCCAGTGAACGTGCTAAACCTTTCCCGTGGACTGGCTCTGGACTCCGTTACCTCCTATCTCTTCGGCAAGACGTATGGCGCTGGGGTGGAGAGCGGCACAAACCTGAGCGTTGGGCCGTTCGTGGATTACTTTGTGGCCTTTGGACGGTTCTTTTACCTTCCACCATGGCTCTTCCCGAAGGTGGAGACCGTGGTAAGCTATGTTTGGCCGCTCAAGGACATTGACGAAAGTGGTGCCAAAGTCGATGCGTTCGTTGCTGCTCGTGTGCGCGAGGCTGAGAAGAACGATTCCACTTTTCAAGGCAGACTGCTCCAAGCCGGCATCTCTGTACACGAAACAGAAGTTCAGTGTAAAGACTTGATCTTCGCTGGCACAGATTCCACTGGCATGAATCTCGCCACCATCTGTTGGCATCTTTGCCGCAATTCTGACGTGTAAGTACCGCCCAATGCAAACCTTTGCTCGATTCCCTCTGCTACAAAATCTGATCGATATCTTCCAGCTACGAGACTCTACGCTCCTCGCTCTCAACTTCCGACGCCACCGATGCGGCTCAGAACTCTTACCTGCAAGCTGTCGTCCGCGAGGGCCTACGGCTCTCCATGGCCAACCCAACCCGCTTCCCGCGCGTCGTGCCCCCGACTGGTTGGACGTTCACCTCGTCCAGCACACAGCAGACGTTCGTACTCCCGGCCGGCACACTCGTCGGACTGCAGCCGTACACGCTGCACCACAACCCCGCGATCTTTCCAGACCCGTTTGCTTTCCGACCTTCGCGCTGGCTCGACGGTGCCGCAACCCCGGAGATGCAACGCGATATGATTCCCTTCGGTCTTGGTTCTCGCATGTGCATTGCGCGTAACCTGGCAATGGAGGAGTTGTTGCTCGCGACAGCCGCGCTGGCACGTGAGGATGTGTTGCAAAGCGCGAAAGCGGTCGGTGACAAGATCGAGATCGTCGAGTGGTTCAATTCAAAAGTGGTCGGGGAGAAGATCGAGGTGGTGTGGGAGTAGTACGTGTGGATGCTTCATATGCTCACGAGAGTGGTTAAAATTATGCAAGGCTTACTAATATTGATAGAATAAGAGCATGGTGCACTAGCTACAGAATACCTTTTAACGACGAACAATGAAAAGTAGATGAGAAATGAATCGCATTGGGTGGGTATCGTTGGTTGATGTAAAAACGAAGCAATCTCCCAAAAACAAGCAGCCGTAACGCCGACGCTGCGATCGAACTTCAATTTTGATTATGCAAGTTGCAAACGCAAGAATCATGATTTGCGCCCTCATTCAGGCATCGAGGTAGCTTTCCTGAGGACTTTCTGTGGACCGTGGAGCATTCACATCCTCAATCCAAGGCACTGCGAGGGGCGCCACAAGGCTTGGATTGATGTACCTCAGCCCCGTTTGGCCGAATTCCTCGACAAGTTGCCCATCAGCGTTATTGTATCGCCTCCTCCTCCGGGTCTCTTGCTGGTATTTCAGCCGCACGCCATCACGGTCAGCCCACACATTTCGCTCCGGCGCAAGGTCGGTACTACTAAGCAGACTGGCTGTCTCGGGCGAGAAAATGGCGGATGGTGGCTCGTCTCGATACTCCTCTCCGCGTTTCACGCTACGTAGCGCAATGAATTGCATCAAAGGTTTGTATGTGCGGCCGAAGACGATGCTGATCCAGATCGTTGCAATGACCAATGGCAGCATGATCAGGGATCTCTTCACGGCATGGTTGAGGGCAAGTTGACCTGCGGTGGTAAGCTGGAAGAATATCATGCCAACGAAAATACGATCGCAGATCATGCTCCATGCGCGGCCAGAGGAGTTTTGCTGATGGTCCATGGCGTAGAGTAATTGATATTTGTAGACAAAATAGCCCAGGAAAAAGTAGATGAATCCGGCAAGCAGGACTTTCCACGAATCTTTGAGAACGGAATAGACCATACAGATAATGAAGATTAGTAGGGCAGAGGGTAGATAGAAACCGTAGCTGAAGACTGGGGGCTGAACAAGTTCAGCATAGTCTAATGTATGCGTCAGTCATGCTGTAGTACGCACCGGGGTAACGCGAGTAAAGACTTACCACGGGGTGTTTTGGCGCCTAGACGATAAATGGGGTACAGCGAGACGCTACCAATCTCCAGCAGCCGGAAAGGAAAGAGACCAACGCCCTGCAGTATGATGAAGTTGACGTAGAATGTGATGAGTTCTGCCAGTGATTTTGCTAGGATCATGCCGATGAGCTGAAAATCCTTCAACGCTTCGCCAAACTTCTCGAACAGGTCATAAAATTTAGATGCTGTGCCCAAAAACATGAAAATGACGAAGAAGTTGAAGAACGTGAAGAAGAAGTTCTTGGAGATCGTCGACAATTCAATGTCACCCTGTGACGCCATGCCCTGGTACCAAGACAACCAGTAATACAGGTATGGAACGGAAACGTTGAGTATCGAAATGATGAGCGTGGGCAACTGGTTCTTCACCAAACCTCGTATGGTGTCGTGGTGGTCCAAAAACTTTCCAACCTGAGGCAAGACTTTGCTGATAGTTTCTGTGCTGAGCAGCGCTGCAGTCGGCAACAAGATAGCGCCGGTCCAGAAAAGGGTCAGGAGTATAATAACAGCCGTGATTACCCACGATCGCAAGATACGGCTTCTTCGAGACAGATAAGTATTCCTCCAGATGACGTCTGACGGAGCCGGGCTCTGTCTAGCAATTAGCTGCAGGGGCGAAGGATCAAGAACAGCTTGGATAGCCATCTGGCAAGCAGCGACCGAGTCCATAGTCACGAAAGCGAGCCGTGTAGGAGGAAACTCTTTCTGACGCAGATCCTTGACACGCTGATCCGCTTCGCGAAGTGCCTGTTCATAATAATCAATTGCATCTACCCGTTTGCTTCGAAGCAAGAATCGACCATATCGAATCGTAGTTGTAGGTCGCGCGTGTACAAATGGAGCCTCTGGTGAGTGCCCGTTTGTCAGCAAGTCCGGGCTTTCCGCGTCGGCATCTTCGTCGTTGTCGTCAGCTTCTTCTTCATCGTTGCTTACGCGAGCAGAGATATGTTGCTCTGCGGTTTGTGACGCGGCCCCGTTGAGCTCCAAAGGACGTCGGCTTCCTTGATAGATTGTGTATGCTTCTTCCAGCCGGCGCAAGGTATCCATCCGCGCAATCATTGCCTGGTCAAGCTCTTTCCACTCCCGACACAACGATACTGTCTCAACTTTGCCAATGTCCAGGCTCTCAATGAAATCCCTAATTTTCTCCTCATCTTGTAAGTCCGTGGGGATACCAGACAGCCGTATAGTACGATCTGTGACCGTCGTCTGTGTGCCCAGATATTCTTGTCTGACTTCGATGATTTTGCGCGTTCCAGAAATCATGAGAAACATGGCAATGCCGGAGAAAAGGTAAGCGAAGGCGATGTACATCCAGAGGAAGTCTGTCTCCCACTCCATGTCCCAGGGTAATCCAATGGTGCCATTCCCAGTATGGTTATTGGTCGCTAGGTCAAACAATGGGATAGACCTTCGCATGTCATTATGCTTGGTCTTATTGTGGTCTCCAGTACTGTTCTTGAGGTCATCCGGGGTAGGATCAAAGGTATCGTGGACAGGCTTGATCACAATCAATGAGAAAAACAGAGTGATCATCAAGAATTTCATTGCCATCTTGAAGAAAGCCAGGAAGACGTAGGCGTCCAGGCCGGCCGAAGCCAGCACTTGCTGTTCATTGATCTTCCACAGCGGCATCATCCATCCGAAGAAAGACGTTGGTAACTCCGGCAGGCCTGCTGCTTCATCCTTTGTCATCTTCCGGGCGGCATAAAGACCTGTCCAGCGTGGCCGCAGGATACAAAAGGCGAGAAGTGCGCTGATGCCCAGAGCCAGGGACAAGAGAATCTGGATGGTCGTGTCGTGAGCCGTGGTCAGGCCGCCGAGGCCAGGAGTGCCGTCATCATCGTCTTGGGCGAGGGGGTAGAAGCCTCGCATGTTGACGAGATCGCAGTCAAGGTTTCGGTACAGCTCGCACTGATGAGAAGAGAAAGCCCGGCATTGTATGATCGACTTCAAGATGTGGCAGTCCAAGTCGCGCTTCCATGCACGAAGACGTCAATGATTGTGGCTTGTCAGCTGTGGCGCAGGTCCTCCGTTTTCCATCTTTCACATGCGCTTCCAACTTCTGCTCTTACATGACGAGCGACTCAGAGGACGTAGGCGCAACGAATAGAGACTCTTCGCGTCGCACATCATGATATCTTCAGATGTTCAGATTGCCCTCTCAAAGCACTGTGCAGCACAACTCTGGTCGCCATAGCCAAGGGAGACATGGAAGCTTATGTAGAAGATTCTACCCAGCAGAAAACATCCGTCTGTGCTCACAGTCTGGAGTGCATCAAGGTGAGTTCCGAGTATAGCATTGCGACTGGCGCTGCCAGAAGGTGCTTCAATATGACACATGTGTGAGGATATGGTGTTTACATGCTGGAGGTCCGATGGTGGACTCAGATGACTATGAAGCCTGAGCGCTTGTGGAAAAGATCGAGAACCTGGGAGGGCCCAGTGCATCTATGCTCTTCCATCAACATGAAAATAGGCACGCATGCTCTCTGGCCAAGTTCATCCTGCCAAACTCCTGTTCAGCCTCAGGCGATGCTCACTGCATGATTATAGGTCTTGAGTTGTAGGTGGTGATACTTTGTAAGTACTGGTCTTTTGACACAGGCTCCGGTACTCATGCTTATTTCCTAAACGCACCTCACTCCTTCTTGGGTACAAGAACCAGCCTGACCTATACATCCTTCTCCACCTCTGCTCAGCATGGACGATACGATCCCACACTGCTCGTCTGGATCCCCGAAGAAGAGGAAGGCATCATTGATCTCGCAAGAAACGAGCCTTGGTCTGGAGTCCACAGAACAGCATGCGTGTCAGCTTCTGAAGCCTACTCTCCACGTTGAAGCCCGACTATCTTCTCCCGACAACTCTCTCGTCTTGAGAGATGGGATCAGGGACTGGTTACGTGGGCAATACGAGACAATTTCGCTCAACTACAACATCACCGGTTTTGGTACGTCTTAATGAAGTATGCTGTTTCTGGCTGAAAGGACTAATCATCTCCCAGAGCAGGACAAGCGTCTCAAGAGTGTGACAGTGATAGAAGTCATCGATTACACTGGTCCGGAAGTGCCATCAGGATTCTATCGTTTAGCAGACGTCGAGCTAGATGTCCAGACCTACACCTTACACGGCGAGCCTGCGGATTTCAGCCATGATCGTACCATTGACGGGTCAAACGAGCTCGATCAAGCTGTCTTCAGAACGCTGGACTTGCCGAATGTCGTGCTGCAAGACGCTTGGAACTCCTTGGTCTTCGATGATGCGCTTCCATCTCGACTCCTTCGATACATAGTATGCAGATGTGCAGCACCCTCGTTCCCTAAGCCAAATTCTTGATTGACCCAAATACAGACCCGAATGGTGAGCATGATGAAGCAACCGAACCTGAACGTCGTCACCTTCAACTGGAACCGACTCTGCCTTCTCCACGGCCCACCTGGCAGCGGCAAGAGCACGCTCTGCCGCGCTCTGGCGCAGAAACTCTCCATCCGCCTGAGCAACACCTTCCCTACCAGCCTGCTGATCGACATCAACACCAACGCGCTACTCAGCAAGTACTTCGGCGAGTCCGGCAAGCTGATCGGCGCCACTTTCGCGAAGATCCGCGCGCTCGCCCACGACCCGACGACGCTGCTGTGCATCATCATCGACGAAGTTGAAAGCATCACGAGCCGCCGCGAGAAGGCTACAGGCGACGGTGGCGAATGCACTGATAGCCTGCGCGCGGCGAACCAGCTGCTGATGGCGTTGGATCATCTGCGCTTGCTGCCCAATGTCCTCGTGCTATGTACGAGCAACCTGCTGCCTGCGCTGGACGCCGCCTTCCTGGACCGTGTGGATATCAAGCAGTACATTCCTGCTCCATCTCCACCAGCCATTTACAGAATCCTACGATCGTGCCTGAACGAACTCGTCCGCAGCAATCTCATCGTATCTGATAGCGGCGGGACATCTCCCACGACGGTCAAGGAAATACCAGCGTATGCTGAGATGTGCATCCGCTATGCCCGGCACCCGGAATCGCTGCCACAGCGCGTGTCGGTCCTGTCGCAACGCAGTGTGGGCCTTAGCGGTCGCACGTTGCGCCGTCTCCCTATTCTGGCGCTGGCGATGTATACGTGGGGTGGAGCGAGTTCACTCGAGGACGCGGTGGCAGCGTTGGAGGTTGCGGTTGCTCACGAAGTCGCTGGCTTGAAAGGAGAGCTGACGTAGTGCAGGTAGTGTTGGGGGTCCAGTCGAGATGGCCCGGAGTAGCTAAGTGCGCACGACAGAAAGTGGTCCTGGGGAAAGTCGGCAGTCATAAAATCAATGCTTCGCACGGATGTTTCGCTCCAAAGTCCGTGGTTGCTATGTTCTCTCTACACGAGGGTCATATGTTCAGAGAGTTGTATGACGGCTGATAGTCACGTCTCAATTGCTACTCTAGATGAAGTACAGATTTACCGGAAGGGAATGATAGAAGTTTCACTTGTGTCTTCAACAGACAATAGATGATCGTCTATCTGCTGAGAACCTAGCATATTATGCCTCGGGTGCTCGTTATCCTACAGCATGTTGATACAGAAACGTCCAAGATCCAACGCGAGATCGTATCTTCCTACCTCGCCATACTAGCCTGCATGTTGTGGGGACTGCCATTTGGTTGTAGGTTCTGAGAGCCTGGACTCTGCATCCCACTTGCCATGTTGGAGCTTCCCAGCCTCTGGAGCTGAGGCGTGTTGTTCCGACTTGGTGGACGCTGGCCCATAGCCGTGCCATTCATGCCAGCCATACCGTTCATGTTGGCATATTGCACGGACGGGCTCGCTGGAGTCATGCTTGGGCTCGCGTGGGATACTCCAGGACTGCCAGTGGGACCAGCGTGGCCACCACCTTGTGATCCTTGTAGGCGCATTTGCTGCATGTGCCTCGCTCGTAACTGCGCAGCATATGCTTGCTGAGCCTGCGGGCTTTGAGCATTCATGTTGGGTGGTTGCGACACCGGGTCACCATTGGTAAAGGCATTGTTGGCGCTACCTATCTGATGAGCGTTCTGGAAGGCGTTCTGATTGTGGGCGTAGGACTGCATGTTGGTGTGATTGGCGGCAGGGAGTCCAGCCGCAGCATTCATGGCGCTCTGCCTAGCATCAGTGGTATTTTGGTTCTGAGATTGCCGCCGCAGCTCGGTGGTTGCTAATGTGTTGAGTTGATCATCGTTCATGTTTGGGTGCCTCGACTTCAGCTGATTCTTTATTGCAAACAATGCAGGCACATGTCCAGAGGACAGTTGTTGAGGTGTGTTGTGCGGGTTCGGTGGCGGTGGCATGCTTGGCGAGTTGGACATTGCTTGGCCTGTTGCACTGACATTGACATTCTGCCTATTATTCGCATTCTGTGCGTTCATCTGGGCAAACATCTGCTGCTGCTGACTTGCTTGAAGCTGTTGCTGGATTGGCATGCCGGCTCCAGGACTTGGAGTGGCTCCATTGGTCATTTGGAATTGGTGGCTGCTGTACTGTGCTCCCTGAGCATTCATGTTCGGGATACTTTGCTGCGGTACATTGCCGTGTGTAGGTGTTCGCATTTGGGCCTGTGGAACGCCTTGTGCGCCGACTTGCGGAACGGCTAGGTGTCCATTGTGTGTGGACATTGGCATTGGGGCTCGTTGTTGCGGAGGCAACTGACTGTTCATGTTCGTGCCTTGTGGAATCTTGCCCGGTAGCGTGTTGTTCGGCTGTTGCATGTTCGTAGGACCTGCACGCTGCTGTCCAGGCGCGACGGGCATGCCGCCTTGCTGTGATGCTCGCGCCATCATAACTTGCTTTTGTTGAGCTTCGATCAGTTTCTGACGCTGCAACCTTTGGTGTTCTTGGATCTGGAGGTCACGCTCGTGACGACGTGCGCTGAATTCCTGAGGGGTGGGCATCGGGCCCGCCTTCGGCTGAGTGTTGTTGTCTGCTTGGGCTTTGCGTTGCGCGGCAGCGCGTTGAGCTTCGCAATTGTCAGCGTCATCATCCTTAGCCAATACTTCGCGGTAAACTCACTTTCTGCCTGCTTATAAGCATTGCTCTCCCGCTTCCGCGCGTGCTTTCGCATAGCGTCAACCAGCCATAGATATCTCGAATTCTTCCGCTTCTCCACCCTCGAAGGAATTGTCCTCCTTCGCATCGGTACCGCTGCCTGTGCCCCATTTGCTGCCTGCTGAATGGCTGCCACTTGTGCTTGGTAGCGTCGCTCTGCAGCTTGTTGACTTTGCTCAAGACGCTGGAACCAAGTCTTGAAATACATCGTCTTGCGCATTTCCGTTGGCAATGTCTCTAACTCAACCCAACGCTCAAAGCACTCCCAGGGCGTGCGACGCTCTGCAGCGCTCTTGTATCGAGAAGGTAGCGTCATCTCTTCTGCAATGAGTGACCAGTTGAAGCTGTATTCCTTTGCCAATTTCCTCAATTTCTGATCATCTTCCCAAATCCATTGAGAACCGTTGCGGAACTCGTAGAACGACGTTGATGGCATCACAAACTCTGAAGGCGGTCTGAAGGCATTGTTCGCATGTAAGCGATCTCGGATGTGCTTATTATCCGGATGGAACAAAGCCACATCCTCATCTTCCGAGTTCAAGCTACGTTCAAGGTACAGTTTCTTGCTCCTTGGCTCAGCGTCAAGGATACTGGCGTCGTCCTCGTATTCGAATCGACTCCTTTTCCGGATAGGACCTGCAATATGTGGTAGTACTTTGCCGTCCACAAACTTGGAGACCGTGGTCATTGCTGCTGGCTTGTGGGCTTGCACTGCGAACCGAGAAAGACCAATGATTGGGAGCTGTTGTAGTGCCTTGCCTAGATTGCCAGCCTGTTTCAGCTCACTTACCACCTCAGACAGCTCGAGTGGAACGATCAGGGAGGATGGAAATATGTCGACGTCTTGTGGTGTTGGCGGGCTTGGATCATCCTCGGGCATAGAATCGGAGGCACTTTCTAGCTCTGGTAACTGCTCGACAGCCTGATCTGGTTTGCTTGATACAGGTGCCACAACTTTGACTTGCATTGCGAGTCTCTCGTTGTGGTCGGCGGCAACCCATTCTGAGCATCGATTGGCCAGCCATGCACATACGGCCTTCTTCATCTTGCGCTCCGCGCTGAAGTCTTTGCGCATCCACTTCATCTCAGACATCATGTGATCCCAGTGCGTCACCGGGGGTTCTGGTTCGCTAGACTTTTCCATCTGTCTCAGTGACCACTTATTAGCGTTCTGCAATTGGTAGATCCGACGCAGGATCCTATAGTCAAGACGCTCTTGTAGTGTGGCGAACTGGTCTTGAGTTGACAAGTATTTGGCTGCATCTTTCACAAGATTGGGCAGCGGCTTGGTAGGTCCACCTTGCGCATCGTGTGCTTGAATGCGAAAGAGTGGCTCCAGGTAGTCTCTTTCAGGGTCCTCGGCTGCTCCTCTTAAGACTGCAAGCTCATTAAGATCAAAAGCACCATTTGAATCACGGGATGAGGCCAAGGTGTCGATCGATCGTTGCGGCGTACGAAGTGATTTCAATCCTTGTGGGTGACGCGAAGTCATGGGCGATATCGCCGAGTCGGGGGACATGGGCTGTCTGTCGGTCTGTCCCGGACGTGTCGCGCTCGATGCTCTGGAAGCTTTCTGCCTCATGATAGTGTCGCCTTGGAACGATTTTTCCGGCGACTCCGGCACCGCTGGCATTGACACAATTGTGTCAAGTTGTGGCAATACCTTGTTTCGCTGGGCAATGATTATGGTTTCTTCGTCTTCTGCCACGGATGTAGCAAGCTTTGATTGAGTCGCACTCGACGAATGTTTGTCTGTGGAGTTCAGACCAGATTGTTGGTCCTGCCGCGTTTCTTGCCCAACCTCCATCACCTGTTCTGCTTCCATTTCGTCCAAAGCAGACTTGACAGTGGATTCCGGTCCGTGGAGTTTCTCGCGGGCTGCCCTTTCTGCAGCCTCTCGCGCAGCCGCTTCGCGTTCCTCCCATCGCAACTGTTCTCCAGGATCTGCTTCATCATCGCCCCTAGCTTGTCGTTGTGCAATATCCTTCTGCGCAGCCAGCAGTCGGTCGTGTTCCTGTTCTGCCCGTTGCTCTTCAGGGCTTGACAGAAGGTCCTTTGGTGGAGGGACGTCAATGTCAATAGCTTCGGAGTCTGGAGAGGTATCAGGCGACTCCTGTGGTGGCATGGGAGTAGCCGCAGAAAGTGCACCGATGGTGGAACTAGGCGAGGATGCAAGCTCATTTTGAGAGTGGAGTCGTGATTGGCGCGAAGATTGATCCGATTCTGACTTCGCTTTCTCGTCCTCCAGCGCATCGTGACGCTCGCGCATTCTCTCCACTTGAACATCCTCCGGGGGTAAGTGTACAGTCTTTGCCGGACGTTGTACCTCTTGCGCGTGGATCAATGCTTTCGTGCTTTCAGAGAAGGCTGCGGCCTCATCAGGTGCAGGCGATGCCACAGCGGCTGGTGCAACACCGGGGCTTTCCAATTGAGATGCAGTCGCACGGAGGGCTACTGAAGAGGGATCCAGTTGTTCCTTTGATTGAGTACTGGGCAGGTCCTGAAGAAGTAGCTGCAGGGGTCCATTTGTGTCTTGCACATGCGCGGGTTGCGATTGAGAGGATTTTGATGTTGGACCAAGGGACCCTGCTGTACTATCAAGTGAGGATGCATTGTACGCAGCGAATGAGGGATATGGAAGTGAAGCATCGTTGAAGCTGCAACCACTGTTCGGAAAATGTTAGTTCGACAGAGATGCGTCGGCGACGACGATGGTGACAGAAGAAAGACTTACTTAATTAAGCTATTTTTGTTGAGCCAGTCTGCTTCGTCTGAGTCGGATGGTGGGATATTCTCGATGTCAAAGTGTGAGGTGACCAGACTGGAAAGTGTCGCGTTGTTGGCAAGCAGTTTGGTGATAAGCTGCAGGCCGCGGACTTTGGCCGCATGTGCTTTCGCGACGGCGCTGCGACGGCGAACGTCAGTAACAAACCCATCGAGAAACAGCATATATTCATCAAAACAATTCATTCCAACGACGAATCCGTTTTCGCACCAACTCCATGAGTGTCCCATAGGAACATGAGAATATTTGGAACGCGGCAAGGTGGTGAACTCACCGAGCGTCATTTCGCCTGGCCGCAACGACGTCGGCTGCGATGATCTCGCTGGACATTAAAATGGAGGAAATTGCCCGTCATCTGCCATTCAGCGGACGAAGACGCGAAGGCAAATCCGGTCGTGAATTGATCGAGATTTGTGGTGTTGCTGTTGGCGTAACCGTCCTCACGCAGTGAATACGATCCACGGCGACGCGGGCTTGTGAGAAGGTGGCACGACTGGGGGCAGAGCTGCGGAGGGGAAACATTCCTCACGTGACTCGCAGCTGATCGGTCAAAAGTCAAATCCTCACGCCGATGCTTGACGGTTGAAGTCAAGGTCGGATAGGCACATACGCTGCAGCATGCAATCATACAGGCTGTCGCAGGACGTCGAAGGTATGGTGAACTGCCACGATAGCTCGATGTTGTATCATGGCATCGCTGGCAACTGCAAGCTTACCTGGGAACATGAATAGTCACGTGACATGCTGATTGTGAGCTTACCGTGCAGGCTGCGTCCTTACAGCAGAGTTGAGTAGTGACGACCATAGGGCTGTACTGGCGATCGATGCTTACCGGAGCCGTATTCGTAGTGGCGGGCAGTCTACTGCCTCACCAGGACTGTGCCAAGTTGAGAATCGCTATCCTGAATTTGTAGGAGGAGATCCATATATGCGCCAGAGCTGTGACTTGTAAGAGGCCAGGCCGGGTACTACGGACAGTGAGAAAGCGCACAGCGAGTACTCAAGTCTTGTACAATTAGCCATCCACAACTCGTGTTCCAGCTGAAGGTAGTTGTCCGGTGTCGTGGGTGACAGCCAACCATGGCGGACTTCGCCACGCAAGCAAATGCCACCGGGATTGGAGTCTCTCAGCAGAGAAGATAGCTTCCACAAGCCGGATGCGATCAAGGACGCCCTTGATAGCCGTCCATAGCAGAGCCGTCAACATTGACAGGATCTCGGGGGGTCGAAAGAAATTCAAAGCAAAACAGGGTGTGTGGGTGAAGTCGAGCTTTGGCCTCTCATGAATTTAGAGGATCATGCTTTCCATGTCACGACTTCTGTCCCAGCACATCCTCCAAAGCGGAAATCTTCCGGACAAAATATAACAATTCGCTACTGGCGTCACATAGAAATATCATTGCTGGAGAAAAGAAAAAAATTACAGCTCGCCAAATTCTGAAACATGGCTGCTGTTGCAGATAAGAAGAGGAAGAGAGAAGTGCTCTCTGGAAGCAAAGCTGTTCACTCCAGAAATAAGACTATAAAGCCATCTGCTGAGAAGAAGCCGAGACTTTCTGCTAGGCCAAAAAGTTCGTCAGAGGAAATACTGAAAAGCAAGCTCGACAGCAAGCCAGCAGAAGCTGTCACTGTTGATGTTGTGAGTAATGGAGCTATCCATATACAGCTTGTGACTGGATCTTACGATCGAGTCCTTCATGGCTTCTCTGCGAGCATTCCACACAATCGTCTTCACCAGACCACGACAGGATCCGGAACCACTCCTGATGGTGAGACTGGCCCTATATCTTTCTCGGACGCTTTCCTGCTGGCTGGTCACTCTTCCTCCATACGATGTCTGGCAGTATCGCCACCGACCGAGAACGACAAGCGCATTCTGGCCACAGGAGGAACGGATGAGCGCATAAATGTCTACAGCGTTTCGACTGCACCACCTCAAGTAGACCGAGCGAAAACGATTCCCACACTCGCCGGCACGTCTGTAATTGAGAATCATCGAAACAGATCTCTGGGTAGTCTTGTCCACCATGATCGCGCAATCACGAGACTCCAATTCGCGACCAAAAGCAAACTCTTTAGCGCAGCGGAAGACAACACGATCGCGATCTCACGCACCAGAGACTGGACCATGTTATCATCTATCAAAGCTCCGATTCCAAAGCCGCAAGGTCGACCGTCCGGAGATACTGCTGCGCCAGGCGAGACACCTGCCGGAGTCAACGATTTCTCCATCCATCCTAGCCAGAAGTTAATGCTGAGCGTGGGCCGCGGGGAGAGGTGTATGCGGTTGTGGAACCTAATGACGGGCAAGAAGGCGGGAGTGCTCAATTTCGAGCGAACGCTGTTGATGCAGGTTGGTGAAAGCAAGCACAGCAGTGGCGAGGGAAGGACTGTTTTGTGGGATGAAGCAGGAGAGTCATACGTGGTGGGCTTCGAGCGAGGCGCCGCGGTGTTCGGCATTGACTCCAAGCCAAAAGCCATCCTTCGATCGTCGCCACCCACAAAACTTCACCGGATGCACTTCCTCCCACAGTCGTTTACGCCAGGCAGAAGTATTCTAGCCGTGTCCACAGAAGATGGCCGGGTGTTGTTCTTTAACATGACCAACAACGAAGACGTCTCCGATGCCGAAAGTCTGCCGATGTGTGAGTGTATTGCTCAGCTCGGTGGCGGCGCATCTGGTATAAGCGGGCGCGTCAAAGATTTCACGCTCATCGAGATCAATGGTGGAAAATCACCAGTCCTGGTCTTGACAACAGCCAGCAGTGATGGTGCCGTTCGATTATGGAAAGTTTCCAAACCGGACTTTTCTCTTGAGCCTATACGAAACGGAGACACAAAAAGCGAGGAAACGCCACCACCGAAGCAGATTGGAGACCTACTTGGCATCCGAGAGACTGGCAATCGCATTACATGTTTGGGTGCATACGTTCTGGACGGCAAAATAAGTAATGAAGCCGTGAATGGCGATGATAGTGACGACAGGAATGGGCAGCTGGGGGAGGGCGAGGATAGTGAGGATAGCGAGTAGCTAAATCTCACTGACTCTTACAGAAGCCAAAGCCATGTAAATCTAGATATAATGTGCTGTAAGTAATCGAGCGTACCGAAATATTTGCACCAGACCTGATACTCCCCTTCGCACGAGTCAGAAGGAGGAGGTGAAATGATAACCAGACCGAATGGAGCGATCCATGCTGCTAAATTATGTACTGACTAGACGTTTGCGCAGAGCTCATGTACTGCAGACTATCTCTACCGCCTCAAGAACTCTAGCTGTCCGCTCTGCAGAAATTTCCTGATCAGCGTCAACCATTGAACCAAGCTCCTTCTTTTGTCCAGATCCTAGGCAATCACCAATAAGCTCGTGCACAGCACAGTCAGAGATGTCTTTTTCTTCAATAATATGCTCCTCAGTAGATTGCGCCGCCCGCTCATCATCAATTCTAAAAGTACCCAGCCTGGCCTGCTCCATCTGCTCATCGGTCGCGAGCACTTTCTCGCCGTTCATATAGTCCCACACCCACCCTTCGCGTAACCACATCCATGCTAGAAATGCTCGCAATTCTTTGTCCTGTGGTAGCACTCTTTTCCATTCCGGCTGGAAGTCATCCACCGTGCCAGCACCGTTGTAGTCCTCGGCGACGCCACGACATACGTCACGGCAAAAGATCCGCCAGCTATCGTAGGCGTAGCGATTACACCCAGGGAATCCGCCGAGTTCTAGTGCGCCGTCCGAGATATCTTCGCTATCCTCGAGAATGGCACCTTTCTTCAACAGCTTTCCGTTGCCTTTGTCTGGGTAATGGAGGGTACGAAACCTTGTTCCTCTGGTTGGTGGACGGTCCATCCAGGCTTTTGCCATTTGGATCATCATGATTGAGCGCACTTTCTGCAAACCCAATGGTCGTGTCATTTCCATCAGTTCCTTCTGATCGGCGAGAGCCAGATCCTCCGGCGTCGAATACTTCGCTTTCAGCTCCCAGAAGATAGGAATAGCTGCTCTGCCTCTAGTGACATTCAAGAATTTTACAGCAATCAGGAGCCAGAACGGTTCCGCCCAAGTCTTCTCCTGTATGATGCCAAATGCATGATCTGTGATTGGGTGAAAATGGACCTCAGAGGTCGTCTTGCGGTCAGGATGGTCGACTCTATCCACAGTGTCTGGTACGAAATAGTCGCTTATCACTCCAGTTGTCTTGCTTTTGCTTCGTCTGAGATGGGGTTTTACCGTTGCTCCAGAACCTTGCGCATCGTCTGCCAAAACTGTGACTTCACCTTTCGATACTGCTCCATCTGCCAGATGCTGCGTGCCCGGATCAATGATGTGTATCAATGCAGTGTCGACCACGTCCGGGACAAGCGAGTCAATTTTGGCTTCATGTACGCCTTCACCAACGTGCTCCGTATCCTTTGTCTGTTCGAGTGTAGGTGCCGCTTTCCGCATCTTGCGCCCTGTCTGGGTAGAAAAATGAGGACTTTTCGATTTTGTTACTTTCTGCTTCTTCTTGGAGACAGTCACAGCAGCCTCGTCTTCAGAAACCCTGTGCGCACCAGAAGAATCAGAAGTATGAGCGTTTGATGCGAGGTGGACGCGTGTAGGATCCTTTCCGCTTAGTGGAGCAGTACTCTCATCAGACTCGAGGAGACCGGGTTGCTGGTCCGGTGAACGGTTTTGTGCCTCGGGCTTACTAGCCTCTCGCGGAGGTATATGTTCATTGTTTTTATTTCCAATGAGATCCGACCGTTCCTTTGTGAATAATCCGGGAACTCTGAATGCATTGGTAGTCGTGATCTCCTCGGAACATTCATCACTGCTACTGGGCGATTCGTCGTCACTGTCTTCGTGCGACTGTCCCAGACGCTTCCGTGCATCCTCGAGACTACCAATATGGAAATATGTAGGTACGGTGATTGCTTTCTGACTGGCCTTTGCCGTAATGGTATCGCGTTTCGAATACTTGTTTGTCGACCGCTGAGGGAGTGAGTGATGACCTTCACTCCAATCTGACGTCCTTGGATCAGGTTCCTCCAACAATTCTCCAGTCGGCTCCCAAGAAGAAATTGTGCGCAACTCAGCCTGTGGTCTGGACAAGATCTCGTAGCCTACACCGTCGTCTAGGATCTTGGGCCTGGACTCTCCTTGAACCAGCATCTCCGGAGGAGGGTTTCGCTGGATTCCGTGCTCCAGTGTTCCAATGACTGCTAGCGGCGGGCTCTTGTCCTGCCATTGCTTATGTTGCCGACCAGGAAGATGTGTGGTCGACCAGATCTTTGCACAGGCCGAATCATCTCGAGAAGAAGGAGAAGAAGAAGATTTTCGAACTTGGGCAACAAGGTCCAGGTGTTGATAGGTTGAGGCGGCAGCTGACTTGGTCTCTGACTCCAAAAGAGGTGCATGATTCGCATCGACAACTCGTCCATACTTGCGGTGCTTTCTGAGCTGTCTTCCATGTGAGGATGAGTCTGGAGTGATCAACGCCGATGCTTCGCTAAGAGCTTTTGAGTTTGGTCTCCTTGTCGATGACTTCAATACTGTACTGTTCACGCTCTCTTGTGGTTCAGATCCTTGAGTACCAAGTGGCAAATGGAGCTTGGAGGGCACAATCCTTCGCGACCGTCGCCTTCGTGTTTTATGAGCACTACAGCTTTCCATCTCGATCGGCATCTCCGCGATTGCGATTCCATAATGCTTAGCCAGCAGGGGCACGGAAGTTTTCCCGGTCCCCATCGGCTCAGTATGCTGATGTTGTTGCCGAGAGTGCTTTGCCAAATTCTCATGCTCGACTACGCTAGGATCATCTTTTGCGCAGGCTTGACGCTTCCGTTTCGCCATTTTCATATGCTCGTTGCATACTGATTCGTAGCATGGCCTTACCAGTGGCGGGCGTGACTTGGTCAGAACTAGCGTCCAGACAAGTGAATGGAGCTAAGGGTAATGAAGTACCTAGAATGCGATATTCTATTTGACGGGACAACCTGTGGTCAAAACGTGGTTTCCAGAGACCATTACGATAATAATGCGAGGTACACAGATAGCCTGACCTTCGAATTATAAAAAGGCATACCTTGGGGGAACATGAAGTTGGAGCACGCAAGCAGCCTGCGGTAGATCCCGTCTATCATCATAATGCTTTCGTACGGTACAGGACATGTATGCATCACAGCTAAATCGTTTAAGGTTGTGATTATCTGATGTTGCAAGTAGCTAGCTAGCACTTCGAAGCACCTTATAAGCCTCATATTCCTGGGATGTATGGTAGCGCGTATCGTTGCGACCATCATACTATCTGATAGACATTTTCCTTGGCTTCCTCCAGCTTGAATATCATCTCGATACGAAGCGTTGACCATGGCGAGGTGAGCGAGCCGAGTTGAAGAGAATAAGACTCCTGTAAGCATCAATACACTGTATCGCTACATAAGTTATTTGTTACAGTTTTGTACATATGGTGACAGGCTATCCTGTGATGCAACCATAAAGTCTGTATTGTGGGTGAGAGCCTCGTGACGGCAGTATGCGCACAACGTACTCGGCGCGGCCGTATGTTGTTCGTGATGTGTCGATCCTGGGGTTCGAATAACAGAATGTGACAGGGAAGATGGAAGACGGGATGCCTCTTTTCTGCCACCTAGAACAGTTGGCTATTCGTCATCCTTGTTACTGTCTCGACTCAAGGTGTGCCAAGCACCCAGATAAACTCAAGGGTTTGGCGGATCCAAGTTTGCGCTGTCCTTCAACCCCGTCGTTCAATACGATTCAATCGTCGGGAGGTCATAATCTGCCACCATTAGTGATTATCTTTGGCTAGAAGGCCTCACGACTCCGGGTGTATAGTCACCTGTCCTCTCGTATTCTGTCCTCGCACAGGATATCCCATTGCATGTCTGCGCCCTCTGTACGTTCCCATATCTCTTAATCTCCTAATGTTGTCCACCAGCTGTCTTCGTAGATTGTTCTCCAATGTCATGCTGCTCAGCTCGGCTACGAGATCATTGACCTTCTTATCGCCCAGTGAACCAACTTTTGCTGTGTTGTGGATGTGGAACTTTGCCATCAGTCGTTGCGACACCTTGGGACCGATGCCATAGAATGATTGCAGTGACTTTGTCACTAATTGCGACTCCGCGAAGTTAACGCCGAAAATGAGGACCTGATTGCGTTAGCCATGATATTTGAGAACGGCAAAGGACTCTTACCATGACCGCAAGAAAAACCGCGACTCAACGAATGCCGTAGCGATAGAATTTCCCAGCTTCCCATTGATGAATGAGGGCACTGTTCCTGGTCGTCGCCTCGGGATATCTTCGGCATTCAGCTTTCCGCGTGGTCGACAGCTGCCTCGCCGAGCACGAGAGCTTCCAACACGACATCAAGAAGTACTTCCAAACACTTCCAAGATCTAACATTTCACAACCACATTCCTGTCACATCTTTCACAATGTGCGTTACAATGATTCTGTTTCACTTGCTCCACACTAACAACATGCTAGGGAGGTCCTTCTTGGAATCACAGGCAAAGACTACTGCATCATCGCAGCCTCTAAAGCGGCGATGCGAGGAGCCACGATCCTAAAGGCCAGCGACGACAAGACCCGAGAGCTCAACAAGCAGACATTGATGGCCTACAGCGGTGAGGCCGGAGACACTAGTATGTCTTGCGTTGCATGTCCTTACACCATAGCATCTCTTCGATCATGACCGCCGTTCACTCTCTGATGACGATTAAACATGGATTCTGACTCCTTCTAGTTCAATTCGCCGATTACATCTCTGCCAACATCGCACTGTACAGCATGCGCAACGGAACGGATCTGTCACCATATGAGGTATCATCCTTCGTACGAAGCGAGCTCGCAAAAGCGCTTCGATCACGCAACCCGTACAACGTCAACCTTCTCCTAGGGGGCTTCGACGCTATCAAGGGCAAGCCAGAGCTCTACTGGATCGACTATCTTGCATCCTCCGCAAAGGTCCCATACGCAGCACACGGATACGCGCAGTACTACTGTCTGAGCACATTGGACAAGCACCACAACCCCGATATTGATTATGAGAAAGGAATGGAGATTCTGAGATTGTGCACAGACGAGCTGAAGAGAAGACTGCCGATCGACTTCAAAGGCGTGATAGTTAAAGTGATTGACAAGGATGGCGTGAGAGAAGTCGAATACATTGATGATAAGCCGGTTAAAGCGCCATAGATGAGGAACGACGGCACGACACAAGCAGCGCATGGCGTTTCGGCGTTGGGAAAAGCATACTGAGCAATGGCTAGAAGATAGTCCGAGTGGTGATGGTGGCCGTCCCAATTGCTCGTGTATTATATTGGCCTTGCCTCCAGCTCTCTTCACACGTCTTATGAGTACCATGCCTGCGCGAGTCATCGCGCACTCACGCCGTATCAGGTATCCGTAGCTACACGACACTGAATCCGCTATGAATCAGAACACGGCGAGTATTGGACATGATGCACTCTCTATGACTTCTTACATACTGACAGCCTGGATCATACCTTCTTCACGTCTAGCTTCCCAGTTTCGCCACCTGCCAGCGCCACAAATTGCCAACCTTCAATTTTCCGTTGCCATTTCGTACTCTCGTAGGGGGCAGTGAAGATGGACATCCTCAGTACTGGTGCACCAGCATCGATCACATCATCATGTGTCCATGTCCAGCGTCCGAATGACCAATTGAGGACGTACCGGCTTCGACCTGTTCCACAGACATTGACATCCGTCCCGTCTGACGTTTTGGGAGTTGTGCTGGAGTAGAGAACAGACTTGATGCGGTATACCTCGTCCTTCGGGGCAGACTTGAGGAGGACTCCCAGCTTGTCGAGATCCACGGATGCTGCAGGATTGTTCGGGGAAGTTAGCGATATGGACAAACACTCCATTTCGGCGTTGTGTCCACCATGCGCGTGATCGTGGTTGTGAGAGTGCGTATCGTTTATCCAGCTCCTTGCCATCTTTGCGTCAATACCGAACAAGAGGTCTTTACTGATCCGTCCATGATCGCTCTTCACCTGCGGCGTGTCCACGTCAAGGTCTCCAAGCTTGTCAAGAAACAGATCGAAATTTCGTTCGGATAGAGACTCCCACTTGTTGATGACGATCAAATCGGTCTGTTTGGCCTGCAGCTTGGCCGTGAACGATGTGTTGGCATATCCGCCCCAGTTCTCTGCATCTATAACAGACACAATTCCGTCGAGTTCATATCTGCCGGTCAACTTCGACAAACGGTTGACCTCTAGGACTAATTTCAGGGGCTCGGCACTGCCACTCGTTTCAATGATGATACGGTCCGGTTGGCATTCAGCATCCAAGGTTGCAAGAGCGTCTTCGACCTGCCCGACATTGGTGCAGCAGATACAATCCCCAAGAAGTTCTTTGCCGCCAGCCATCTCCGCTGCGGCAGCAAGTTGCGTATCGACATTGAGATCCCCAATCTCGTTTTTGATCAGTGCGAGTTTATAGTCTGGATCTCGTTCTCGTAGCTGAGGAAGTAGATTGAGTATTAGTGTGGTCTTTCCAGACCCGGCAAATCCGGTCACAACTGTGATTGGTAGGCGACCTGTTGATTGAGTCGACGTTGCCATCCTGTCTGACTTCAACGTTTCAAGTTTTCCCGACGCTGCTTACTTCAAGTGGCTTGCCAGCGTCCAACGTTACCTATGGCCGATCAACATAGGAACGAAAAACCCGGGACAGGACACCTTAATGCGTACTTGTGGCTCCTCTTGCTGGCCACTGCTTGGAGTGACGGGTATGGACGTGGTTCGGCTACAAATCCAATTGCTAATGCTGATAAAGTCGATTCCAGCGGACGTCCACTGAGCTTTGGAACGACCCTTCCGAAATCACTTATCTGTTATGCCGTAATACCCGTGAACTCAGACAACAATCAGCTGGATGTGACCTTGGTGTGGATCGTGCTGGCATCGCCTTCTAGCAAAGATGGTCCTACCCCAATCACTTTTTGGTTTCCCGGAATAGCCTAGCGGCTCCATAAAAAAAGTCGATAGCACATGAAAGTGCATCCATTACTATGAGGCGTCTGCTTGCGAATATGTAGGTCTTTCAAGCTCAATCTTCACTGCTTCTTGTACATGCAACATGGCGTACAAGGCTGAGTACAAGACTACATTTGAGCCCAGCCGTGTCATTCAACCAATTTATACTGGTGGCAGCGTTGCTCTTAGCGAAGATGGACGCATACTAGCAACATGCCTGGGAGAGGAAGCCTTATTGACTGATCTGAACTCGGGCAGTCAATTGGCGCGAATCGAAGGAGTAAGCTCTGCTCATGCCTGGCACCAGCATGAACTGACTAATTGACCAAAGCATGTAGGACGGTGAACCCATCACGACCCTGACCTTGACCCGTGACGCTCGATTCCTGATAGTTGCGTCGCGATCCCTTTCATTGCGCATATACGCTCTTCAAAGTTCTATCGATGGAGAGAGTATAGAAGCGAAGCTACTTCGCACACTTAAGCCTCATACAACACCAGTGGTGACAGTCGCAACCGATGCGACGAGTTCATTGCTTGCGACTGGCGGTGCGGATGGTGGCATTAAGGTCTGGGACCTGCGCGCAGGGTACACAACACATACCTTTCATGGACACAGTGGCGTGATTTCTGCGCTTCACTTCTTCCAGGTCGAACAGACGATCGACATTGTAACAAACAAGAGCAAGAAAAGGAAAAGCGGACAACGGAACGCCGAAGCTAGCGAGGTCGCAGAGGAGGCCACTTCAGGCTATCGATTGGCATCCGGAGGCGAGGATGGTAACGTCAGAGTATGGGATCTGCACAAGAGGAAGGGTATAGCCACGCTTGAGTCACATGTTTCTGTTGTACGCAGCTTGGAGTACTCAGCGGAGAAACGGCTACTGCTCTCGAGTAGTAGAGACAAGACCGCGGTTGTGTGGGATGCCAAAAGTTGGAGTATTGCTTATACGATCCCTGTCTTGGAAGGTGTAGAGAGAGCCGCGTTCCTGGAAGCTGGAGAGTACTTCTTCACTGGCGGCGAAAGTGCTCGATTACGAATCTGGAGAACAGTAGATGGCTCCGAGATCACTGAAGAGCAACCGCCCGGGAGCGAAATGGACGCTATCATAGATGTCCTTCATCACCCTAACCTGCCTTTTGTAGTCTCGATCCAGGCTGACCAGACACTTCTTCTGCACTCGATCTCACCACTCAAGTCCTTGAATGCCTCAACCTCCAATCGAATGGAGCCGTTACCTGTCATACGAAGGATCTCTGGTACGCATGACGAGGTGATAGACCTTGCTTATATTGGTTCAAAACGCAAGCTGCTTGCCCTTGCTACCAATTTAGAAGATATAAGGATAATTTCTGTGGAGCAAGACACGAATAGTGAGGCTCCGTACTTCGGCGCCGACAAAGCTCTGCTCAAGGGCCACGACGACATCATCATCACCATATCTTCTGACTGGTCGGGACATTGGCTAGCTACTGGAGCCAAGGACAATACTGCAAAGCTGTGGAGACTAGACCCCGACCACGATGACTACACCTGCCATGCCACCTTCACTGGCCATGCTGAGAGCATAGGTGCTGTTTCGCTTCCGAGCGCTGCACCTCAAATCGGCTCGAAAGAGTATAACAATCCTTTGGAACATCCTCCTAAATTCCTCATCACTGGCAGCCAAGATAAAACCGTAAAGCGATGGGATATCAGCGCTCAAAGTGGTAAGGTACCGCGAGCTGCATATACGAGAAAAGCTCATGACAAAGACATTAACGCTATCGCAACGTCCCACTCAACACCTGCCTTATTTGCTTCCGCTAGTCAAGACCGCACTGCGAAAATTTGGGATGTTGAAGCAGGTGAGGCTATTGGTGTGCTTCGTGGACACAAACGTGGCGTGTGGTCTGTAGCCTTTGCGCCAGTGGACATACCTGCTCTCACACAAAGTCAAGCCGGAGCCGCGAGCAGTTCGCGGGGAATGGTAGTGACAGGCAGTGGCGACAAGACTGTGCGAATATGGAGCTTAGCAGACTATAGCTGCTTGCGTACGTTTGAAGGCCATGTGAATAGCGTACTAAAGGTGATATGGCTACCACCGCCGCGCGAGAAGGGACGATCCAGACGTGGTGCCCAAGTCGCCAGTGCGGCCGGTGATGGATTGGTCAAGGTGTGGGATGCGCAAGACGGCGAATGTGCTGCGACGCTCGATAATCACATTGACCGCGTTTGGGCGTTGGCAGTGAAGCCAGACCCGATCTTGACCCTGGAGGAGCAGCAGAAACAATCAACGTCCAATGCTGATGGAATGAATGACGCAAACGAGGACGACGTAGATATTGCTGAGTCTCAACTCGAGCTGGTCTCCGGTTCCGCCGATAGTACATTGACTTTCTGGCATGACACTACCGCATCCACCGCCTTGGCTGCGACAACGCAGGCGACGGCACGAGTCGAACAAGATCAAGAACTCCAAAACTACATCCGCTCGAACAACTACCGCGAAGCTATCGTCCTTGCGCTCCAACTCAACCACCCTAAACGCCTTCTTGAGCTTTTCCGGGCCGTTGTCACTGGTCCGCAGGAACCAGGAAGCTTCATAGGGCGGACGGAAGTCGACGAAGTCCTGGCAACCTTGGGTGACGGCCAACTCTGGAGCCTGCTCTGCCGCGTTCGAGATTGGAACGCCAACGCGCGGACCCACAACATCGCACAGCACATACTCTACGCGATCCTGCGCCTTATCCCCAAGGACCGCCTGCTGAACCTACGCCGCCGTCGAGCAAAAGCCTCCGGCGATGTCGTGAATGAGGAGCTAGCATCAGCAATGGCAGACATGAGTACGACTGACTCCAAGAGCAAAGAGAGCGTCAAGGATGTGCTCGATGCGCTCAAGGCATATACGGAACGGCATGTGACGCGAGCGGAGAAGACGAGCGAGGAGCGCTTCGTGCTGTTGTGGGCGCTGCAGCAGATGAGCGACGTTGGCGGCGGGCTGGAGGGCGATGTGCTCGGATCGACTTATGCTGATGATGGAATAAAAATGCTTGATGGGTGAGGTTATACCACATGTATGAATGTTTGAGAATGCCGTATGTATGCAGGGGTCAAATCATGTATTACTGTACTTCACGAGAATCATGTTCGCCGCGGAGTCGAGAGGAAAGCTTCTGCATTACCAGGAGTATGCCCTCCTACGCGTGACAGCCAAGCGTCATCTCGACTACCACGTCACATGTGATATATGACCTGACCTGCTAAGGCAAGGTGGACATGTGGGAAGATGCCGAGGTTGAAGAGGTGGGGAGGAAAAAGGACAAGAATAGCACAAGGCAGCAGGCACTCGGAGTCACAAGACAGCATCGCTACCCTTCAAGGGCGGCGGCAGAGCATACATCTATTGATAAGTATGCTGTAAAACCTTGGTATGAGCGGTGACCGTAATCAGAAACCCCCAGACCTGTGTATCCCCGTGCCCGTCCGTTGGAGTCCAAAGAGAAACGCCCAAAGTAGAATGCTCTGTTCCATAAAACACCTGACGTTACGCCGTTGTTGCGTCCGTGCGTCGTGAAACATGTATGTTCCCTAGATATCGTGAAATTGAGTCGAGACTGGATGCGGTTGCCCGCTAGTACGAATCCAATCTTATGTTTCTTCCTTGTAGTGTTCTGAGGTCCAGCCTCTAGTGTGTATGAAGTCGAATGTGCCGGTGACGGATGAGGCCATATGTAAAAAGAACATATGACGAAGTGGTTGTATATGAAGACAATCTGCAGATGCATGGCTGAAGGATAAGCGGGTCGTGCTCCCACAGGCCCAGCCTGATGTTGAGATAAAGGATATGGAGTCATGCCAGAAGTGTGTTGGTTGTGACGCATCCAGGCGGCACAGGCGGCTGGTCAGCGGATCAAGCGATGCCGGCTCGTTGGACGCCTGGTGTACTTATTAGCAACTGTAGATCGTGGGAACATATAAGTATAGCGGCTAATTCTTACATTCCGTCAAGGCCCCGGATCCCTGGGCTGAGGGTCTCTCTGTCGCCGCCGTCCTGCTCGACCTTTTGAACCAGGATCGCGCGGCTGCGGACCATTCTCATTTCCGGCTTTCATACTATATCCCATCCCTCTTGGATAACAAGCGGCAGCTGCATTATATGCATGGGCATGCCGTTGTGACATCTCAACATATGGGCTTCTGTGAGATCCATCATCACGTGGCTGAGGCTCACGAGGAGCTCGGCCTGATGGAGCAGACCGCCCATTACCTGGGTCTCGAGGCTGAGGATCGTTTCGACCCATCACCGGACGAAAGGGCAATGCTATTGCCATGTTGATGGAAGAGTTGACTGTTGTGGCGTCGAAGTGCTTCAGGAAGCCCTGGTTGTGGTGTGTTGATGCTTTATTGGTTATGGGCTCTCGATCAAAAAGGTTTGAGCAGGAGTCTAAAGGCTGTCGAGTTGGTGGCTTGAGATATAAATGATGTGGTTGGTGGTAAAGGAAGACTGAATGACCAGGAGAAACAAACGAAGCAATGATCAGTGTGATATATCTATCGACTCACATTCGAATGGCGAAAGGCAAAGAAGAACAGTCATGACAGATTGGACCAAGGCAGCCAATGGGCTGAGCATTGGCGGCCTCGAGAGCGTAGGCAAGGTCATAACACAGGCGGCATAATGGAACAGCAATTTGGCCGTGGCTATGGGAGATCATGGGTCGCACGGCATCTTGCAGACTGGAAAGGCATCACGGCCAGCGTCGGAAAAACATGAGATGCCAGGTGGCGATTGGAAGGGGCACTATCACCTCAGTCATGGCCCATTGCCGGAATGGGAGCTATGTCGAGCGACAGTGTGGCCCCAGGCATGACGAAGTAACCGTGTTGAGTCCGGACAAGCAGGACTGAGGCGACTGCAAGAGACCACTGGACAGCAGAGAACTAGTCACTCGATTCCAACATCAGTCATCGGCTCAACATTGGGTGACGGCCCAGACGCTGTAACACTACCGCCCATAGTAAGAGACGGAAAGGCTGCCTCAGGTGGGGTGATGCCTGCTGGAGGAGGCAGCAATCTGCAGCTAACGGTATCGAAGAGAGTAGCATCAGACGACAGCGAGCAGCAGCACAAAGACAAGACGGATGAGACGCTGCGAAAATGAGTCAAGAGCGGCTATGCTTGAACCGGTGAAAGGTCTGGGAAACTCGCAAGCACCAGCTGAAGTTGAGATTGTTAGACGACTCAACTCCGGATGATCCCGCGTTCTCATCCGGTTAGGCAGATCGCAGCTCCATCGATCTCGCGACGGGCACGGCCAAACCAACATCCACCAGCCCTCGATACCGAGTCTACCAACAAAACCTTCTCTTGTTGCTTCATTCAGCTCATCGCCAGCTGAGTGCGCTGCAGCTCCAGCAATCGCACAACCGCCTCGACAACACGAGCTCTCCCTCTGACAAGTGGTGCCAGAAAGCCCCAAGTGCCTCCCACTACGACTGCGCCTTGCTTCCGCAAAAATGGCCGTTCGCACCTCACGCGCCGCCCCAAAATGTGTCATTTGCACGAGGCGGCTTTTACCAGCGAGTAATCCGCCCTCGCGCTCATATTACCCTCAGATGCGTTGTTTGCCGTGAGGTATAGGCAGGCATTCACGAATTGCTGCTCCGACGTCAAAAGTCTTGGCGTTCACTCGACCTCGAACCTCTTTTGGTCGTATCCCCAATCTTGCGCCACCCCTTGGCATGGACGCCCAACGAGCGAATATGGCGCCCTTGACCTGCGGTAAACGGCTTGTAAAGCGCAGATGCCGCCCTGGCGGTGCAATCACCCGACTACATGCATTGCTATCGGTGTCGATGCCGTGGCTAGTGGGCGGCAATGCTGTCCCGCGATCTCCTAGCTGCGATCGCCTGGTCCAACACCCCCGAGGGCAGGCGGCGCAGGATCACCTTGAAACCCAACAATGCCTCCCCAAGGGCGTGTTTTGCCACCTTCGAGAAGCACTGCTAACGGCCTTCTCTGCGAGATGTCGTCTGATCCTTCCCACACAGCCGTGTCAGAACGTCTACCGACATGTCCCTGCAGCCTGAGCCGCATGGCAATATGTGCACGTGAATATGCCGTGGCTGCGTCCGGCCGTGCGATCTCGCCTGGTACATGAGTGTGATGAGTGTATGTTGTATATCGCGCAAGCATACGGCGCTCAATGACTCGGCAGCCCAACAGGGCAGTAAGGAGGGCCTTCTGACGCCTGCTGCTCCCCAAATTGACGTGGATCCGTATTCAGCTGGATGGTATGTATCCTGATGTGAGCGTCCATAACGCCCGGGCTTGTTGTCTATGGGAGCATCTTCGCGCTATACCTAGCGAGGTTGTTATGGGTTCTCACGGTACGTTAATACCTGGTCGAGCCTAGTGGTAAGTGCTTCTGCGCCCTTCTCCACCTTTCCCACGTCTCCAGCCACGGACATGCGGCGTCCATACTATTCAACATGAAGACACGTCACGGTGAGGGCAATCATTGACCGAAATAAGTTCCAATTCATTGATTTGCCTATCTGCCAAATATGCAACTTCGCACCAAAGCTAGGTTCTGATTTTCATGCTGGGTTTGAGAAGTCTTATGCTTCCATCTCCTCATCTTCATCCTCGTTGTCTTCATCATCTTCGTCATCGTCATCATCTTCATCTTCGTCGTCGTCGTCCTCATCTTCTTCTTCCCCCTCCCCAGCCTTCAGCCCGTAGTCGTCCTGAAACTCCTCCAAGCCCTTAACCTGGCACTCGAAGCCAGCCTCCTTGAACCCTGTTGCCAACTCCTCGCGCATGACCTGCGCACATGTAACGACGAGGTTGGCCGTCTCGCCACTGAACACAGGCAAGAGGTACTTCGTCATGGCATCGCGAATCTGCTCCGGCGTGACCGCACGCACCTTGCGCAGCATAGTATGGCTCCAGTCCTTCGGATTCCCCTGCATGACCTGACGCGTGAAGCTGGTCTCGGCCGCAGAACCCATGTCGGGCTGCTCGTCTGCCATGCGCAGCACAATCTCAGAAATGGCGCCTTCAAGCGCAAACTTATCGAGAGGCACAGTGCCCGAGGCGTGCTCTTGGACCTGCGTCTTGGCGGCTAAGAAAGCCTTGTAGGCATCCGGCGAGCGATAGATGCGAAAAGTCGTCAAGCCGAGCTCCGTGGAGCGCTGAAAGCCCGTGCCGTAAGCGAGACCTTTGCCGCGCACACCAACCCAAAGCGGGCCTTCGACAGCATCCATGTACGAGATCGCTACCATGAGGGCAGGCAGGTCGGGATGTTGGGAGGAATCGATGCCTTTGCTGGTCAGCAGGGCGAAGGAGGAGTCTACGGTCGCCATGGGCACGATGTAGGCGGATGAGCCTGGGTTCTTGCCAGATGAGCTGAGTGTTGCTCGACGGTTATCGAGAGGTTGTAGGGGTTTGGCGAGGTCCAGATCGTGGGTTAGGGTACGCCAAGCTGTAGTAGGCTGTGGCAGCTTTTCGACATCGGCGGCAACGTATACGCGGAAGTTCTGTGGCCTGTGCAAGGCGTCGCATAGAGATTGGAACTTCGTGAGCACGGCGTCAGGATCGTCTTTAAGGAGCTTCCTGGTTCGCTTGAGGTACAGAGCTTTGGCGAGAGTGTTTCGTGCTCTTGCACTCGACTCTGGCACATATTGGATCATGCTGTTGACAGCATACATCATACTGCTACCAGATCGCTTCTCGTCTGGTACGTCGGCCAAGATCTTCGTAAGTGATGCATGCAGTCGGACCGGGTCGTGGATGGCGTCGAACAATAAGGTCCGTAGCCAGCTAATGGTGGTCTCGTATTTCTCTGGCTCCGTGTTGAACGATATGGCAAGCATTTCGCTGTTCCCAGGCTCCGAGTCGATCGAGTAGGCTACGGTCTCCTTCTCTAGTTCCAATACCACATCTTCGAAGCTAATGTCCTTGCCACCTCGTACGACGGGAGTGGTGAAAAAGTTCATCATGTACAGCGTGAGTAGAGGTTTGAGCTCAACCGGCACCGAAGTGGTGCCAACGATCAGCTTGACTCGCACAAAGTTGGAGGGAATATGCTCGAAGTGTATGAACAGTGGCGATCCGTCCGACTCTTGGTCAAGCAGCTTCTGAATGTTGTTATCAAGCTTACCCATATCCTTCGCGGCACCTGCTCGCGCCGTTACCGTAGGGATGAAATGGATCGATTCTGTGGATGGGATAGGGAACTTTTGTAGAACTTCAGCAGGGATGGGCTTGTCATTCTCTTCTTGTGCTTTCTTCAGCTCTTCAGCCAGTCTCTTCAAACCGTCTTCACCAAGTCTCTCCTTCTGCGCCGCCACACGAGCCTTTTCGTCCTTGGTCATCTTCTCCGACAGCTCCTTGGAAGGGACACCGAGAATGGTTACATGTGGTGCATCAACGAAATATTTCCGCATATATGCTCGCCACTCTGAGTCTGACCAGGTCTCCAAGGCTGCAAAGTCGGCAAGCGTCGAAAGCTCCTTGAGATCCGTGCCGTCACGTTTCCCGAACAAATGGTCCTCGATCACAGATGTCGAGAAGAAATCACCAGCATTCTCACATCTCAGCAGGACTTGTCGCTTGATGCGCTTCAGACACTCCCGCATATAGTCCATGTCAAGCTCTTTGGATACAGTCTCGGCGAGAAGGTCTGTAAGGCGTTTCTCCGCACTTGCAAGCTTCTCGGTCTCAACAGCACTCATACCAAACCAGATTGCGCTTCGAGGCCGGAAGTCTACACTGTAATAGATCATACTGCACAGCTGCTCTCGTTCCACGAGAGTATTCTCCAGCACAGATATTGAAGAACCACACAGATAAGTCAGTAGAACATTCAAAGCTGATTCTCCGATGTGGTCTCCGTACGTTGGGCCCATGAAGCCAGTGAGCGTCTCTCCCATCGATTCGTCTTCCTCTGGGAACTTGACAGTCTCGGTCAAAGACGCTTTGAGTGGAGGAGTGGGCGTGGACTCCACCCAGGGACGAACAAATGGAGCGTCGATTGACGGCACATCAGCGACGATTGTGTCTTCAAAACTATCCAGAATCTGCAGCAAGTTATCATGGTCTACCTCACCAGTGATCACGAGACACATGTTCTTCGGCTGATACATGTTCTTATGGAATTGTCGTATCCGGTCTGCAGTCAGCACACGTAACTGCTCCATCATCCCACCAGTTTCGTAGCGGAACCCATTCCCCTCAGGATACATTGCACGTTTCGCGCGAAGATCCATCAGTTCTGCCTGCGCATTCTGCACACCTTGCATTTCCGAGTATACGACACCTGCATCGTTGCCAGATCCGTCAATGTGCCACACTTCGGTATAACAGGCCGCGTCGGTCAAGGTTGGTACGATCAAATGTTCGAGATAGACTGGGAGTATCTGTGCAAATCCTTCCCAGCCAGCCGTGTCCAGTGTGTAAGCAGTCTGATCGGTGGCCGTCCAGGCGTTGGTAGTGGAGTATGCTCGTGTGGCTAGCTTGTCCAACAAGCCTTTATAGCTGTACGATTTGGAACCCATGAAGCACAGATGCTCCAAGGTATGAGGCGCACCAGAGTCATCGTGAATCTCCGTTGCAAGAGCGAAGTACCCATTCACTTTTGGTCCTTTCTGATCCACGACCACCACTCGCATGCCGGTTCGGGCGGATTCATACTGAGTCAATACGATCGGCGCATAGTCAAATTGCAATTTCTGGATCGTCTGGAAGTGAGACCGATTCTCCTTGGCTGCTGGCATACTCGAGAGTGTGTGTCAGTTGCGACAAGTGAGATAACAGCGTAACCGGGTCGTGACAGAGCACTTGTGAGGTCCAGAAAATTACTACTTCCGAGGCAGCCAGGGCGAGGGATTTGGGTTGGAGTATGTATGAAAGTCGTGGTGGCGGTCCAGTGAAGAAATGCTAGAAGAGGATATGAACAGTCATCGGTAGGGCCTAACACAGCCTGTAATGACCTGAATGCTATGTCCGGCAATAATAGAAGTCAGAGATCACATACGAATAGTCCTGATTCCCTGCTACAACTTATCTCTTCACCTTGACTGACCTAATGTCGTTGTCGTAGATGTAGTCGAGAATTCAGGATGTGTGAATGCCTGAGGCTAGAAGCGAGGGTATTCACATGCGGATTGTGGAGCGGACATGAGACGATACCTTCAGGCGGACAACAGAGGAACCGGGGACTGCAAACACGTCAGAAGGTTAGCTGGCGACTTCTGCGAGCCGAACCAACAAGAGTGAGCAGTAGTAAAAGTCAATTGTTGGAAGAACAGATTGGCAGCCTGTTGATCGTGCACGCTGATTGGCAGCTGAATGTCGCAAATATGAAGCCCTGGACTGGCCGGTATAGACAGTACGGGCAATGCTAACGTGGATTGGATTTTAAGGTACAGTATAGCACCTCAGCATCCACCTCAGCGACTTCACCAGCGTCGCTCAGCCACCTAATCCTTTCCTTCTCCCAAACCCTCTCTCTCACCTCCCTCACCATCCTCCACCACCAGCACCGTGACACCACTCACCACGACATGCTTCCGTCAACCCCTCCATGGCCTAGATGAAGCATTGCTCGTGTGCCCCTCCAACGTCCTGCTGCTCTCGAGTAGGATCAACGGGCTGGGAATGCCGTAGCATATTTTTATAGGGCTGGTATTCTTTCTTCGCATTACATACGAGGCCACCTTCAATCAGTCTCCCTCGAGCATGGCGTCTTTGCAACACATCCTCGTGCACGATCCCACCGAGTCGTCGTTGGCTCCACCACCACCACCACCACCAGCACTTCCGCCTGCGAATCCACCCTCTGTGGCTCCCTCCCCAATTAGTCGAGCGCCGCATGAGCAAGTGGAAGACTCTTCCGCGGATACTCCCCGCAGCGATGCGCCCGACGACAATGGCAATACCAACAGCTCTGCTGCGGCATTGATCCGACGCAATGCTAGCGGCACAGTCTCCACTGTTTTCGTGGGCAACAAACTCCGACACCTGAAGAAGGAGGATGGAATTCCGCTTTGGCGAAAGGACATCCAATTCGATTTCTTGCGCCGAGTTTTCTACGACGAGACCAAATGCTTCACCAAAGCGAGCGACGGCACTACCGGCCACACCTTCGCCGACACATATATTGATGCAATGGCAAAGAGCAGCAAATGTAGCAAGATTTTGAAAGAGAAACTACTGCAAGATCGGGAAGGGGCGATATGTATGGCCATGGTGTGTCTGCTGGTCAACATCGGGAGGATGAACACCACTCTGAATTGTACGTCAAGAATGCATCGCGTTGCGCGTGAGTGTAACACGTCTGAGGCACGTATACTGACAAGAATGCACAGTTTTCCCCGAAATGCGCGCTCAACTACGGACCTATCATTCTATCCCGGCGCTACAAGCTCATCAAGACCCATCCGCGTACAAGCAGCTGCAAGACGCGCCTCGGCTGAAATCCATCTTGAAGGGCGCCACGGAAGACACACCTCAACCAAGTACATTAGAAGACATTCGAGAGGCGAATAAGCCACGAACGAATCCTGTCAATCTCGTCTTCGTCATGACCCAGTATGCCCCGAAAGTCAGCGAACGACATTTTGTACCTCCGCGAGACTTTTTCGATCTGATTATGCGACCGAACATTATCAGCGCAAGTCGCGCGCGAGCTTTCCTATGGTTGATCTGGTGGTACCTTGAGAGCGATTTTGGCGTCGAGGACAGCAAACGCAATCCGTTTGGACAAGGGGAATATGGTCCAGATGAAGAAGGCCGCGGTGGAGTGCCCGACAAAGTCCCAGAGCTGGAGATCATGACAGATGAGCAGACGGCACTGGAGAATGTGGATACTGAGGAGGAGCAGCGGTTCGGGGAACTGAAGAGGAAAGAGCGGATCGCAATCCTGGCTAGTGAGCCCAGCCCAGCAATGACAGCGCTCAAGCGTGCGCGAAAAGAGAAGGGCGTCATTGGCGGGCTCGGCACAACTGATTCGGGGGATGAGGCTGGTAGTGAAACTGGATACTGGAAGAATGAGTTTCGGAATCACATCACCTCTGCGGGCAGACCAGGAGAAACCGCAAGCGAATACACCAGATCACCATCACCTCCAATGAGCAGTCGCGCTGTCAGTACGGTGAACGCGCCGACCCCAGCGAAACCTGCTGGCGACATGAGAATACATGACATCCTCAACAACGAGGACGCCGAGGGCTCGCCGACTCGCAAGACTGCTTCAGCTGCTACAACCGCGCCCGTTAAGAAGGGACCAGGCCGTGGTAATTGGCGCCGCAACAAGCCCAAACTTGAAAGTGCAACATCCAATTCCCGTGGCGAAAGCGCGCATGGTCACGTACCTTTGCTACCTAACAATGCGCTGCAAAGCATAAATTTTGTCAATGAAGGACCGTCGCAGCTGCGACCTACTACACCGGGATCGGGCTTGCAGCACTTGAATGGCAGTCAGGTCTCACCCCCTACCACTATCTCCTTCCAGCCTCCCAACACACGCGATCACGTTCCAACACCATCCTACCAAGCACAAAAACGACATCGTGGCGTCACGACTCACCAATCAGCGCTTGCCAGTCATCGCAAACAACAAGTCGACTACACCCTTGACCGACGGATACGCGAGCTACACGCAGTAGCGCGTCGACGTCGTAAGGCTGAAGGAGCTATCCTCCGGTCATGGAAGCGTTTATGTACTATGCCGCCAGACTACGACTCCGAGGAGGAAAGCATCAAGATCCGCAAAGCCAAAGAACGCAATGAGAAAGGCATCGACGATGACTGGCGCGCCGTTCACCACCAGCATCATAAAGGTGGAAGCAGTGGGAAGGAGAACGCCGCCGACCTGCTCCACGACCTCGAATCCATTCGTCGACCGAGGATGCTCTACGCCGGCCTGGCTCCTACGGCCGACGAAGCAAACGACATTGGCGAGGAACCAAAGCACATCGCGCAGGCGATCCGACGAGCTTCGCGCCGGCTCGAGCGATGGCAGGATTCTCCCACTCCCGGCATGGCCATGATTCGGCGGCGGCACATGCAGCTTCACGGATCGTCCAATGCTTCCTTCAACACGGCGCAAGGAGGTGAGGAGCGATCTGCACGACGACGACAACGACGTAGTGAGGTCGCTGACATCGACGCGATGGACGTCGATGAAGACCCTGCGCCGGTGGAGAGAAAGAAACCGCGTGCTCCTCGGCGGCGGAAGAGCCGCAAAACCACGGAACAGCAGCAGAAGCAGGAACCTAAGGACCACGATCAAACCGCACCGCCCCATCCGTCCGATATCGCCAACGGCACCGGCGACGTTGCTCGCGACGGCGACGAAGATGTAGACCCCGACGACGCTCCTCCCGCCCGCGCCTCCGACAGCGAAGACGACGACGATGACAACGAAGATGACGACGATGTGATGCGTGATGATTAAAAGCCGCGTCGTGCCTCGCTGAGTTGCCCGCACTTGTGTACATGTATCTATGCACGTAGGGCATGTAATGCCGTTGCAAAGACCCCTGGCTACAGGCCCGATGGGAAATGGCTCTTTTGGCAGCATTATATGCACTTTGTACAGAACCCACGCATAACCTTATACATCTGAGACATGACTTTGGACTTAGCTTTCGGTCGCTGTACATTGTTGTCACCTTCGGTCTTCGTTCAGGATAAGTGCACACGCATGGTACATATTTCGTAACGAGTTCTATGTGTCCTGTCCATACACGTCTTCTCCTTTTCCACGTCTGAGCTACTACCGTTCTCTCGTCCTAGGCTGGAAGCCGGTTTCCTATTCGTTCTGATCGGCCTGGGCGTAGGACAACCAAGCACATGCCTGTCTAGGTAACGTCTTGAGACACAGGAGTTTTAAGGTCGTCACGTTGACTCGCCCTCTTTCCCGAACCCCTGGACAAGCGGAAATTTGCACGATGATATTCATCCCTTCCTCAAACCTGAGTTGATCCGCCCTTATGAGTACCAAGGAGACAGGCGCAGGAGGCAAAGCACGCAACGGAAGTGGTCACAATCATTGGTACCCGATGCGCTGATTCAGAGTGAACAAAAAGCATGGAATGGAATGTCTTCAATAAATCATATATCGTGATCTAGGTGAATTTTCGAACAGCACAGCACAGCACAGCATGAAGCGCATCAGGGCCGACAATTGAGATACCATCATCATTCAAGGCCCCCTGAGAATGCCGAACCAAAATAGAGGGATGTTTCCACATATGTCGAAGCAATAAGGACAGCCCCAACAAGGGGACAAGATCTTGCTGTCCGTTTGAGAAAAAGAGCAGAAAACGCCATCGCTTGCTGAAAATGCGGGTATGCCATAGCCACAGAAATGTCATGATGCTGGAAAACTCAGAGGCAGGTATCTTTCTCCTGATGATTCCTCTTGCTCTTCTATGCCGCAGAATGACTCGGTCTTTACACCTGACTTCGGTATCCCGTCTGTTGCATGGGGTACTCCTCCCGGCGTGCGGCAGCAGCCACCGCATCGGGGCTGTAGTATTCGGTCGGTTGGGCACGCATTGGCTCCATGCCACCCGGTGGAGCGGGAGAAGGGTCGCGGAAGGGGTTCGGTGCGGTGTGGGTGGGGTTGTAGGCGGTGTTGGCGAAGCCAGGGGCGCCGACGGGCATGGGTGCTGGCGTGTAGATGCCGCGGTTGCCGTAGTTGCCAGCGCGGTATCGACGCAGGATGATGCTGCAGTAGATGAGATGGCCGACGGAGTTGATTCTGGAGGAGGAAAGGTGGATTAGCTTGATAAATCTTGGGTGGTTTTGACGGAGAAGGGGGCAAGAGACGTACACTAGAGCAACCGACCAGAAGAAGCCGAGTCCTCCTGTGCGAGTGACGGCAACGATGTTCAGGATGAGTATCACCAGCCAGATCAGGGTCTTGACCGAGGTGAAGGCCACTTGTATCGCGGGTTGGAGGCGGTGGCATGCCCAGAGCGTGATGGCGGTGGCATCAAGGAGGAGCGCGAAAGCGCTGATGGCTATGATGACTCCTCCAGCGATTCTGGTGGAAGCGTGGAGTCAGTACATGTGGATCATGTTGAGGGTATAGGAGGAGAAAGTTGCTCACGAGAGAGTATGCCGTGCCTGGTCGTATTGCTCTCTTGTATAGTCTGGATCGTAATTTTCGAGCTGGTCATCGCTGACTTGCGAAAGGCCAACCAGCACAAGGATGCCGCTGATGAGGTAGATGAGGGTCAGGATGATGTCGACCACGAAGTAGGGGATTAGCACACGCTTCAACCAGATCTTGGGGAGCGGAGCCATGGTTCGTGTGGTAGCTAGATGGGATGTGAGGTGGATGTTGGAGGTGGGAATGTTGTCTCTTTGTTTGCGTGAGGCTGAAGGATGGGAAGAATCAATGGAATGTAAGGATGATGAAGGATATCCTTTAGCACTGGTAGAAGAAATCAAACCGTACTTGTACCTTGTCTCATGCTGAGGACGATCTGCTGCGGACGAGACCGTTTCACCAGCCGCAGCGCTTGTTATCGAGTGCTCATTTGATCCTTCTCAGGTCGTTGCGGCGCAGTTGGTGTCGTTCCACTCAAGCGTCTGGATGCTGTAGGTCGGACCCCAAAGCCATGTGGAGATGCGTAGCCGCAAGAGGAATGGGCTGTCTCGTGGGCAGCAAAATAGCGTGTCGTCGACCCAAAAATAACCTTCAGGGACAACTCTATCTGGGGATTAACCTTCAGGCACAAACGGGGAGGCTGATCGTATGCACTCTCTTGCACATGTGGATACTGCTCACGGCCAGTTCACAGTACGTGGTTGATTGATTGGGTTTGTTTGAAATGAGCTACTGACAACAAGTAAGAGAACTACCTGACTCGGCCATCCTGCTGATTACGCAGCTCAACTCAGGAGTACAAATAGACTTCCTCAGCGAGCCATTACCAGGCTCACCAGTTGCAGAGCCAACATATATAGCCTTGCACCACCCCTGCTTCTTCCACTGCCCCGGTTCACTTCAACCATACTGACTCAAACGTTGCTCCAGTATCCTGGCGCCGGTCTTTTCGTCTCAACATCCATCCCTCTTGCCACAGCTACTGAGGCTTTGTACACAGGCAGATGCTGCTCGTCATGGAGGTTTGATCGCAACTCTTCGAAAGCCTCCGTCGACTTCGACATCGGAGGGACGCGTGATGCAGCACTAGGTGCGTAGGCCACTGGTCCTGCGCCTATGCTGGAACTCGGATCCATGTCGTGTTCCAGGCCGTGGCCGGATGGCCCCACATGACCGTTGACCTTGGGCAGGGCGTTCCGCGACTGACGGCGCAGTATCACCGCGGCGTAGATGAGCTGTGCGAATGCGCAGAGTCTGTAATCTATCGTGTCAGTCGTTTGTGTTACGGATGTGCGAACGTTCCTACTGCTCGATCAAGCCAGGAAAAGATTAACAGGCTAAGGGTGAAACTTACATCAGGAGCAGCTGCAAGACGTTTACGAGCAGGAAGTGCCCGTAGAGATGCTCGCCTTCAAGGCAGTTGGCAATAAGAAGCACGACCCAGACCAACGTCTTGATGCTGTTCGCCACGACCATGTGCTTCGATGTCAGACATTGACGTGCCCAGAGCGCCAGAGCCACGAGATCAAACAGCAGCACACAAGGCCCTACAGCCAGTATGACGGCCTGGCCACCACTGGCAGGACACAGAATGGTCAGCACTCCTGTGACTAAAGACCTCTGGTATGCGGACAGGAGTGACTTACGTGCTCTCCTGTGATGTTTCATATCCATCCTGCGCGAGGACTCCGAGCACTGCGGTATAGGCGATGGCCAGAACAATGTCAAGGACGAGCATGGAAAGTAAGACCCCTTTGTGCCACATCGTTGGTTGTGTTGTTACCGTCGACATGTCGATGATGGAAGCTAAACACTTGAAAGGATCGATCTGCTGGCAAAAGAAAATGATCAAAGAGAAAATGAAGTGTTATGATATGTGAATGGCGGACAGGGATAACAGGACAGAGGATTCGATGCTTTTTCGACGTGAGTGAACATGAGAGCCGGGATGAGGCAGACCACCTACTTGTACTCCTGACCGTGTGTCAGAAGGTCTAAGCAGGAAACCATCATCGTGTGCCTGAGGTGCTGTAGGGGCCCGGTATTGCTGCTGTATGGTCGAGAATTAAGGCGAAGTATTGCAGATCTACGGTTGTGTGGAGGCCTCGTGCAGTCCCGAGCGTGGCTGTGTGCAGCAAGGACGTAAGCATTTGAAGCACGTCCATGGAGAAGTGCACCGAAATGCCTCGTTTTCATACAATGCAGTATTCTCAAGTTATCAAGTGCATTAGTGTTTTTTGAAGGCACATGCTTCAGGTGCATATTGAATTCCCGGACTGTTCCCATGATTCAAAACTCCACTTCCTCATCACTCTCACAACATGTGTTGCTGCGATAGAGATACATATATGGCCAAGGTGCGCATTACCAACATTTCGGCATAGGACGAATAAGGTATTGGATATGCTCATCGTCAAACCGGAGCCCCTTGCGCGTGTGGTTCAACGCTAGCCTGACGCGGCAACATATGCCTGGTATAGCTCGTGTAGATGGTGTTTGTACCTTATGCACCACAGATCCACCAAGCACACTGCAAGTTGCGTGGTGACGCAGCTCCGCGCGATACCCATGTTGACAGTTCTGAAGCATGGACAATTGTCAATTGCGGTGTTCCACACGACCAGATGAATTGCAATACTTGGCTGTTGGTATGCTATCCATCGATGGCAATCGTTGAGTCACCCTATGCTACAACTTGGAGGCTTTTTCCGGGAATCGGTCCACGGCAAGGTTGGTCCACATCTCAATGACGAACAGCTGCAATCCGCGCATACTGGGGCCGCGCGGGAGTCTGAATCGGCAATATACCGCTTTATTCCTCGAGGGTGTGCAGAGTAGTGATTAAATGCGCATGCAAGTCGTGCCGGACTAGACCAAACGCGGCCTTTGCCGACCCAATGCTCATTGTAGTCGGTCTTGCTCCGCCTTGTTGATCAGTTCCAATCGCTTTCGAGCGAGCATCTGCCTCTCCTCTCGCATGCCTGTAAAGACCTACCATGGCCAAAGGTTAGTCCGAGGGGTGTCAGGCTCTCTTCGTATGCATTTTCCACCTACCCAGAACCACACAGCGGTCTCGAGAAATCCCCACGTGAACACCAGGCTATTCTGCAAGTTCTCTCCGACGCTGGCGCTGGTCGCAGCTCCTGATCCAAACAGCCCGTCCGGCTTGAAGAGATAGGTGTAACCCGTCACGCCAAAGAGCAACATCAGTCGCGTGGGGATGACGGCCAGCCAGTATTGTACGGATATCTCTTCACTCAGCGATGCTGCGGTCAAGTCGGACAGGCCCAAAAAAGCCAGTATGAGTGCGATGAAAGCGGAGGCATCGGATGGTTTGTCGAGTGAGGTCGCGTGAGGCTATCATATGTGTCAGTCCCTGTTATTCGTGAAATCTCCTATGACAGCGCGGAGCCTACCAGTCGCATTGATTCTCCCAGTATGTAGACGACATTCTGGTCGGCAAGTTTCAGTGGGGCCGTGAGAAAGAAGTATGCTGCTGTCAGATGGAAGAGTGAGATCGCACGGATCTTCGTGAACGGTGAAATGATCGCCATGATTGTTGCATGTATGTCCACTTGCAGCCGGGAACTGGATGGACGGGTTGTTAGAAATTAAGCATTGGACAAGTACATGTACCTAAGACCGCGACCTTAAATCCGCGTCATCGGCATATGTCATGTAAGCCGCGTGATAAGATGGCGGCAATACATCTCACCAACATTCACCTTGCCTCACGATCTCTTCTCAGATCGAATGTATATGGTTTCTCGGGCGTAGATTGCTATAAATGACGACAATGGACGAAAAGAATCCCCTGCTTCCAAGTCATGCAAACACGCTGGACAAGCAAAGCGCCACTTCAAGGAACAGCCGACAAAGGAGATATGGCTTGCCCATGGTATTGACATTCTTGACATTCTGGTTCATGCTCCGCACATGGGCTCTGATCTCATGGAATACTTCTGAATCACCAAGCTCGTCAGACAGCATAGTGTCAAGGATCCTGGCAGATCATCCCCTGATTGATGGCCACAATGATCTACTATACCTCATCCGCATGCTGTACCAGAGCAAAATCAATGAAGATAACTTCACCAGCGTCTTCGAGCATGGCGGGATGACTGGCCACTTTGACATTCCGCGCGCCGACGCGAGTAAAATGGGTGGTACCTTCTGGAGTGCTTGGGTGCCATGTCCGTCGGATGGATTCGACTTCTCCAACGAGAACTATGCGCCCTTTGTCAGACAGACGATGGAGCAGCTAGATCTTTTCAACCGCTTATCAGAGAAGTATCCGAAGTACTTCACCCTCTCAAGGACCGCCAAGGAGGCAGAACACAGGTTTCACAAGGAAGGAAAGCTCATCTCACCAGTCATCATCGAAGGACTCCATCAGATCGGCAATTCTTTGGCCACCCTTCGGCTGTATCATCAGCTTGGTGTGCGCTACGCTACGCTGAACTGGAACTGCCATAACATATACTCCGACGCTGCGATTGTCAGCATTGATGGCCACTCGAGAGCTTCCAAGCCGTATTGGGGCGGTGTCAGCCCAGCTGGACACGATTTGGTCCTAGAGATGAATAGGCTCGGTATGATGGTCGACCTCAGCCACGTTAGTGTAGATACCATGCGGGACGTACTTGGTGGTAGTCCCGAGAGAGGCTGGAATGGCAGCATTGCGGCCCCGATATTCAGCCACTCCAGCGTCAAGTCGATCTGCCCACATCCACGAAATGTACCAGATGACATCTTGGAACTGGTCAAGAAACGCAACTCGCTGGTCATGATCAACTTCGCCCCGGAGTTCATAAGCTGTAAAGCGAGCAACGCCTCAGACGGCATTCCTGAATATGTCGACGAGACGAACACCATCGAGCATGTCGCCAAACATGTTATGTATATCGGTGACAAGATTGGCTACGACCACGTTGGGTTTGGGAGTGACTTTGATGGTATCCCCACAGTACCGAGAGGTTTGGACGACGTGTCCAAGTTCCCAGATCTGGTTAAGCTGTTACTCAAGAAGGGCGTCTCCGAGCACGATCTTGGAAAAGTCGTTGGCGGAAACTTGTTGCGGGTTTGGCATGAGGCTGATCGAGTTGCAGCCAAACTCCAGAAAGAGATTGATCCTGTTGAAGATGCCACGCAGACCAGAAAATAAGCTGAAAATGTTCATGTGGCATGCTAAGCTGTTCAAAGTTGCTTCCATTGGCATTACCTTGGAACATGTACCATGACAGGGCCAACGTGATGGGACTTGTACATATACATGTAAGTAGCCAAGATCTACGATCTTCCTGTCACGATGAGAATGTGGCCATCGCGCCTGAACCATGCGATGTGCTGGCTTGACGTGCTGTCGGTTTACGCACAGCATGTGCAATTCACAGTCTCACGTGCTGACGAGCCACTTTAGCACCTGCCTTCCACATACTGTACGCGTAATTTATGCATAAAGTATGTATCCTTCTGATCACCAACCTCCGCTGTTCAGCCCCAACTCAAATCTGTCTCAGTCATGACATCGGCTCCCAGGAGAACCGTCCGAAGAGGTCGGCAACACCAGCCGCCATCTAATCGGTTTCCACGGTCATTCCAATCACGTCCAAGTAGGCTGCCCAGTCAACCAAGCCTGCACAATGATCGTCCCGATCAACCGCCACCCACGCTCTTCGAAGTGCCTTCGTACTCGCCACATTATGCTGCGCCAGCACCACCGCCGCCAAACATGCGCGTCCTGGACACGCTCATTGACACGAGGAAGCTCTCCATTGCCGAGCTCGACCGCCTTCAAGATGCAATTGACCGTCGCGATGCCGGTATCGAGGGGCAAAAGAAGATCATCGCCGGTCTACGTCGTGATGTCTCGAAGCTCGACCAGAGCATAGCCACGAAGCAGAAGACGATCGACAATCAAAGGACGTCAAATGCTCATCTTCACGTAACGCTTGACAAAGCCAGGCAGGAGAACTTGAACTTGCGGAAGCAGCTGAAGGCCGAGAAAGAAAGGTCCATGATTGCCTCTGTTGCACCTGCAAACACGTCGCGCCTTGATCATGGGCCAGTGGGTCGACGTAAGGACACCAATTTGCTACCCAAAGCCACTCATGGAGTTCTTGGCCACGCACCTTCAGATAAGTGCCTAGCACGAGACACATCCTCCTGTGTGGCCGATACGTCTACCGGCGGATCTGACTACCAGCAGAGAAGTGCCGTTAGGGAAAGAGGTATTCTAAATGGAATCACCAATCTCAAGGAACGGGAACAACTATTGCAAGAGCAGTTGGATGAAGCGTTAGCCGTGATCACTATTAGCCAAGCCAAGCTTCCGGAGCTTCTTGAGAAGTCTAAACGCTTGGATCAGTTGGTCGCGGAGCTCCAGGCTCGTGACACCGCTCTCGAGGACTCCATGCAGAGTCGTGTGGGCTCATCTGCTCGCTCCCATGATATTGACGCCATCCAGAACTTGCCCTTGGGTCAGAATGCCGTTATTCAACGTTACATGGAGCAGATTCAGGACCTGACAGATCGGAATGCGGACCAGAAAATCAAGGCCGGCGAAGCTGTCTTGCTCGGTCGTCGCATGGTCGACTTGATATTTGCAAGCATTCCATGGCAATACGTAAATGAGTGCTTGCCTGAGTTGCAGGAGATCGAGAGACAGTTTACAGCGGCTTTGTGGGGACTGTCCGTGTAGACAGTCCCGTCGCTTGGAGGGCAAACACTGAGGCTTGAAGCAAAGGCTATGGAAAGCGTGAGGCAAGCGTGGCGGGCTTTTCGCTTTGCTGGATGACCCTGGTCGGGATGTATCATCTGAAGTTTATACACTCATACCTGGCTCCTGTAGCTTCTGAACAGTCCCTTTCTTATACCGTCGCATGTCCACTTCCTTGGCCTCTACCTCCTGACTTTTGGCCCAAGGAATCGATGACAGCCCCGACTTCTATCTCCCTTGAGTCCTGATGAATGTTGTGGTATCAAGATCGTCTCTTTGATCTATACCGTCCTTGCTGCGAAGTCTCACAAGCTTGTACATGTGTCAAGCATATTCACATGTCAAACCAGCCCCCCTCTTTTGATAAAGAAAGCAGCCCCTCCAGCCATATGTGCCAAGAACAACTTCGCCATCGACAACGACAACGATCTCTCACAGCTTCGAGACTCCACCTCAGCCCTTCACTTGCTGCAACCATCAAGAGCCATCCACCACCTCGCTGTATCACTCCTCTCAACATCTTCCGCTTGCACCATCTTGAACAGAGTCTCATCCTCGACATATCTTTGTCCTAGCTCAGCGACGACATAAGTTGCGTTCGAAAGCTCAAGAGACAATAGCACGGACTGAACCATAGTGGCTCGCCACCGAACCAGCACAACATAAGAAAAGCGACAAGCAATCGACGGCAAAACAATCGAGCATCGTACTTCAGTCAGGTCAGCTTGCCGTCAGAACTCGTCCTGGGGTTTGTACCGGACTCACATGTCGTCACTTGTTTTGACTTAACAGCTCAAAGCTCGTATACCACCGAACAAGGTCCGATTCGTGTGCCATTCGAGGGCTTGGACTGAGCCGGCAGCGTCTCTGGCGCACGATCACTTATCGCAAACAATCGTGCCATCGGCCATTTGAGCAAAAGCCATCATGGATGTGGTCATGTCAGAAGGAGACGCAGGATCCACGGCGCCAGACGTGATCGAGGAGGTGGATCTTGCAGGTGACGACAGTCGATTGCCTACCGTAGAAGGGAGGCCAGCAACTGAGTGTTACGGCGAACGGCCACCACGGGATGAAGAATCAGGTGGCAGCGGCTCGAAAGCATGTCCGATATCATCACAGCCTGTGATGATGACGTCCCATGAAGTCGACGATCAGAAGACTCCCCCAGCTGTCTCCAAGAACGGCGAACCGTCTACTGAACAAGCCAAGTTGATCGCCGAACACGTGCAGAACATGTCTGGAGACTATATGACCCGACAGCTTGCTGCGTATCACCTCGTCATGAGAGGAGGTGGTGAAGATACTATCGTCATGGAAGAGGCCGCTGAGGAGCAGACGCCCAGCGCAGCAGCCGAAGAAAGTAGGTCGGGTGTAGCAAACAACGTCTCGATCGAAGCAGGTTCCTGGAGCAAAGCGGTCAGTATCGCGGAAAGTATGGAGACGATCGAGTCCAGGGAGGTAGTGGGTACCACTCGATCACTATATGTTTCGGAGAAAGCACATGCGGGATCCAAGACTATCGCTGGACCAGGTGTGATTGATTTGAGTGATGATGAGAACGAGCCAAAGACTTCCGTTCAGTCCAAGGTCCGCAGTCCAGCAGCTCAAGACAAGCGAGTCAGCCACTGTGCACCAGTCAGATCACAAGCTGGCGGTAAGCCTGTTCGAGAGAAGACAAATTTGGTAGAGAGTCCCGACAAGGAGAGAGTGGTTGTAAGTCTGCTTGATGATAGCGACGATAGCGAAGTCATGAGTTCGTCTGCTGCAGACAAGCAACGCATCACGGAGCTAGAAGCTGCAGTCAAGAAACACAATATCAAGGCAAAACGTATGAGCGAGGAGATCGACGAGCTTAATGAGATAGTAGAAGAGTTGCAGGAAGGAAACCACCTCGCCACTAAAATGGTAACGCTTCGGCGACAGCACAAGACTGCCATTGCCGCAATGAAGCGGGAGAACAATGAGAGTATAGCCAGAATGCGTGATACTTTGGCCAAAAAGGCGGAGGACATCAAAGATGAATATGAGATTAAGAAAGAGCAATGGAAAAGGCAGATGAACAATTCTCTTGCAAAGAAATCCGCGGTCATCGACAAAACAAGACAATCGTTGGAGGAGGCCAAGCAGGCAGCTAGAGACAAGCTCGAAGAAGCCAAAAGGGAAGCGGCAGAGACACGGTCCCAGAAGACGCGAAACGCCGCCGAAGCCGAAGCCTTAAAGAAGACAATGAGAGAAGAGCTGGAGGAAGAGAAACTGAGCTGCCGGCCTGAGAAGAATCGACTCGTCCAGGACCGGGAAGAGCAAATAAAAGAGCTCAAAGCCCAGATCCGCGAGCTCGAGAAAACGAATGCGAAGGCCAAGGCGGACATGATTACCTTCCGGAAGGGTATTCAAGACGAAATCGAAGTTACGACGGGCGCCAAGAAGACTGCTGAAGAGTTGCACGGCAAGTACATCAAGTACAAGACATATGCGCAGCGATTGCACGCCGATCTTGAAGCGCAGGAGACCAAGCATGGCAATGATAAAGCTGAGCTGGTGACGAAGCATGAGCAACAACAGTTCAAGCAGGAGCAGAAGTGGTCGCTACAGTGGAATATTGCGCAGCAGAAATCGAGCGAAGTCATCAGTCTCAGTCGGCTCGTGTCGGAGCTGCGGAACGCGCAGGTTAGGAGGGATGCGTTGATTGCAGAGCTCAGGAGGAAGGTAGAGAACTCGGAGAGAGATGCTATAAGAGCTGGTGATGGGGCAGCCAGGAGTGGGCCAGTAGTGATTGATGAGGACGTTGAGGAGCATATGACAACCGTCAGCACTCTTGTAGTACCCAGCGACAGACCAGATACCAGAACTCCGGTCGCCGACGCCGACGATCGGGCCTTTGCCACATCTCATCAACAGAAATGTTCGAAGAATCAGACTCCGGAACCTTCGGCACTCCCAGGCCACCTTACGAACGCCCCGAGAAAGTCACTAGATACTGCTGCTGGCACTTCTACTCTCTCGCACAGGTCGGCCTTGCCTGGTACGCTGGCATATTCGCGCATGCCTTCTGCTTCCAGAGCTATGACCGAGCTGCCGCAGTCAGTGCCAACATTGTCTGAAAGGCAGAATGACGTCGGCGTGGACGTTCGCATGCGTCCTGCACACGTTTCGAAAGGCGATGGGAAACCAGACAAAGAGCCACGAGTGCTTGGTGAGAAGCGGAAGGTGGCCGTGACCGCGAGCGACGAGCGGGCCGTGAAGAGGACCAGAATGGAGGATGGTCACATCACTGATTTCAAGGCGTAGCGCCGCGTCGAAGGCTTAGAGCTCCTGGAACACGTCAGGTCTGACCTCGATCTGGAGGAGCCGAAACTAGTGTAACAAGGGACATCGATCCTACGAGGTGACATACAAAGTGCAGTCTTGTCGGGCGCGAATTCGGGACGATAGACCAGCATTATCTTAGCTTGGTGAAACGGAGTTGTACCTTCCTTAGAAGTGTGCAAAGACCAGTATCAGTAGTCCAGCCTGTACTATGAAGTTAGTTCTGTCAGCTGTAGCGTTACCACAATCAAAGACGAAGGTGAAATTCGCGAATTCGGGTCTTAAGTTTCGGTGTATACACATTCCGCCCAACAATATCCACGCACACTATAATTTCGCTGTAGAAGTCTTCTTATTTTCTTCTTCATCGTACTTCGCCTTGAGAACTCGTCGCAGGATCTTGCCAGCCGCGCTTTTCGGGACCTCATCAATGAACCGGACGCCGCCTCGGAGCTTTTTGTGATTGGCGACCTTCTGAGCAAGCCATTCCGTGATCTCGCGTTCGAGCCCAGGGCTTGGAGTGTTGCCGGATTTCGGGACAATGTAGGCGAGTGGAACTTCTGTTGCTTGTTCCTCTTTGAACACACCAATGACAGCCACGTCGTCAACTTTCGGATGCGAGGCCAGATAACCTTCGAGCTCTGCGGGAGGGACTTGGAATCCTGCAAATGTGTGAGAGAAAGATCGAGGGTATACCACGCGTTGTAGAATGAGGTACTGTACCTTTGTACTTGATTAGTTCCTTGACACGATCAGTAATATAGAAGTTGCCTTCCTTGTCTTGGTAGCCGACATCGCCTGTCTTGAACCAACCATCGGGAGTCAAGGCGTTCGCGGTAGCTTCAGGGTTGTTAAAGTAGCCTGCGAAGATATTGGGGCCTTTGATCCACAACTCGCCAACCTCTCCAATGGGAACCTCCTTCTCTTCAGGTGACATGTACATCGCTGTTTGATTTGGAAGCATGCGACCAACAGATCCTGGGAACTTATCCCAATCCCCAAACGTCTGTAAGTGGGTGGTGGGACTGGTCTCGGACAATCCGTAACCTTGCTTTGCAGGGATCTTGATGCGCTTGTACATTGCATCTACCAGTTCCTTCGAAAGCGGTGCAGCACCAGACGACAGCATTTTCATAGAAGATAGATCGTACTTCTCGACCACAGGGTGTTTGGACAACAACAAGATGACTGGTGGGGCGACGTAGGCAAATTCAATCTTGTGCTGCTGCACAGTCGCACACCATTTCTCAATGTCAAATTTCGCCATGACGACAGTCTTGAGGCCCCTGTATACGGTTTGGTGAAGCAGTACTGTAAGACCATAGATGTGGAAGAAGGGTAGAACAGCGATCATGGAACCGGCTTCACCAGGGCCCGGGTTTCCATTCAGCGACGGTTCTCCTGCCTGCTGCATCAACACGTTAGAGACAATATTCCGATGAGTAAGATTGACGCCCTTAGGTTTCCCGGTAGTTCCTGAAGAGTAGACAAGAAACGCAAGGTCCTTCGCAGGGTCAACTTTGGTCCGACGATAGCGAGTCGCTCCCGAAATGTTACGGATAGATGTGAAGTGCTTGAAGCGTGCAGTTTCGTCTTTGGCGTCTCCGATCAGGATGATTCGATCTTCGGGTATGCCTGCCTGCTTACACGCATCGCTCGCGATCTTGACATGAGCTAGTTGCGTGACTAGGGCAAGGGCACCGCTGTTCTTGAGCTGGAATGCAAGTTCATCCACGGTGTAGCCTGGGTTGGCCGGCGAGATGATTCCCCCCGCAAAGTGGCATCCCCAGGTTATGGCCGCAGTATCGATCGAGTTTGGGGTATATAGTGCCAACACATCTCCTTTTTGCCAGTCCCAGATTGCCTTCAGGCCTTTACCAAAATCGAGCGAGGCATTTCGCAGCTGGGTGAAGGTATAGAACCGGTCCGTTTCGGAGTCGATCAGGAGAGCTGTAGGGTAGAGTCTCAGCAAACAATCAGGTAGACAACTATCTTGAGCGTAAGAAGAAATAGGACCACTGACCTTTATCGTCCGCAAATGGCTTTTCCTTGCGTTCGAAGAGGAAGTCCCATAGCCCAACATTGGGGATCTCCACTGGAGGATACTTAGATTCCGCTGGCATCTCGGTGACACAAATGGGATTTTTGGAAGTACCTGGAGGAAGAGAAAAAGCCTAAGTAAGTCGCGGCAACTCAAGAAGTGCCAGCATGAGAGTTAGACAGAGGTTCGGTCTACGAGTGGTTGTGAAGCTGTATGTGATGTAAGCCGAGTTTTCCCCACATTGTGCTCGCCATGTGCGGATAGCCGGTAACTCCATACATGTACCGATAACAGTACGACGACAGGTCCTGAGCCGCGGTTCATTAGCCTTTCCAACATCATATTTATCTGCACAAATTAATGAAATCGCTGGACGTTTCACTGTCCACATGGATCATGTATGCTCATTACAGCACCTGGAAGAGCGAACCTCTCATCCAACCCCGAGTATTCCCGGATCTCTGCAGAGACCATGCTCGACCGGGTTTGACCGATGCCAAAGTGTTCTAGAACATGTTTAAGAAGCGAAGGCTGCTGAAACAACACTGAGAAATCACCGAACGCCCAAGCACGACATGATAAGAAGTGTCCAGAGCCTATCTCATATCATGCCACATGGCATGCGCATGGCGTGGGCGTGCTTGCTTGCCTATCAGCCAGCCACGAAAAATTGCGCCAAGAAAGCAGAGTTGTCCTTTGAAGCCAGATCGTGGCTTACTACTGTCGGCGACCGCGAGTATTGGGCGCGCTACTGTCTTGGGCCACAACATCGAACATCCGGCTCATGAACGCCATGCGCTAACTGTCTACCGGCCGCTGGTCCGTTGATACAAAGCCTTGGGTTGCAACTGCCCACCCTGCGCGCTCAGCTGAACTCATCAGATCAGGCGCTGTCAGACCAGCACTATGCCGGGGTCTACGTGAATCCCAAGACACCACATACTCCACCAGCCTGACTATATACGCCTCGCTGTGGAGCAGTTTTGAGATTTTTGATAGGGACGTTGAGTTTTGCAGAAGCACTCGCTATCAGTATTCGCTTGTTATTCAGCCACGGCTTGAACAGCCTTAATCCACATTGCTAGGCATAAGACGCCACAAATACCTTAAACATCCAGGCGGTCGGCTTCTATCAATCATATATGACCAGTGTCCCAAACTGTGCACGTCGAAATGGCCCTGGTTCTGTATCTTCTCTCTTTGTTAAACCAGGCAATACATGAAACAGCTTGCAAAGCAGACAATCAATCATCCCAAAGGAGATTTTGCTAGAACTTGTGGCTCTTCTTGGTCCGCAATCCCCAAGTGTTTGCTCTGCTTCCGGGCCATCCAAAGCATACCAACATGTCTCTAAGCGAGGTCTATCTCGCTGCGTACCAAGCCCAGAAACGCTTCAATCAAGAATCTGCGCGGTCAAATGGCAGCCTCCGGATCATGGTTGGCCATCTTGCACATTTCACATCACTCCGCCAACGGATCGAATACTTGAATGCTCAAGAAGCATCCCGAAGGATACAGTTCTCTCAAGACAACATCCATCCCTGTTTTAGGACCTCGCCCGTCGCACTCCAACCACGTCGAAGAAAATCACCTCCCCCGCCACCACCGCAAGACGACGGAGAGGATTCTGACGAGGATGACGCCAACGAGGAGCAAGCCAGCGATGACGACGACATATTCGAGTACGAGGATGATGAGGCTGGCGATCTTGGCCTCACGCGGTTCAAGTCAAACGACTCCTCGCCCGAGCTGGATGCTTGGGACAGCCTTTCTTCCGAGGATGATAGCGAGAGCGATACCGATGAGGAACACGAGCTGCTCCAGGCGCTTACTGTACGCCTGTATGAGGTCGACATGAATCTATTAAGCGAGCAGACGACGAAAGACGTTGTTGCCACGCGGGATGGAGACACTTCACCAAAAACACCCGTATCAATGCTGGCATGGGACGAACGCATATGATGATAGATTGATTGCGCGTTGGAAGGTCGAATTCAGGGCGTTCACCAGGTTTAGATGGATAGAGCTCTTTGATCATTTGTGTTCCCTTCCATATACCCACTTATCTGTCGGAACAAGCGAGCGACACTAGGACGAGCGATCTTCACGTTTTCAATCGCACCATAGCAATGATAAAACAAAACACAATCATGTTCACCACTGCACATTTCATCGTTGCCAACCCTGTGCCATTCTGCATTCCCTTGTCTTCTCGCTCGTTGTGCAGCCATACCATTGTGCATGCTGGATGATCTATAGTAGTAACAAAGCCTGACTTAGACAGAGATAAGGTAGGAGATGCCTCAAGTGCTGCAAAGTTTTGCAGCATGAGGTTCAATAACTAGATCCTGGCTTGACCACTGATTGGTACGGGGAGTTAATACACTTTTACAATATGGTTGTATGTTTCATATAGCGAGAAGCAAGAAGTGACCAGTGCGCAGAGCTGATGGCAACGCAAATGTCGACCGAGCATCGAGTAGGAGGACATTTGGTCCATCGTTGACACGATGATTGCCACCACGAGCCAGGAGTAAAGTTCGAACACATCATTTGCATATAGCAGAATGAGAGGAGGCCTTGAGCCTTGTAACTCAAATGTAAGCTACATGAAGGTGTACATGTACCTAGATGTATGTGCTGTACGCCACACGTGAGCTAACGACGTGGGAGGTACTTTCGCCGAATGCGGAACATCGATGTGAATGATTCCATAACTTCTATCTCCTTCATCTCACCATGGCCAGCATCAGCCATACCAGTTCTAATCTCCTCTTTCGTACCTGCAGCACGGGCATCCGCACACCCTTTCGCTGCTATCAGCGTCGGTGGGCACAGGTCCACGATGTCCGCTTCTTTGCCGCCCACCAACGGCTGGACGACAAAGTGCTGGAGAAGTACAGGCAAAAGCTAGACCAAAAGGCAAAGGAACAAGGACTGAAGAACGTCGAAGAGCTGAAGGATGTCTATCAGAAGAAGATCCAGGAGTTGCGCAAGAAGGCTATTGTGCCTGGTGCCAATGCGCCTCTGACAGCACAACCTCCTCCCGCACCGCATGAAGCAGCGTCCAGCATCCCATTCCAGCCCCCACCGCCTCCCGAGCCACAGAGACAGCCACCTAGCGACTCGCAAGCCTCCAAGAGCAAAGACGGCATCAAGACACTCGCGAGCTTCGTCGACGTAGATAAATTAGCCGCGCTTCCTACGAAAGAGGTCGAAGCACTCTGGCGCCTACGCCATATCCGGGATGCCAACAGCCTCTGCGCATTGATGGAGGCCGAGACCTACCAACGTATCGCAGCCACCGCACGGAAACATCCACAGTTCATCCTCCCGCTGCCGCGAGAAGGACAAGGCGCGGAGATCCACTTCCTGCAATGGACATTCCCGTCCGAGAACACGGCGACGGTCCTCTTCACACATCTAGCGGAATACAAGGTGCGCGGCGAATATGCGCAGCCCCACACGACCATCACATACCACTTGGACCTGATGGAGAGAAATGGGCTGGTGCTACTGGAGGGTCGGGTGCAGGAGGGCAAGAGCGTGGCTGTCGATGAGGCGAAGTGGCTGTTGATGTGTCTGCAGAAGTTCTACGGGTTCGAGGCGAATAGCGAGACCGCCAAGGCGAACGCGGCACGGCGGAAGAAGCTGATGGAGCAGTTCAGTGGCGGCGATGAAGCCTTCAAGCTGGAGGACTTATTGGAGGAGGCAGAGAAGGTGCCGTGAGCAAAAGGTGAAAGAGAATAGAGTTCGGAGGGAGGGAGACGAAATCTAGATATAAATGATGAGTGGAAAGCAAGCTACGGCTTTGCGTACTTTGTACAGATACTTTCAGACAGATGCAAGTGTATTGATATGCTGTACATTCAAACGATGCTTCAAGGTCGATTATCGGGCTGTGGAGTTACCTACCTTCGTGACATCGCGAAGAACTCTGACATATCCAAACAATTGTCTAGCACATCTTTGTATTTCAGGTTACTCGCGCATACTGGCTCAGAGACTGCGACTTATCCGACAGGAAATGTGCGATCGCCCTTCCGGTCACTCTCATCAAGCCGCATGACTGGATTCTTGTCCAGAGCCTCATACCACTGCAGGAAGCTACCAATCAGGTACGCTGCACTTCCCCACATACTGCTGAGGCTGCTCTGGTACTCTGCCCAGCTGCTGTTTTGGCTTGTGGGCCCGAAGCCAGCGCTCAACTCGAAGCCAACCGAGCCAACTATCGACCACGCTCCAATCCACCAACCTAGCTGCCTCGGAGCGGGTAGCCACCACTTGTCTTGCGCTTCGAGAGTGAACATGATGCTCGCTGTGAGGAAGCATGCGGCTGCGACAATCTGAGGAATCCAGTACGCGACATTGGTCTGCCAGACATTCAGACTGTCGAGGATGCCTGGCAAGACAACAACGCCCGTCACACCGTACAGCGTGACTCCGAGAAGTTGAATGCTACAGGCTAAGTACCCGATCTCGTAGATGTGGTGAGTACGTAGTGCGTGCCAGGTCGGCCACCAGCGCCAGGTGATATAGGTACTACTGTCGCCTTCCTCTCCTCCGAGGTCGACACCGCCGCGTCGCGGAGCTGGACCAGTGTCTGGCGGGTAGATCGATCCGGGACGTTGGTTTTGCAGATCCCGAGTCTTCCAGCCAGCTTCAGGATCGACCGTTCGCGCAAGAGCCTCAGCCTCCTCGACTTCTTTATCCTTGTGCGGGTGGGGTAGTAGGCGGCCGAAGAATGCATGGATCTTGTCGTCAAGCATCTTCTTGTGATCTTCTTCGTGACCTTCGAGCAATCGTCGCATAGCAGAGCCATGAAAGGAGCCATCATTGACGGCCTCCAGATAGGCCATCACGGCACCGATTTGGTAGAAGAGAGCACCAAAAAAGAAACACAGTGGCACACCATACTTTGCTTCACCAGGAAATTCACTTCCTGGGAACCGCTGAGGTCCCCAAGAGAATGCGCCATCAATCACGAACAAGACAGATCCAATCGTGTAGCCCCACCCACTCCAGAAAGCCATGTCCCAATATGGAAAGGTGACAAGCATCTTCCAGATGTTCTTGGCGATCGCAGCTAGGGTAGCCATTGGTGCTGTCATGCTTTCTTCGTCTGTTGTCATAGGTCTCACGGGTACAGCGATTGAGTTCCGTCCTTTGCGATTATCACGAGCCCGCCACAGAAGAGCGAATTCTTGCTGCGAATTTGCGTCACTGGCTTCCTCGCCATCGGGCTCATACTTGAAACGCATGCGCACCGCTGTAGGGTTAAATAGACGACTGAAACCCGACGTCTTGATGCTCTCAAGCTTGAATTTCTTGGCCGCGGATCTCATCTTGTCCATTGCCACGGTGGTGAACTCGAGGTTTGGGCCATCTGTGCGGTCTCTTGAAGCGTCCGAAATGTCTCTGTCTCGAATGTCGAATGCCGGCTGAGGCCTTGGTTGAGACTCTTTGTGGTTGGGTTTGACCCATTGCACGGAGGCTACAGTTGGAAGCCCATCTGTCGGACGCCCATCTGGCGGCAGATCATCTGGGCCTGCTACTGAAACAGCATCTTCAACCCCATGCCCACCTTGGGACGAGCGCTCGACGTTATCATGATCTCGAGCGAACGGATCCGCATTGGCGAACACTTCCTCGGCTGGAGGCGGTGTGACCATGCTTGAAGCACGATGAAATAACAATCAGGTGGCGCGTGGGGACACGGATCGCTCGTATGTGAGCACGCGACACAATCATCGGGGCATTGTTTGCTTTTTGTTCTTGGTCAATTGCAAGGAAGTCCATGCGGCGAGGTGCATGGCGAGCTAGGATCCTTCCATGCTTGTGCCAATCAATCGGAGTGCGGCCAACAAGTAATATCTGTGCTGGGATCGCGATGACGCCGGACGGACTGAGCTCTGTATGCAAACGCTGGCTTGAAGTCCCCGGCAGTACCTGTCATTGATCGGAAATGTGAGTGATGTAGAAAACATGGTGTTTGAGAGATGAAGTGGTAAAGGCCATCCAGAAGCTGCCGCTGTGGCCTCAGGCAGTAAAGATAAAACGGATGCAGCCGTTAGCTTGGGCTATCGGTCGACGACTCACAGCACTTTCCAGCACTTCGCAACCGCATTCCCTTTTGTGCAGCAAGGTTGCAAAATCTGCAGAGACCGACTTTGACATATCCGTCACTTCTCTTTGGCCCGAGCATCGTGAATCCTACGCTTCTTCGGCCATCGTCTGCCGCTCCCACGTGGGGAAAAGTCCAGGTACAAGCAAGCCTAGTCAGTGGCACTCAGTGGTACTCAAGCAATGCTCGTTCTACCAACGACGGCACCTAATGTCGACGGGTCCATGAGCTCATCTGCAGATTCGAGCACGACATAACTAGCCAAGGGGTTCAATGATGAGCGTTATACATCCGAATATATGCAAATTACAAGGCTCCAAGTCGATCCTGACCGAGAGCACTCATACAGCCCACATTAAACTGTGGTGATGCACGAGCGTTATACGCGTGGGTAGAACCAAGAGGCTCCACGCTTCTCTAACGTAAACGTACCGTCCATCCAAGCCGGTACACCCCGTTGTACGCAATCAGTTTCCACTCGTGGCCACTGAGCTTGCGGCATCATATCTCTCAGGTCATGTGTTATATGCCTCAATGCTCTGCTGCAAAAATCAAAACGTCTTGGCAGCGGAACTAACTCAGCATCCCGCGCGGCTGGCTACTTCTGCCAGCCAGACTTCAAGTTATCGCCACTTTACGGGCCGTCTGATGCCAACTATCGGACAAGACCTCCAAGAGATTCCAGACTGCGCTACATATATAAGAGTAAAGATGCGCTCCGTCCATTGCAGTAATAGATAGCATCTCATGATCGCGCCGTGCCGTCCGCCGATTAGCCTCAACCTCGTCATTGCAGCTCAACCCATTGGCTTATACTTTCATGAATAAACCGCAAACTCTTTGTTATATAATATCCCTCACCCTCACCATCCTGCTTTGTTCTGTTTAGGCGTGTGTACCATGCAAAGATGCCTATCATCGACATTACCAAGGATCAATCTGCTCTTTTCCAGCAGCAAGTAAGGGCAACACCAGATGCTATTGCGCTTGAAGATGAGCATGCCACATATACTTACGCCGAATTGTCCCAAAAAGTCACTCTGCTAGCTCGGCGACTGCAAAGTTATGGTGTCACACGAGACAGCTTGGTAGGTGTGCTGCTTCCACGAAGTGCCGACTATGTCATTGCCTGTCTCGCTGCTCTCCAAGCTGGAGGAGCATATCTGGTCCTGGAACTGGCATATCCTCCAGACCTTTTGGCCGACGTACTTCAGGATGCTAGTCCCGCAGTGGTGGTGACGCACGAGTCTGAGACCGGCAAAATCAAGCAAGGCACTCCATTGATTGTGCTTGACGAGGTACAGAATGGCCAGTTGGATGATCATCCTGAGAAGAAGTACCCTTCCATTCCAGAGGACGATCTGGAGCGATTGGCTTTTGTTGCGTATTCTTCAGGAACCACAGGAAAGCCGAAAGGTATTGCGAACCCACATCGGGCTTCTGTTCTTTCATACAATCTACGGTTCGGCATCTCAGATTTGCATCCGGGCGATCGCGTAGCATGCAATGTCTTTTTCGTGTGGGAAATCATTCGTCCTCTACTCAGAGGTGCAACTGTCGTCACCGTACCGGACGAAGTGAGCTACGATCCGGCATCTTTGGTGGACTTGCTGGCAGCCAAGAAGATTACCGAGACCTTGATGACTCCTACGCTGCTAGCTGCTGTTCTCACACGATATTCGGATATCGACTCTCGTCTCCCTGAGCTCAAGACTTTGTGGTTGAATGGAGAGGTCGTGACTACAGATCTCGCCCGTCGAGCATTGAAAGCACTGCCCAAAACCCGCATACTCAACTGTTACAGTGCTTGCGAAACACACGAGATCGCGTGTGGCGATATCAGTGAGCTGTTGTCTGACGAAGTCTCATACTGTCCGGTGGGCAAACCCTTGGAACCAGAGAACATACATGTCCTGGATGAGGAGGGCAATGAGGTAGCTGCAGGAACTGCGGGCGAACTTTATGTTGGTGGCAACTTACTCGCCCGCGGATATCTTAACCGACCTGAGACGACTGCGAAAGCATTTGTCCCGGATACGTTCAAAGGTACTGATGCAGACGCTCGTATGTACAGGACAGGAGATCTTGCCATACTACATCCGAATGGTGTCCTCGAGATTACAGGCCGCACAGGAGCCATGATAAAGCTACGTGGATATTCTGTAGTCCCCGCAAAGGTCGAGGACACAATCACAAAGCATTTGGGTGTCCGTCATTGCGCTGTAATTGCGCATGGCGATGGTCTCGAACGACAACTGGTCGCATACGTCGTTCGCGATAGAGAAGCGACACCCGACAGGCCTGTCGTAGATATCGACGGTCAAGGCCACAGTCCCGCGGCACGCAAAACTATCACGCCATATCTGGCTCAATACATGATCCCAACACTCTGGGTCGAGCTGGACAAATTACCAACAAATGCCGTCTCTGGCAAAGCAGATCTCAAGAATTTACCCCGACCCCCAAGCCCCACACCCAACGGAGCCAAGCCTGCGAAGGATCCCATAAGCATCAATGATGTCGCTGAAGTGTGGGCTTCAACTCTCGGAACATCGCAGGCTACACTCAAGCCTGACCACAGCTTCTTCGATCTTGGTGGACACTCCTTGTCACTTGCTGCGCTGGCCTCGAAGCTTTCTCGGCGTTTCGGCTTCCGCATCCCTGTGGGCCGCCTCGCTGAACCCGCGACTCTGCAGAGTCATCTGCTTACTGTCCGCGAAGTAAGAGACGGAACGATTGCTGCTGTGCAATCAGACCTACCCGCGGCGTTGCGGAGAGACTCTGCCCTGGACCGCGACATCGAGCCGAAGAATGCAAAGATGCGGGCACTCAAGGATGCGAACACCGTTCTCCTCACTGGAGCGACAGGATTTTTGGGCGCCTTCTTGTTGAACGAGCTTTTAGAGAGCACATCCGCCCAGATCATCTGCCTAGTTCGAACACCAGATTCTGCAGAGGAAGATAAGCCGCGGGCTACCGCTCGGCTGAGGAAGAATCTCATCGATTTGGGCCTATGGCGAGACTCCATCATGGAACGTGTAGAGATATTGCCTGGAGATCTGCCACGGAAGCGACTTGGTCTTTCGCCAGAGGCGTTTGACAAGCTTGCTCACCGAGTCGAGGTCATTGTCCACGCCGCAGCAACTGTCAACCTTGTCTATCCATATGCAGCGCTCCGAGGAACGAACGTGGACGGTACTCGAGAGATTCTCCGCATGGCATGTATTGGTGGTGCTACAGTACAATACGTATCTACTAATGGCGTCCTACCTCCCTCTGAGTCTGGTCATGGCTGGCCAGAAGACGCTATGCTTTATGTTGACGCTGTTCCTGAGAAGATTCCGGATGGCTATGGTCAGACCAAATGGGCTGCAGAGCAACTCGTACTAGAAGCTGGACGCCGTGGGCTACCAGTACGGATTCTGCGAGCAGGTACTATCAGCGGACATAGTGCAACAGGAGCTGCTAACGCCTGGGATCTCCTGACTGCATTATTCGTGGAGTCGATTCACCTTGGTTTCCACCCGAATGTGGAGGGCTGGAGAGCTGAAATGACCCCAGTCGATTTCGTGAGCAAAGCCATCGTGCATCTCGGCAACCAGACCCATGCGAAACAACTCGTTTTCCACCTTGGTGATCCTGATCCTGTGGGTGCAGAGACAGTCTTCGAACACTTCAAGGAACTTGGCTACCCGACAGAAGCCATGGAATTCGACGAGTGGGTGGCCTTGTGGAACGAAAGACGAGGCACTGCCAAGGGAGGGGAGGGCGCCTTTACCGTCGATATACTTCGCAGTGGTATGCCAAGCGTCGGCTTCCTTCGAGACATCGTGGTTCTCAACAATGCCCAAACTCGACCCTTCCGCGCCATCGTAGAGCGTCCGAAGGTCGATAGCGTGCTCCTTGAGACGTATGCTCGTCACTGGTTCGCACGAGGATGGATGAACAGGGCGCCGCTGAGACATACAGCTCTTGGCGGGTCTGCCCTTTCGGTACGCAAGAGCATCTTGTCTGGTCGTGTAGCCGTCATCACCGGAGCTTCTTCAGGTATCGGAGCGGCTGTTGCAGCGGCGCTCGCGGTCGAAGGCTGTCATCTCGTCCTTGCCGCTCGCAGAACTCAAGCCCTTGAGTCCTTGAAGCGTCGACTGGTCGTCCGCGAAGGTAAAGTCATCACAAAACAGACCGATGTGACCGACAAGGCTCAAGTCGACGAGCTGTTCCGATCAACCGAGAACGAGCTTGGACCCGTTGATATCCTGATCTCCTGCGCCGGTGTCATGTACTTCACCATGATGGCCAACGCTCAAACCGAAGAGTGGAACACCACCGTTGACGTGAACTGCAAAGGTCTTCTGCACTGTCTATCTGCCACCGTGCCACCCATGCTTTCCCGCGGCGCCGGCCACATCGTCGCCATCTCCTCCGATGCGGGCCGCAAGGTGTTCCCTGGACTGGGCGTCTACTCGGCCTCGAAGTTCTTCGTCGAGGCCACTCTCCAAGCCCTCCGTCTCGAGACGGCAGGTAAAGGGCTCCGCGTCACCTCGGTGCAGCCCGGTAACACCGCGACCGATCTGCTTGGCATGTCCACCGACGCCGAAGCCATCGAAGCGTACGGCAAACCGTCGGGAGCGCGGATCCTCGACGCTTCCGATGTGGCGAATGCTATCGTATATGCGCTCAAGCAGCCCGAGCATGTCGCGGTCAATGAAGTTCTGATCGAGCCTAGAGATGAGCCGATTTAGACAGGAGAAAGGCGAATCGAGAATGTTTCGTGGTAGAATTTATGCTAGGGATAGGAGAAGGAATATCGTCGAGGATGGAAGATGGTCGGCTCATGGTTAGGAAATGATGTTTATGCTCAGAAGTCGAAATTGTGGATATATACAGCAGATATGATATAAAGCAAAGTTTTAAAGCTGATATCCATTGATTGATAAATCTCACTGCCTCGACCAAGATCGGCCGGATCCATGGTGATGTATCCGAGAATCCTGACTTTAAGACAGGACTGGACATTACATGGTCTCTTTGCCTAGCAAGCTCGCCTCCGCGGCGCGAAGTGGAAAGGGTAACTTGTTCACCACCTACCTTATGATTGGACGAGACTGCTTGTTAATATGTCACTTCATCCCATGATAGAATTCGTTGGACGCCGATCAGGATTTTTCCTATAAGAATCGTAATAGCATTCTTCGTCATATCTGGCTAAGTAACATGTCGCTACATGATCATCGTCACATCCTCTCTGGTCTACACTTGCTGTCTACTTGACGTAAGCAATCAAAAAGCCGTCCACGCTATCGACCAGACTGTCACGGTTTGGATTGACCGTAGAGACGAGCGACGCGTTGACTCTATCATCACTCTTGACATGGTCGATCAATGCCATGCGCGTCGGATCGTCCAGCTCACTCTCCGTGATCTGACGCACTGCGTTGTCGACGTAGACACAGCCGCGGGGCCGTGTGAGCTTGACCGCCCAATCAAAGTACTGCGCCTGTGCATCCCAGTTGGCGTCGATGAAGACGAAGTCAAAGACTTTGCCTTCAGCAGCGAGCTTAGGTAGAATCTCAAGAGCCGCGCCTAGGATGATCGAGATGTTGTCCTTGTGTCGTGTGTTCTCGACGGCAACAGCGTGGTGCTTGGGGTTGACTTCGATGCTTGTAACGTGTACATCGGGACTTGAGTTCGCAAACCAGAGCGTCGAATAGCCACCCAACGTACCGATCTCCAAGATTGATTTGGCGCCTACGAGCTGGCACAGAACGGCCAGGTATTGACCTTGTGCAGGCCAGATCGTGATGGCGGGCAGCCCATGCTGTTTAGAGTTGGACAGAGCGTGGTCGAGATGCGTGTCAGATTTGATAATCTCCGTCTGCGCATCGTACGTCGTGCTCAAGACCGAGCGGAGTGTGGATTCTAAGGAGGACATGTTTGCTAAGATGTGCACCAATCTTTGAGGTGGAGCTGTGCTGGTGTTCTGTCCTTGATGGCGAGAGGTATTTGCGACGGAGTACGGGGTAGTGCTGATGTGTATACTTACCATATATATACCATGGGGCACACCTGTGCTGACCGTTCCTCGAGGGCAGTAAGTCCGAAAGGTTCTTCGTGCGAGAGGAGCAGCAATGTCACAGCTCTTGTATGCAAGATAGTAGGCACATGGAGCTTATTAGCTGTCTTCAGATCTCAGCTACATGGGTGCTGCGGCTGAAGTTACAACAACTTCGTGCATTCATGCTTGTAGTTGTGGGTACTACTGACGTGCACATTAACCACCATAGAAATACACTTATTTACAAGGCATCGACGTGGTGAAAGACTTCGATCATGACACGGCGAGTAACGAAGCCGACTTTGCGAGACCGACGGTCTAATGTTCTCCTTCTATTTACGAAATGTAGGAGCGATAGTGGCTGCCTATCGGATTCGTATTTGCGGAGCTGGATTGTGTCGGACTCCGTCGGCCGAAATCAATCATACATCCGAGCCTCATCGGACGAGAGTCGAGGCAACAGAATAACCGCTGTAGATATATTCGAGATTCCATGATGGCAAGGTACACATCCAAAGAGAGCCAGATCTTACCAGAGTATTCAATCAGACAACAAACTATCAATCTTGCACCATCATGTCGACCACATCATTCAAGCCTGCTGCAGAGGTCAACTCGGTCCCAGTCGCCGAGGTCGTTCCTCCATACACAACCGTGACGGAGCTGAAAGAGAGGTACGAATGCTCCAAATCGAGGAAAAGCATGTTCATTCACTAATGTCCAGCAGCAATGGCGACTCTTGCCATCACGAGAAGAAGAGCCAGACCCCTCGTCTCGATGCATACGCTCAGAAACCTGAGGTTCAAGCACGCATCTTAGCGATCAGCGATGCACTTCGCGACGTCGCCCATGGCACTTCTTGCACGAAGTGTGCTTCCAAGACTGTGGTCCAGGAATTGTGTGCTCAACTGTATGATATGAAAGCCGCAAAGAAGAGTGGCGCAATCACCGGCCAGGAGAGGAAGGAAATGAAGAAGGAAGCGAAGGTGCTTCTCAAGGACTTGAAGGAGATCAAGAGGATGTGGAAGACCAAGTAGCAGTTTGGAAGTGTTGGGAACAAGAAGTGATGTGAGATGATTGTGTATGGGATTGTATTCTACTGTAATGATAAAGCTGAAATTGCTTGAACAGAGCGTGACGTCGGGTGTGACGCGTGCGTGCGCGTCTCCCTTGTACTGTAGAGATCCTACTTGGATGTTCTCAGCTCTTGTCATCTCTCAAAGACATGCACCTCGTTCCTTTCCTACTCTATCGCTAAAACTTATCATGGGCGAGACAACATCCTCTACGATGGGCATTACTGTCCCTGCGCTCAAAGCGCTCATCACCGCATCATCACTCTTCATCGCTGGCGGGATGGCGAGCACCTCTCTCCAGTTTCTCCCCGCTCTCATTGCTGCCGCTAGGTCACCTGCATCTCTGGTCAAGACAGGCAATTCTTCGAAGTCGGCGCGACTCACTCCTCAGAGTACGCCATCCGTTGAGAAAGACGCCATCAGCTTGGAGGTCGGTCCGTCCACATCCAGCAGTGCTGCCAGTAATGCGACAAGCAAAAGCCACGTTTTAGCTGCACAGCAGTTCAGCCTCATGAGTAAGGCTGCATTTGCATCACAGGTCCCTTTTGAACTCCTCAGTATCATCTCGGCTGGTTATTTGGCTATTCACCTTCGCGCAAGTGGGGAAAGAGGTTGGCAGAAATGGGCTGTCGTAGCTGGTCTCGTGGCCGGTATCTTCCCATACACGCGCATTCTCATGGTTCCATTAGACCACAAGATTGCACGAGTGGGAGGCGACGAGGATAAGGTGGAGCCATACGACGATGCTCCTCTGGACCGCGAAATGGAGAAAGCCAATACGGTGGACTTTCTTACCAAGTGGAACATTCTCAACAGCATGCGTGCATTGCAAATGTCGATTGCTGGTGGCATTGGTGTTTGGGCACTGTGTGAGTAACGCTGTTCCCACAGTTGCTTTGCAGTGTGCTCTCCTTTTGTAACGAAATGTGACCGACGAATTGTGCTTAGCCGGGCTTTATGCCTACACGTGTGTGTAACCGAGAACAATAGGCCATCGCCAAAGGATGCTCGTTGATACTGGGACTCAGGTTCTGTGGGTTATATGACATTTTGCCCTCGGTGCCGTGGCTGATGATGCGTTTGACAATTACCCAAGCCTTATACACAGGAAGCACTCCACTTAGACCATTTACCTTGATGCATGACTCGAATTCTGTACCAACCAAAGATTCGCTACGCGTATGATATATTTGATTAATGCCCTGACGCCCAATAGATGAGAGCCACAGGCAACTTGGTACCATACACCACTTCTATACTATTAGATGATGTCTCAGGCTCTCAGCAATAGTGTCATCACGGTAGCTATGTTAGTAATACCAGATAGCACTCCACCAACCTTGGGAAGGGCACATGGCCTGAATTGGACACACTATGTCAACGACGCAGACCTATATCTTTGGACTCGACTACCATTGTGAGGCCGCACTTAATCAAATCATGTTCTTCATGTCAGTGTGGCTGAATGTTCCTTGTTTAACAACGCGGCTGAATGGATCTACGGCTGATGGAAGGTCATCTCAGCCCCACGTGTCCACCTCATCAATCATACCACCATTGCATGCACTGTCACGCCATGTTCATGGTATCAAGTAAATGGACCAGGAGGGAGGGAATCGTCCTGTATCCCTCGAGACTGTCCGTGGTCTAATGCATAAGAAGAACAGTATGCTGGTATCGGCCGCCCATCAGCCAGCCACGCTCAGACATGGTTGTTCAGCTTGCTGCAACCTTGACCACAGCCTTGCGAAACGGTCTATGCGCTTCTGCTCCTGGCCCCAACGCTATGTATGCTTATATTCTATCTAGTCTTATGCTAGGGCCGCCCCGACTCACTTACAGTGTGTATCCGTCGCAGTGTGGCTGCCCGTTCTGCTCACATCCTACTTAGAATCGACCGCTAGGTTCTTTGTTTTCGGAGCTTAGGGTCATTAGCACTCTATTTCTTGTGAGATGGCACTCGACAGCAGTGTAGACTGGGCAAGAAAGCCATCATTTTCGAGCGAAGAGACTCGGAATCGAGTGAAACTTCCCAAGAAGCTGATCGTATGCTGTGACGGTTGGTCCTTGAAGTTGATGTTTCCGCCACAGTGGAGACTTGTGCTAACAGCGACCACCATCTAGGAACATGGCAGGACAGCGATAATGCCGATGCTAACCCAACGAATGTCACCCGGATCACTCGAGCGATATCGAGTGAAGATGATCATCACCATCCACAGATCGTGTATTACCAGGCTGGGGTGGGCACCGGACTGGGCTTGTTCAGTCAGATCTGGGGCGGTGCGACTGGACTGGGGTTGGCCGTCAATGTCCGCGAAGCATACGCCTTCCTGGCGTCCAACTACACAGAAAATGACAAGCTCTGCGATCCGGACTCCATTTTCTTGCTTGGTTTCTCCCGTGGAGCTTACACCGCTCGCAGTCTAGGCGGCTTCATTTGTGCACTTGGGATCCTCAAGAAACATGCCATGCCACACTTTGTAGAGATCTTCAGCGACTGGGAGAATGCTGGTGATCCGAAATATACGCCACGGTTCTTTGATTCATACTTCGAGCACCATAACGATGTGAGGAAGATCAAGCCTAATGACAAACTTGCAAAAGACAAAGATCGACGTGACGATTATATTGCGGATTACTGCGCAAAGTTGATGTACCTCGACCTCACCCAGATGGTCACGATCAAGTTGTTGGCAGTGTGGGACACGGTTGGAGCTTTGGGCATACCTGTCAATCCAATCTTGCAGCGATTGTTCTTGCTGCCAGGGTTCATCCGAGGCAAGACCTCTGCAGCATGGTTCGACACCCGACTTGACAAATCAGGCAAAATATTGAACGCATTCCAGGCTTTGGGCCTAGATGAGCAACGATATCCATACTCCCCAGCTGTCTGGGAGAAGGACCCAATCTGCACCACCAACCTCAAACAAGTATGGTTTCCCGGCGCGCACTCTAACATTGGTGGCAGCTATGCCGACACAGGTACTGCCGACATCACCCTCGCCTGGATGATGGATCAGATGTCCGGCAACACCATGGAGGACCGCGTCAACAAATTCCGCCCCACCGACTGGATCAAGTTCGACGAGCAATACATCGACCATTGGTACGATTGCCAGTTGGCATGGTATAACCAGCACAAGGCGAAGAAGTACCGTGACTGGGCGATGGGCAAAGTGTACGACTCTCTCACCTTCCCACAATCCCTTGCCGGACGCAGAGTCCGCCAGCCAGGGCAATACCACAAGACTGACTACGAATCTGGCCGCACGATCCACAACCTCCCCTTGCAGAACACCAACGAATACATCCACTCGTCCGTGCGCGTGCGTATCGACATGGGTGGCCGTGGCGTCGAACCCGACAACGATGACGACGGCGTCGTCTCGCAGATCATCTCGCTTCTCCGCTCACTATGGCTCCGGCTCAAGAACTTCGGCCGCGCACCACCATCACTCTACCATCCACAGCGCCCCGGCGGTCCCCTGCACGGCTGGCGCCTCAAGGACGGCCACGCGCAACACTTCGACCCGAATCACACGCTCGACGTCGAGCACGCGGGTCTCGAGCGCATCGAGTGGGTCTACGAGGGCTCGGCCACGCTCGCTAATCCGGTGATGCCAGAAGACCTGCTCGGGCGCTATGAGATGGTCTTGCTGCAGAAGGACCCGGCGCGCGCGGGTCAGGTCGTCTTCACAAATAACGCGTGGCAGATCCGGCCGAAGCAGCCGGAGCCGAGAGCGTTGCATCCAAAGACGTTGTGACTTATCCTGGATTTTCATCAATGGGGATTGGAGTTGAAGGATGTGCGGATCTGTTGATGTTGGGAAGTGAAACGCTTATGGACAGTTTGTTATTGGGCAGGGCGTCAATGCTGGCAGTTCATACTTGGGAAGGATTATAAGGTAGCGTCACTATGGTTAGCGTTGTACTCAGTCGATTTAAGCGTACATGTGCATGTAAGTCCTGCATGTCTGCATTGAACAGAGATGATGACGATCTAAGTAAGTGCGTGTAGGAGATGTAGCAAGAGCGAAACGCGTAATGCCAACCCGTCTGCCCGAGAGATTGTCATGCAGTTCGGTCTGTACAGAGGATACCGTACGAGCAGGGAGAAACTAATTTTCTGAGGAGAAGTAGAGAAAGGAGCAGATATCGTGTGGAACAAGATGGAAAGTTCTGGTATACAGCTGCATTTACACAAGCAGCAGCGGCAGCAGCAACATTGATTTCATGCCGCCTCGCCATTTTCCCAAACTACATACAATGGTTCCGCGTCCCGGACAGTGTCCCTTGTTTCTTGTTCGTTCGTTTCTCCCTCCTGATGTTCTAGACAAGACATAGAGAAAAAAACCAGACAGACACAAGAGGCAGAGATGAATCCGAAAGTCGTCGGAAGTGGAAATGGGGTGTAGATCCAAGAAACAAAGAAAGGAGTGTGGGCTTGATCTGTGAGGGCAGTCGATTCGCTCTGGGCTACCAGTCACGCCGGACTTTTGCACTTCCGTCCAGCTTCCCCATCTTTAACCTCGCAGGGTGTCATGTTGACCCCTGCTCATCGGTGTTGGGGGAGGGAAGAGAAGTAGTCGGGCGGAGCGATCATCGCTGGTCAAGTGGTCGGGGTAACGTGGAGTATGTCGTGATGATAATTTTTCGTGGATTTTTCGTTGAATGCTAAGGATAACAAGAGAAATTGAGAGGCCGATGGTACGCCGGATAGATGCTGTGCTTCGACTTCTGCACATAAAGCACGGGTATTGACAGATGTCGCAACAGAACAACTCAATAGGTAGAGCGATGCGTTAAGCGTCCATGGTCCCAAAGACACCTTCATCGGCTTCATCGCTTCTGGCGTGGTATCGGGAGTGGTGATCGTCGTCGGAGTTTTCTCGATCATCCATGTCCACATCTTGAGAGTTCTGGTGACTGTGGTAGGCTGAGAACGAGCTGGCTTGTGCGTACTTGGCAGGCAATGGTGGAACAGGAGGCACGTCGGCGTACATCATAGTTGGACCAGTCTTGGGAGTGCCGTAGCTGCAGCTCAAAAGCCCAACCGCCGCTGCCAGATCCTGCGGGTCTTCATCCTTGTAGCTCTCTGCAATTGACACGGATGTCGCAGCTGTGGCCGGGCGATTGCTGGAGTGACTCCAGTGTCGATGATGTCCGAATTGGTAGTCCGCAGCGGGGGCGCTTTCCGAGAAAACCGATTGCGATTGGTATGATCGCGAATATGCGCTGCTCGTGTTACTGAAGCGCTTGGTATCGCGGTAGTTGTCCATAGCTGGCGGTGGAGTCGTCTCCCCAGAGCTCGAGTCTTCGTCTTGCATGTCAGAGGATCGGGATGCTGCAGGTGAGGATGAGTCGCTGTCGTGCTTCTCCGCCATCTCCGGACCGTCCTGGTTCATGGCCACCAGAACCGAAGCTGCCTCGAGGAGCTGCACTTGCTGATGCTTCGAGATGAGCAATTTCGAAGTCACTTGCCATTGCGGAGTATGCTCCCAGCTATGTGTCCACGTGTTAGCGAGTGTTCTTTATTGCCACAGCCTTCTTTGCGGGACAACTCACAGATGCTTGGTGAGGCAACTACCATGTTTGTATGCCTTGCCGCAGTGTTCGCACTTCAACTCGCCGGCCGCCGCCTTCTCTTTCTTGGTCAAATGCGTGCCATCGCTCGCTCTCCGAGCTTTCAAGAGCTTCGACTTCTCGAGCTCGTGAAGAGAAGACAAGGATGGGCCATCGACCAATGCGCTGCCGTTTGGTGTTCCGTGGGAGCTGGAGACATGCTGAGGCAGACCGCCAGGTATGCTTGGGTCATCGTTCAGATTGCCGAGCACCGAGCGGGACATGGAAGTCCGGCGTCGGTTGATCGCGACGGAACCGTCTGCCATGCCATGTTCTACCGCTGCGCCTAACGCGGCAGCATTGGCCCCAACAGGATTGAAATTCGAGCTCTTTCTCCGGCTGATGCGGTTGGTGTTGTTTACGGACGAGCCGAGCGAGATGGTGTGCGAGTGAGAGCGGCTGTAAGAATTGCGAGGAAGGCTGGCAGAGTGGGAAGCACTTTGAGACAAGCGATGTTGGCTGGTGGGACGCGACATTTCCTGGTGAGTAGCAAGAGACTGATCAGCGACACGTTAAGAGAGTGACATCGTGCCATGTCGAGTGGACATTGCCCACCTTTGCAGCCGCCGCCATGGAGGATGTATCTGTGCTAAGCCGAGCTGGAGACGCGAGGCTTAGAGTGTAAGGTTGGATCGTGATCCGAGAGAAACAAATTGACGCGGCAATGGGTCTTGGAAGTTGGCAGTGCTCGGAAGCTGAGAACAGTTATACCAACAAATGTTTGGTACCGGCGGAATAAATGTTCTGTGGGCAGTGCGAAGGTGTGCCTGATGTGGGCCAATGGGTGGGGGTGGGCCGACGATAACGCGCGGGCTTCCGTTCCAAGCCGCTGACAGCGAGGCGGAACCAGATGGAGATGGAGGATGGGTGGTTGGTCGTATCGTCTAGAGGCAGAAGGGCAGTCAAGGTAGGAAAGTGAAGTGAAGGGTGAATAATAATCGGGCAAGGTGGTTCGGATCAAGTTGGTCAGCAGGGTCGGGGTAGAGTGGTGGCCTGGGAAGGAGCGGGAGGACGGTACGGGCATGGTCTCGTGGGTGTGTGGTGTCTTAGGTATCTACAACAGTACACAACTACACTGCACTCCACTACTTTTCCTCCCACGTCTCCAACTCTGCCACACGCTTCCTCGTGATCGCCGCGCGTGTGCACGACTCGTACTATACTACTGGAGCGAGGCTGAGCTTCTTCTTCTTGCCGCCATCATCACCATCGACTACATGCATCTCTCGCCGTCGTAATGATCTTCTCAAAAAAGTCCAAGTCTCCAGGCGCTTTCATCGCCCTGCTCGATGAAACGATTGACTCGCGTACTGTAATCGGCTCGTCTGCAATAATAGATTCGGGCGCCGCTATGACGGATCCAAGGCCTCGGACACTCACACAGCCCGATGGATCGCGATTCTTCTCAGAGAGTCGACAGATAGCCTTTCCTGCGATGCAGTTGAAATGACCGCTGTCGTCGTGCGCATGGACAGTCAGAAGTCCAACGCCGCGACAACGGTTTCACAATAATAATAGATCAATACTTCGCCCGTCTTTAACCATGATGCAATCTGGTCGCGGTCAAAAAACTCCCGGCACAGCATGCTTGGCTTTCAACTCGAGGACATCATGTCGAATGGATCACTCGTGCGCGGTTCTTCTCGTCCATCAGAATCAGGCTTCAATCCTGAAATCCGTCCATCATCCATCTTTTCCCAGTGCTGCTAGTGATCGCCGCTGCAATCGGGATCAACATTCATCAGTCGATCAGCTGCCAATTGTGGCTGAATGTCGCGCATCGCGCACTAACCAGATGCGCGCCATCTTTTCCCCCACTGACATCCAGCCATCCTTGCATTCCCATCCCATGATCCTCATTCAACCATTAGGGCTCCACCTCTTGCAACATATGATTTGCTCGGCGACATCGTCCAATGCTCTGACTTTCCGCCGCACACGCCAGTAACCGCTGGTCGAGCAGACTACGTGTCTTGCTCGTGGGCTGGCTAGGATTGGTCGATGTGCGAGTAGTCTTGAGAGAGAGTTCACAGAGCCGCCGGGGTTCATTGAGCTTGCTCTAAGCCGTGCGGTACCTGCTTTTGCGCGCATTCGTGGTGAAAACAGGTCAAGCTTCGGGAGGCGTGCGCGAGACCCTTGTCTATCGAGCCTTGGAAGCCAGGCCATCACCGTGGCTAGCCTAGAGCAACTGGTGAACAGCATCTCCTCACATCATGATTATTGTGTACCCTCCAATATGTCATCTCATAAGCGAACCGGCTTGCGCCATCGACAGCAGATCTCACGCGCATGCCTCGCTGCAAAGGATGGAGCTTTGTCACTTCGGCTGTCCATCACCAACACGATAGCATGCACAGTTCCACAGATGTACAGTCCCTCTTGCTGCTTTCAGCCGCCGATCGCCTATTGGATTCACTGCAGGCAGTAGTGGCAGTTGATATCACACACAGCGCTCTGGCCAATTGTTCCCCTCTCATGCGCACGAAAGGACGACACGTTCACCCGAGCCTATGCAGGTCTCAGATTGGACCCAAGCGATGTTGACGAGACGAAAGTGGTTGATTCGGCCATGCCGAAACATCTTCTTTTGCCGTTGAGCACTGGCTCCTCACTTTGAACCTGGATCCTAGCCTTCTCGGTGTTGCTACTCTCTGGCACTGCTATGATGACTGTCGTGAGCTGTAATAATACCACATTGCGCAACTGAAAACGTGTCTCTGCACTGTACATTCCACCTACGACCCATACATGTATGCATGAATGAAAGATTGTTGTACAGAGATCACATTACAGCGTGTCCACTTCGCCGTCGCACGTGGTTTGCCACTGCGGAGACTAGCGTGCTGATGGATAACACCAGCCCCTCTTCCTCTTTCTGTTCAAATATGTACGTAAGGTACAGTACTTACTGCAGGTACTTACGTCGGAGGATATGGACGTGATGGACTGACGAGCCGACTGTCAGGGGCGAGGGACGAGCGATGGCGCCGTTGGTCTACCCTCTGGAGTCGGTGTCTCCTCAGAACCTCTGACGGCCTCTATCAGCCTTGTCCTACAGCGGTCGAGCTTCTTGAAGCTCAATGCGGACTTCGATTTTGGGGTGAGCACAGATCAGCGAGGCAGAAGGCATGTTACTGCAAGAGGCGTGAAAGCTACAGACTGCTACTCCTCCATGGCGATACTCTGTTGACCACAACACCTCCGCGCGTTCCGGCTCGAGCCCATTTCCATTTCTCTCGTGATTGAGTGGAGAATGCTTCGCACTGTACATGTGCACGGTCTCAATATCAATTCTGTACCGTCACAACCATTGCTCCGTCTTCGCGTCACCCATCATGAACGTATATCAATCGAGGAGAGGTCTCTGCACCCCGAGCAAACCGACATCATGATTGCCACCAGCTGAAAGAGCATAGCAAGCCAGCAGAAAGGCGCCACCCAAAGCGTGTAACAAGCAATTGATGGAAAGAAAGCCCCACTTGAACCAGTGCCATAGTGGATATGGGAAGCCAGCCCGACCCCGAGGTATGCGTCCAAGCCGGAAGAACCATCGGATCCCTATCGCCGTAATGACAGGGACCTGAAGGCAGATCGAAAGCAGACTCAGTGATCCGTGATCACCGTTTTGCTGCTTCAGTTCATCAAAGTGGGCGTAGATCCGCAGTACGACGGAAAGAGGTGCTACAACATGATTCGACATGCTGATGATTGCTAACATCACATCTCTTCCGAGCGTTGGTGCAGTAGCCGTAGGGAGAGTGTTTGCCACCACGGGAAAGACGACAATTGCAGCATGGAAGAAAGCAGTGATGGCAATGTTCCGTGCGCTTGTGCCACCAGCGCGAGTGAAAGACATGGGCCTGTCAATAGGTCAGAAGTTCGTTCGTCGCCAGATGTCTTTTTCTCCGGAGGTCTTACACTAGAACAGTGCATGACCACTGAGTGAAAAGTTGCAAGAGCCCAAGTATGCCACCGAAAGCCCGTACCCCATGGAGAGACCCCTCGTTGATCTGCGTCAAGACAGGACGTCTTTCCGTCGGCCACGCCATAGAAGCGCAAAGGAGAGCATTGGAGAGTTGGTCGTTGCTCAAGAAGACATCGAATAGGATGTAGTAGGGTGAAAGTCCGCTCGTGGGACCGCCGTCTCGGAGACGGATCACCTGAGGGAGGTATGCGCAGATACTCAATACTAAGAGCGTGCTGTGTTGGGTGGTGAGTTGAATGATATCCCATCCGTCTCTCCTTGGTATGTAAGATACTTACCTGTCAATTATCACGTCAATGCCGGAGTTGCAAAGGTTACCTCTCCACTCTACCGACATCTCCGAATACAAAGATACCGAGATGATGCCAGAATATCTATCGATAGAGGTCTTCGGAGAACGCGTGCTTCGGTCCTTTGCTTCACTTATCTTGAAGCAGTCGAACATACATCACGTGATGCAAGCAAGGCGCCTATGCAATTGCAGACATTGGTTGTTTATCCCATGCTGAAACAGTGCCAGACTCTGCCTTGCCCCAGCCTCTGGTAGCATTTGTCAATACACTCAAGGGAAGAACAGCCAAGATGAGAAGACGCACGCACTGCTTGGTGCAGACAGGAAGCAGGTCATAATACCAGTAGCGTGCTTGGTCACTCACGGCTGATGAGTGGAAAAGTCGATAATACTGCTTAGCAGTGCTGACCACTATCTTGCCGCTCAGACTTGCGTCAGGTAGCTGGTGAGATTGCGTTAATGCGTAGCCTTATAGCAGTGTCCAAGATAATTCTTCGCTTGGGCAATATCACCATTCACATTCCTCACGCCGTGAACAGAGTCAAGTCACCAAGAAAATACATCGCACTTCGATAGACTTACAACGACGCAGTCTGTCGAGATTTCCATGCTCTATGTCATCCTTTGGCTCGTCTGGTCCACCATGAACCTCGCATCCACGTACCTCAACCATCAGTTGTCATTACGACTTCGGTGCACTTGTCAAGAAGCAAGAGTCTCGGCCGCCACCGTCTCTCCGAGCCCCTTCGGAGTTCACGAGGAAGGTCTCGATCTGCCACCAGGTCTTGTGGATTTACTGCAGGAGTACGATCAAAGAATCGTGGAGCTTCTGGACTGTGCGGTGCAGATGAGGGCAACTTTGGCAAGACACAAAGTGCAAGAGGAGAGCCGTAGCAAGTTGTCGTGATGGGCAGGCTCGTGGTGCATCGAAAGGGCTGAGATGCCCTATGATGGAACATCTCCTTTATATTCGGGCAGATCCGGGTTCATGTCGGATAGATGGATACTTTGCCTGATCTTGAGAATAAACACAGGGATAGTCGCTGGCAAGCTCGGTATCGTTAATGGCAGCAGTTGAGGATAGACAGTAGATTCACGCCTAGCCGGAGGCCGATTGGTGTACATAGCGGAGCGATGTGTACATGATCAACCAGGACTGGCCGTGTTGGCGCCGTGCCAGTCTCCTGCACGTTGCAGCAGAGCAATGACAAGGACACTTCGTTGTTTACGTGCAGGACACAGATGCATTTCATACATGACGCCTGAGGCACAGCAAGCCGTAGCGGCAGTGATTGGCCACGCTGCGACTTTGCCGTGCTTCTAAATTTGACTTCATGCTCCCACAGCTGCAGGTTTTGTTTGAGGACGTGAGAGGTGCATGAGATACGGTTTCATCCATGCAGCTACGATACCTCGCATGACAGACTCGTTGGTATGCTCATCTCGGGCTCATACATTCCCGTCGGCGCGCATGTATATCCACCGCTTCCCCTGCGCGAAGAGCCATCGAGAACCAGCAACGAAATCATGCATCGAGATGCAGTATAACTCTGATCGAAGCACCATCAAGAGGATGCAGAACATCAACGTTCCAATGCCGGGTCCTCGCGACCAGCGACAGGCCATCATCTTGTAGGTGGATACAGTGGAGTAACACGTTCCATTGGCATTTCTATGCGTATGTACCTGAAGAAGAAGAAGAAGAATATAACTAGCGTGAGAGATCATGGCTCTAACCAGTCGGCGCTTAATAAAGCTTGACCAAACAGTGGTCTCGTTGGCGTATCACTTGTTTCATGATCGTGGGCGGCTAGGGTTCGAAATATAGTCCTCGCGCCACCTGGACGGACACCCAGTGCCTTCGCATGCTGAGGGCTTCGTCACCACAAGTCTTGTGGGAACACTTCCCTTCGTCCTTGCTACTCACGCTCCACCATCATGACTGGCTTCAATTCTGTCTCTGTTGCGAGAGTGGTAGTGTTGTTTCTCCTCCAATTCTTCCTCACGGTAGCAACAGGACCAACATGCTACGACGTGACCGGTAACGCCGACGCAAACCTGACTGCTTGCGACCCCACCTCATTACCAAGCGCATGCTGTCCTGGGGACTTCGTGTGTCTCTCAAATGGTCTATGCCTAGGTCGACCAGGCGGCTTGACAGATTATACGAACTTTGGCTGTACGGAACCTGGGGGCTCAACCGGTGGATGTACTGCGTTCGGAGAGTGTGGAGGTGAGATCGCTAACACGGCCAATGTGGTGTTATCAGAGCTGACTTCGGTTGCAAAGGTTCTGTCGGCATCACAGGATGTGGAGACAACTCTTATTGCTGCTACGGCAGCTTGGGGTGCGATTGTAGCAACTCAACGCAGACTTTTACTCTCCCGCCTGGCACCACTGCGACCACCATCCCCTTGGCGGGGATAGTGCCAGCAGCGACATCGAGCACCAGCACGTCCACATCGGCTAACATTGCATCGACAAGCTCCTCAGAAGCGTCAATCACATCTGCTGCCATACCCAATCAAAGCTCAGCAACGACACAGACAACGGTGACTTTAGTCACTACGCCGACGGCCTCACCGACTCCATCTAGTCAATCGAGCAACACACTTGCACTGGGCGTAGGTGCTGGGTTTGGAATCGGCATCGTCCTGTTCCTTGCTGCTGCACTAGGGTTTTGGTGCTTGCGGAAGCGCAGAAAGAGCAAGGCGCTATCAGTAGCCCCAAATGTTGCACCAACATTCGAGGAACCAAAAGACCCTCCAGTATATGCGAAGAACTATGGATCAACATTAGCTGTACCTTATGTTGGACCTACCGAATTGGACGCACAGAGAGCACGCTGGGAGCTCGACGCGGCGCAGAAAACTCCAAGGTTCTGGGCGGAACTCCCATCAAGGTAGATATGAGAGGTGCACAGTTTATACCGGTATATAGAATCATGTAAGCTGTAGTTTAGGAGCATGGCGAGTCACGATGTTGTTGTAGCTCGCTGCTGATACCCTCTTGAACGGAAATTACGACTATAGCAAGAGAACCCACGCATTGGTGCAGGCCAGGACGTCGGAAGTAAGCCGCTTGACTTTGACCACAACATATCATGGGTTGACGACGTTCCAGAAAAGGAGTGGGCACACTGCAAAGTCACAGACAAGTTGATAGTGGCGGTGCATCGCTCAACGGGCGTTGGCTGACATGTATACCTTATCACAAATACAGTGTTGCACTGTAGGTGCAAGTTACATGTGAAGGAAGAAGGTCTTGGCAGGATCAACGTCTGCGTTGTTCTAAATCAAGCCACATCCACACCCGATCAAGTTAGGCTGATGGGGGCCATGATGATCAGCTTTCGCTTCACCTGGTCTCACCATTATCCGTTTACACCCAGTGCAAAGTAGCTGCATTTTGCTCAGCCTCATCACTGTTATCAGTCCTTTGCGGCATGACTGCCATTCGAGACAAGGTGGTCAGATGGGCTGAAAAAACCTTCATCGGAAACTGACAAGTGCAAGTCATTCTTCCTCGTAGTGGTTGCACAACCTTGCAAGATGTAGGGAATTGTGCGGCTTCAAGCATACTTCTACGGCTTCTCTGCAGCTTTCCGATGGTCATGCCAAGTCACTTCTCTCAGGGTCGCCAAAGTGTACTCAAGCTATGTCGCACATGCTCAACGGTTGTGCCGCAATCCTCACGTTCTCAGCCTCAGTCCGTCGTGTTGAGACGAAATGATTTGGGGTCCAAGCTGACGACATGGGCCAGGTTGTATACATTGCCCTTCACAAGGCTGCATGCATTGCCCCGCAGCGAGTGGGCGATGGTAAAGCATGAGCAGGAACTACTTATGATCAGAGTATAAGGGCCTTTTCCTTTCGTTCCGTTCATAACCTCTCTCTTTCTCATCATCGACTCCTTTCATTCCCATCTCAACTTGAAACATACATCCTCTCGCAGCCAATCGATCAGGATCCTCTCACTCGTCCAAGTACGTTCTACTGCAGCGACGCTTCCGGTCCCGCTGTGCCCAAACTCCTTGCCTCTAGACAGGAAAGCAGAACTGTAATCAAGCCCGTCGATCAGGACCATCAAAGCCGCCGTGCAGGCGGTCAGAGACGAATCGTCTAGTAGTATCATCAACGACCCTTGTCACTCTTGAAGGAAGGCTTCAGCTTCGCGAACGACTTTCCGACGATCAACGTCATCGCCGGACATGGCTTCAACAAGCATGGCTCTGCTTGTTGCTCTTGCATTGTTGATGGTGGACTCGGTTCTCGAGCTAGCATTCATCAGCAGCATGGTAGCTTGGCTACATCAACGTGCTGGTCAGGGTTTTGAGGTCGTGTCAGCAGGCTCACAGTTTCTGCTCCACGGCAAACCCGAAAATCTGCTTGTAAATCAAGGCCATACCAGTAACGGCGCTGCCGGTACTGCATTCGTCGTAATCGGATTCGGTGGGATCCTAGCTCTGTGGCTACGTCGTCAATCAAACCTGCACGCCAGCCGGGTCACAAGCATCTTCTACCATTTTTGGGTAGTCATGACGCTGCTTTCCATACTCCTAACCCTTTCGGCTCTGATTTATACCTTCACTGTCACGGCTGGTCATGCTGGCCAACATATCGAAGTGGACTTGGCCAGCTCATTGGACAATCAGGCATACCCCATGGAGGCATGGACACCAGAGAATTGGTTCACAGCGGTGCTGCAACTCGACCTCGTCTCCCAGACCGATAGGAGCGACATCCAGCACCATCTCGATGTCATGAAGGCTTGGCGATGGAACCTGATCCCCTTGTTCATACTTGGCCTTGCTCTCTGTGGACTGGCGGTCATGGATCTGCTGAACGAAAGACGCAGCACACGAGCCGGCAAACGAAGCGAATACGCTGCTGTTGCGCAGAAGTCGGAGTCTTGAGCGCTAGAGCCAGAGGGATTGTGAGTTTAACCGTATATATTTACAATATGTAGTATCACGCCTCATTTTGTCTAAGAATGATCTTAGAGGCACGCAGGAAATACTATAACATTTTATGCATATTCACCGCCCACCATTATGCATTTTTCGTTTGCGAAGCTCAGCCATATGTGTCATCATAACTTCGGTCGATCAACAAGTCGTACAACAAATCCAACTTTTGGGAAGTGAATGCGCACGTCCACTGTCGCAGAAATTTCTAGCAGCTCCGGCTTTATGACGACTTCCTCGGGGGAGATGGCGACCAAGATCCCAACCGTAGGATCGTCCTTCCCAGTGTCATCAGGTGTCACAGAAACCAGCGCACCTTTCACTAGTCCACATTTCTCATCTAGCTCAGTATGAGCTGGTCGTGGTGTTGGCAATAGCAGAGACTTGGACCCTAGTGCTGGGGCTTTCTTCAGGTCATCTATCACGCTGCTCATCTCAGGATCTTTCTTCTCCGTCGATGGCAGATTGGCGAAATATCGCTCGATCCTGCGATACCATGTGAAGAGTGCCGGATAGCGCGTTGCGTTAAACACAGCCGTAGCACCCTCATGCTCCGTATCGCGCGTTCCGCCTCCAGTCAGGTTATTGATCAGCCGGCCAGCAGCTATATCCTGTCCCCAGGAGAGTTCGTAGAACAGTGACAGATCAGCCAACGACGGCGTGTTGGTTGAGAAGATCCACGGGCCGTCTTGGTCTTGGAACATTGTCTCAAACATGGAAAGCTGCGTGTCGAGCTTGCTCAAGTTTTCCGGCAACTTCTTCTCCAGCTTGTCCGGGTCGAGTTTGTGCCCAATGAGGCCGGCTCGATCTTCGCCGAACGAGGTCCGCCAGACACTGCCTGGGATCAGTCCGCAGGTGACACGAAATAATGGCCGATCAGTCCAGTAGCTTGCGAACCCTCGGATCATTGCACGGTAATTCCGGCCATCCACGCTTTTGGGATACAGTGACTGGAAACCCTCTGAATGTGGGAAGAAGTGCTCCAGGGCCTCGACGATCAGCGAAGTATCGCAATATATTTCGCGGCCAATGGCCAGAACCGGGATTTTACGATAAGTGAGGTTGAAGTTGTCGCGAAGAATCGATCGCGGCATCATGCTCGGGACCGTTATGAATATATATGGAATCTGTTTGATCCTCAATGCCAGTCGGATCTTCAAGGTGAAAGTCGAGGCTTCGTAGCCAAAAAGGACGATGGGTAGCTCATCATGAGCCATGTTGGAAGTGTGTATGCAGTATTTTGATGTGTCTCGAAGGCAATGGTCCTATTTCACTGCGAGATATGGATTATGGGTTCCACAAGTTTGATGATTGAAACATTTGCAAAAGGTGCGATCCCGTTATGTTATTTGAGTACAATGTTGCTGGAGCTTCCGAGGTTCGTCAAGCGGCAACGCGCACCAATAGCTGATTGGCTCGGTCTTGCGCGACCATGGGTCTGAGGTAGGAGGTCTGTATGGTTGCCTTTCTACTTGAATTACCACATACCAACTATGATAATGAAGGAACTTCTACCCACTGTATATGTCCTTAGGTAAAGTAGGCTTCACATCATTTGTGAATTGGTTAATCCATGAGATTCTCAAGGCCATACAGCTCGATAACCGTCATCAAAACTCCGATGCATGGTTCGCGAATACATGCAGTGGCTCGCAGGCCTATGCGTCTCCCTGAGTAGATACAACCGGGACGCCATGCTAAAGTTCAAATCCTTTGATCCTCCGCTCAGACATCTGTGAGATCGACAATGCCGATGGCGCTCACCCTCCAACCTCTTCGCGCTCCGATCAATCCTAGCCTGTTCGTGTTGCTAGCGTCATCACCAGTAAGATCCAGTTCCTCTAGGTTGGCTTCTTTCCAAGCACCTGGCAAGCTTTCACGAAGCATGATATGCTTTTTCTTGGCAATCACAGCTGAGGTTGCCGATGGCGGTGCGTGGCCTGCATTGCGGTTCGATACACGGCGGTCGTCTCCATCTTCCTGGCCTGGTCGGGCTTTCTCACATACGAAGGCTTCGACGCTTCTTTGGCGATGCGATAAAGACGCGATCTGCACTGGATGCTGGACAGTCTGGGATGGTAATGGTATGCCCTGTATCGGATTGCTCTTCTTCAACCCAGTTAGAAAGGTACTTGGACTTTCAAGGTCTTCTTTATCACTACATGGTGAGGTAGGTGACATGCTCCCAAGATCCAATGCGTTTGTGTGGACCACATCGTCAGACACGCTATAATTTTCACTCACTCTTCTTGACCTAGATTCGGCATGAAATACGTCTTCGTCCTGACCTTGAACGGGAGCAGTCTCATGACGCCGCAATGGTCCTTTTTTCCTTCGCTTTGTGATTGTGTTAGGCAATCGTCCTGGTGTCCAATCCGTCGGCAACAGCTCAGGTTCCTCCACCGAAGGAGATCTCACAAAATTATGCCGTATGTTTGGTGGTGTTGGAGTACTTGATCTTGCTCTAATGGGAGAGGATGAGATGAGACTAATCACTCCGCACATCTGACCACGATCTTGATCACGAGATTTCTTGCCAGGAGAGGGAGAATAGAACGATGTGATGGGCCTCTGGCATTGTGCGGGAGACAGAAGCTGCAGTCGTTTCCTTCTCTTTGGCGTTTTGCAGATGGTTGATGTGGTCAAGTCGTTCATCGTACGCATCGCGATGTGCGTCTCGTGAGATCGTTCGAAAATCTTGCGTGACGCCTGCGCCTGCATTATGTCCTCGTCGGACCCGCACATGTTGAGCTCCTCTGTATTCTCACAGGTTGCACCAAGCTCAGACAGCGACTCTTCCTGAGCATTGATGTGGCGCTCGCTGCAGATTCCAGTCTCCTCAGCACTTGGATTAGTCATGCCCTTAGTGACCTTTGTGAAGGCCATCAGAGCATTCAGCGGCATGTCATTTGGCTTCCTGGGCTTTCGTTTGACTCTTGGCGCGGAATCCGAATTCTTCGTACCCTTAGCCACGGCTCGCGCGGCTCGTCTCATCCTCAGGAACGCCTTTGGATCTTGGAAACTAGCTTCGTATACTTCTATCAGCAGAGGACAGCCGATCTGTAGGAACGACTTCAAAATCCACATCTTTTCTGGCTGCGAAGGATCGTATGGCCTCATCGTCCTTTGTTTCTTGGTTGGTAGAAGTGTCTCGGGCGTTGCTGTTGCCTGTGCGTCTGCTCGCATAGTGTTTAATGGCAGCCCGGTCTCGCTCTCTGTATCAGTATCTTCGGCGATTTCGCCAGCTGGTATGTATTCGGCGTCTTCATCTTCTGCATCAAGGTCGATGGGAACTAGATACATAGGCGTGAAAGAGATACGATACTCCAGCGCACCGTCTGTCGTTGAATGGTTCCTCTTCCCGTGAATGGCACTCACCATCGCCCTCTCCCTTACTTCCTGCAATTGCTGGTCAAGGTTTGCATGGGCAATTTCCCCTTTCAATCGCAGTTCCCTGACTAGCATTGCCGGTGCGAGGTTTCGAATGAACTTTTTTGCGCCACCTAAACATCTCCAGTCGAACGCATCGCCAGTAAAGGATCGCAGAGCAGCAAAGTCTATGCTTGCATCCCACTTCACACTGCTCTTGAGCTGCGCAACCTTTTCAGAAGTCGAAATGCATGGATGAGTATAGTAGCCTAAGACTTCACGGTTTGGAAAGTCCTCAGGAATCTTGAAATTGGTGTTTCTTCTTGAGAAGAATTTAGACTCATTTGTCTGCATTTCATGCTCCAGTCTTTCTTTCCAGGCTCTCAGACCGACTACATCTTTCTTTCCCAGCAAGCATAGGTCTCTTCCGAATCCTGCTCTAGCTGCGTCGCAAGCAACTTTGGGTCCACACCCAGGGATACCTTCCGGCAGATAGTCGCCGCCACTCATCAACGCAACAAGGATCATGCCCTCTTTGTCGATACCACTCCGTTCTTTTGTCTCATTTGCACGATATACGTCAATGTGTGTAGGTGTCTTGCCATTCTTCCCAGCTTCCGCCGCCCAGTTGCGCAAAGTGACTCCAGACCCAAACATCAACGTATCAACATCTTCGCTGAGTACTGCGTCCACGATCCCCTCTCTTTGAAGCAATGCGCACTCTGCTTCGGCCTCTCCTGGAGCCACATGCCATGGGAACCCAAATTGTTTCAAGAGCTGCTTCGCTAGGAACTCCGGGACGCTCGCTACTCTGACGCCAGGACCTCCGACTTTTTTGTTGCGCTTGAACAATGGCTTGTTGGGACCGTCAAATACGAACAGAGGATGGATGTTCAAGGTTAGGAGCCGTAATAGTCGATAGTAAAAGGTCCGCAGCGCAGGGTTCGACCCCCCCTTACCACTTTGTATTTGGAAGAGCCAGATGGAGATATCGATGGCCAGGCGTAGTGGCCGACCGTGGGAGTCATAATGGGTGCAAGAAAGAGTGGCAAGAGACTGGCGTTGCGGTGGGCCAAGATTTTTGAGCAGACCATGAATTCCCATACTTTCAATCGAACAAAGGAGTCTCTACCAAATCATGATGGCCACGATCAAGGTCGCCCAGAGACGGTCAGGTGGATCGGGTTCATACCATCTTGCAGCAGGAACATACATGTGTCAGAGTTGTCGATGTGGTGCATTGCGACATTATGTAAGCAGTGCCCGAGTTCCAGGCTGCATCGATTGTTGCTATGCGAAGTCATGCCGGCGCGCGTCAGCATAGCAACGAACGCGAAATTGACTCCGCTTCACGTGCCGGCTGCACAGTGGTAGCATCAACATCGGATTAAACCTTTACGGCCTATGCCGGCAATCATATATTCTTGGTACATGAGCGGGATCCTAGGTTCGTAATGCTGTCTAGGCTTAGTCGGTGTTGCGCATGATACCAAATGGAACAGTGCACCCATCGCAAAAGACACAGAACAAATACCAGCAACATTCTACGAAGCAGTTGGATCTGGTCAGCATGGACGTCGCCGATTCTCCAGATCCGCTAACGCTACCGTCGTCGCCGCTGGGTGCCCGAAGACAGTTACGACAAGGTAGCCATAAGCCTGTCTATAAAGGCTCTCCGAGTCGGTCGCCAGCGAAGTCTTTCATTATGGATACAGGGACAGCTGGCGACGTGAGCCCGTGGAGGATTAAAGTCACCGTCGAGGCCGAACCAAGAGAAGACAGGAGCCCAACCCGGAAGTCAAAGAGGACGATCTCGGTGCCCGTAAAGGGTTTGCGATCAAGCAGCCCGGTGAAGAAATCACATGTTGGTGAGGAGGATGCGAAGAGAAACCCAGCGCGCAAGAGGAAAGGTACCCCGATGAGAAGGCCTACCAAGAGACTGTCCCGAGGACTATCCAACGAGGAGAGCGAAACAGATGAGGTTTTGGATAACTTAAAGCAAAGCGATCTTCGTTCGGTCGAGAAAGTGCCATTGAAGAAGCCCACTCTGAGATCGCAAAGACTCAGTCAAGCACGAGAAGAACTGGACCAGGCATTGCAGGATGCTGTTGGGCTCCCACATGCGCGCTTCGAGGAACCGATTACATCGCCGTCCACGAAGCAGCTACCTGGAGATGTAACAGTGTCAATGAATGAGGATATGACTATGGTTTCTATCCACTCGCTCGATAGCTATAAGAGGGGCACCGCTGGTCTGGCAGTGAACAACAGCAGAGATAAATCCGGCTTGGGTAACTCCTATATGCCTTCATCGCCGCCAGAGCAAGTCCAATATCCCGAATTACCACATCAAGGGGCAGACGCGGCAACCGACGACTCGAGAACCTACGATCCAATGAGCTGGAAGCCAACAACACTCGCCAGAAATCACGCTGCATTTCCTGACATTGGGAATTCACAATCAACATCTAACATCCCGAGCGAGCCATCTCATTGGCAACGTGAACGACAAGCCGTAAGCAACCAAATAAACAATGCGAATACCAGTCAGGTGATCGTCATCGATGACACCGAGATGCAATCTCAGAGCGTCAGTGATGACAAGCAGGCTGGAGAAGGAATAGTCGAGGTAGAGGAGGATATCTGGCAGGAAGTGTCGCGGTCTTTCGATGACACAGAGCACCTGCCCAGCGACCCCACTCAGGAACGACACGAATCCCGGGCTTCCATCCTCGATGACATCTTTGCTGGGCAGCCTCTCAAACCGCCTCGGGGTAAAATTCCGAAGACATGGCGCCGTAGCTCTGGAATGGAGTTTTCTTATGTGGACTCTCCTGCACCACCCAAGGACGCACAAGTCGAGCGCAAAGAATCCAGCCAGCACAATGTGAAAGCCCCAAAGGCCTCCATGCAGCGTGCACAACATTCGCACAGATCAAACGCAGTCGGTACTGATGCTGAAGATCGGAGTGACGGAGTGCTCACCCCGCCAACCACTGATGACGAAGCCAACAAGGCAAGGCATGAGGCTGATTCCTCGGAGCTTACTGAACCCGACGCTGCTGCTACACAGCTACAGCATTCACCCGTTCGAAGACATGGTGATGAGCACCGAGCTGTAGTGAGACCATCGAGCATGGATGAAGATGTGTGGCAGGGGACTTCAAGGTCACGTAATATGGAAAGGCCTGCGTCAACGGCTGTGGACAATTCCATCACTGAAGCCTCCGGTGCGAACACAAGCGCGAGTGGATTATTCTGGAGCAGACCTACACGTGCTGGCCGGCCACGGTACCAGCGGCCATTGGCATCACAGGCGCCAGACCTGAGTGACCTCTTTGACCTAAGAAATAGCTCGCCAGAAAAGCGTCTAGAGAGCCCAGAGCAAACGAGACAACCTTCGATCGTCAGTACTTCTCAACCGACTAAATCGTACAAGCAAGATATGCACCAGAAACCTGCCCGCTTAGAGAAGTTGTTGAAGGAGAACGTCGGAAGCAGGCCCTCAGATATAGCACATGTCTTGGAAGATACACAAAATACAACACAGAGTGCGCGATTCGCGACCAGATCAACCAGTGACAAGGACAACACCCACGATAATCCACGGTTGGCTACATTTGATCAAGCGCTGCTTTCAGAAGGAGAAGACGACGATCATGAACATCAGGAAAATAACAGCATGACATCTGAGCAGGATGTTGAAGACGACAACGACGTTCTGTCCGTCAGCGCTGGCTTGAGCTCCGAGAGCTATAGTTCTGTCAACAACAGTACCATCGCCGATCGTAGTCAAGACGACTTGTCAGAGGAGCCCGACGTTAGCAAGGACCACATGCCCAGCTACGAAGAACGTCTCAACATTGATTCGCCATTAAAAGTCCAGGTCAACTTTAACGACTCCACCATAAGTTCTTCTCAGCTGGTGCAAAAAGCAATATCCAAGCCCCACTTTACTGCCAGCAAGCTCAATGCTCCCAAACCAAGTACCATGCCAAAGGCTGAAATTGCTGTACCTGCGTCGGCTGCCGTGGTCACAACTACCGTTCGTGTGCCGCAGCTTGCACATTTTCCAGCGCCGGGGCTGATTTCTCGCCTCTCCAGCACAATCTGGTCGTCTCTGCTACCATCCGGACCCACCTTCATTGAGCCCACCGCGCCCTACCCTTCCCATCTTCGTGCGATCATTCGTGAACGGTACAGTGTTGTGCGTAATGTGTTTCCCTGGACCATGATCCACATGCGTACATTACACCGCATGCTCAACTCCTGCACCTCGGGAAAGTGGGACTCGGTGATCCCGAAGCCTGGCTCCAAAGCACCAATACCTTCGATCATTGAGCCTCTTATCGGTACGGTAGTTCAGTCTCATAATTGCGGGCCCTTCGACTTTTCGCATCAACACGCCCACGTCGTAGCGGCTTTCATGCAAGTCATGGTGCCCAAGGACGTTGTCGAGGCCATGGAGAGCGGGGAGATCGAATGGTTGGGCGACTGCGACATGGCGCGGTATCGTGGACCAGATGGTTGGGGTCGGCGTGGCAATGATGTGCTCTGGCCACACATCACAGGCGAGACGTGGTGGTCGAAGGGTGGGAAGATAGATGAGATGTGGGTTGCAAGGGCGGTCATGGATTGCGCTTACGATAACGTGCTGCTTTGCGAGGAGAAAGGATGGACCAATCCAGGGCTAGGTCGTTGATGCTGTCCATCCCTCTCAGGAGTAGGCACTAAGAGCTGAGGCTCCATTTGGGACCTTTGGTTACCGAGCTGAGACGTTTGGATCAAGATCGCCTGGATGTCAAGGCCTAGGAAAGGTACGAGGACAACTGTTGAGACTGCTTTATGAGAAGTATGAAGTTATGACGAGGAGACGTAGCGTTATGTATACTGTTGCTCGTGTATAATGCTCAAATGACCCTTCTGTCGTGTCTTTCCTACATGTATGTGTACCCTTATCATACATATCACTTTCTTCATGCAAGCTCTGGAGCTTAGCTCTCTCGTCGTTGATGAAAATCTTCCACCAGATTTCTGAGTATCTAATAAGCGCTGCATAAGTCTTACGAGGCGTCTGTGCCAAGGCTCATCTGTGAACTGGTTCGTCCACTCCGCTCGTTGCGAGTCGACGACCCTGAATAGGACGTTCGTGCGCCTGATCGAGTCCGTAGCGTAGGTATCGCGGAACAACTCGCGTCCTGCTGTGAATGATGGCACTGACGAACAGAATTGCGATCGCTGGCCTTTACACAGACACGACGGTCGACCTTCCAGCATGTCGAACCACATCTTCCATATGAGATTGCTGGAACGATTGTCTGACCAGCGGCTGCGTCTTCGACTTATCGCCTGCTAGCCGAACCCTCTCCATTTTCCCACTGCAGAGCGAATTCAGCATCGGCCGCTTCGCCCTGTGCCTCCAGATCCGCCAGCTCTTGGAGAAGCGCTTGTTCGTGTGCAGCGATGTTTTCGCTATCTCGCTGCAACCACGCGATCTCGTTTAAGATGGTAGGATAATCCCGGGGTCCGGCATAGATGCCTTCCAGGATTTCCGCAACGGTCAAGCGCATGCCATGCATAATGGCAGAGTTCCGCACGATCAATACCTGCGAGTTGACTCGATATCGATCTAGCTGGTCTTGCTTGAGGCGCCGCACCAAGCCGAGCATATGTATTATGGCGGCTTGGTGTCGGTATCGCTGCCACCACAATAATTGTGGATAATGTCGTTCCGCCTTCAAGCCATACAGGGCCAGTAATGTGGTCTCGCATGTTGGCATTGGAGAACTGCGCTCAAGCTCGTGTGCTTGATTAATCATGTTTTCCAGGCGAAGGGACAACTCATGTAATCTTAAGTTGCCAGACATCTTTGGCAACGTGTCGGATACGTTGTGGTCCTGACGGTTTTAGTCTTGATGGATTCGCTTCCTTGGTAACGGAGCGATTTGGAGGAGTTTGTTGCAGGAAAAGAACAGGGAGCACTCTCCTGGCCACAGTCATATATATGTGCAGTCCAGTAGGGAAGAGCAGACGAGCCCGCTAAATAGTGTCGCCGGTGCTCTCTGTGCAGTCATCCTTCTCCTCTTGGTGCGACAACAAGAGGCGTGTGAGATCCATCAAGCGTTCTTGCCCCCACCACCTGGTGTAGCACAGCTCTTCGAGTTGAGTATCACCTCAACCGGATGCCAGCTCGCAGAAGGGCCTGGCCATAAGTGAGATCAGATGTCGTGGGAGACTCCGGACAGTCCTTGGCTTCCTGGTGCTATCGATGCCTGTCGGAGTACAGCATGTAGGCGCCTCGTTGGTGGATATATATACCTCGAAGAGCATGGCTACCAGTCAATGGAGTTTTAATTGTCCATCACGCAACCGTACATGTAAACATGCATACCAGGTTTCCTCGTGAGCATATTGAAGTCGGTCCTGCGACATCACGACCCCGGAGTCACCGCGAGCCGCACAGAGTTACGACTGTCGGAACGCACAAGATCTTGGCCTCGTAGTGGTCACACCCAACATACCATTGCTGATCATATGCGTCTGCGAACATTGTGTAAATGCGAACACAGACCGTTACACGACTCTTGATTCCTGGTGCCTTGTAGCTTGTTCGGAGTGTACCATGGGCAAGCCAACACCGCATACTAGCCAAACGCTTAGCATTGTGTTTGTATCTACAAGCTTTATTAGCTCAAAAGCTTCAAGTAAAGCTATTTGATGGGAGGATGGAGTATCATTGTTCTCACTGACGTGAAAGAAGGCTTGTACGTGATCACAGTGCAGTGCGTAAATAATTAGATACGCGACGTATGACCCCAGTGGACATGGATATGCGTGTATGGGGGTTCAATGCAATGATGGGTTTGATTGTGCCAGCGTTGTGTCTGGAACTCTGTCTATTGCGTTTTCTCATTGGAGTAAGCTCATGTCGTGTCTGGGGTTACAGGGTCGTCGTAACTTACTGTATGCATATTAGGCCCGTGCACAACTGTATAGGTGCTCCCTCGGTATACCTCACTTTCGTTTGGACCCCGTCGTCCTGCATGTATCACGATCGCACCCACATTCCCTAGGTTGCCTACTTCGCCGTGCACAGCGGAAGTCGTATCCGCGACGTACGAACATGGCGTCTGGCCAGGAAGAAGGCGACGCCTTACTTACCGGTGAACGGACACACAAGAGAAGCGACACATCTAGGAGTCTAAGGGACCGGCGGCGCGAGATAATTTTGCTCGTCTGGGCAGTGCTGGCAACAGCTGCGGTGCTTGTGCTGGCTGTGGTGTATCAGAATGGAGGAAAGGGTGGTCGTGGTGGTGAGGAGGTGTTGCCAACTGAAAAGAGAAATCTAGTGTTCATGGTTTCTGATGGCATGGGTCCGACCAGTCTAAGTCTTGCTCGCAGTTTCAAGCAATTCACTGAGCAGCTACCCCCAAGCGAAATGCTAGTATTGGACAAACATCTAATCGGACAAAGTCGGACGAAGAGCTCAAACTCACTGATAACAGACTCCGCTGCTGGTGCAACTGCATTTTCATGCGGGATCAAAACGTACAATGGTGCGATCTCAGTGCTGCCAGATCATGAGCCTTGTGGGAGTGTAATGGAAGCAGCGAAGCGCCAAGGCTACACAACCGGTCTGGTGGTGACGACGAGGATAACTGACGCTACGCCTGCTGTATTTGCGTCGCATGTTCGAAGTCGTGCTCTGGAAGATGAGATCGCATTGCAGATGGTTGGGGTCAAACATCCATTGGGCCGTATGGTCGACCTGATGTTCGGTGGTGGACGATGTCACTTCCTGCCTGGTACCGTGAACGGAACAGTGGAGAGTTGTAGAGACGACGATGTTGATGTGCTCAAAAAGGCGCAGGAGGAAAAGGGCTGGAACTACATATCCACACGATCCGAATTCGATGCTCTCGGGTCGAATGTCAAGCTCCCGCTACTTGGTCTATTTGCCAATGGCGACATTCCGTATGAGATCGATCGCCGCCATCAAACTGATGACTTCCCATCGTTGGAGGAGATGACTAAAACGGCTTTGCATGCTCTCTCCGCAGCATCAAAGGACAACCAGCAGGGTTTCTTTATCATGATTGAAGGTTCACGGATTGATCATGCCGGCCATGGCAACGACCCAGCAGCCCAAGCGCACGAGGTTCTGGCGTACGACAAGGCCATGGCCGCTGTCTTGGACTTCATCGAGCATGACTCCAGTGACACGCCTACCCTCATGATCAGCACGTCCGATCATGAGACTGGTGGTCTCGCTGTTGGCAGGCAATTACACGATGCATACCCGGAATACAGGTGGTTTCCAGATGCTCTTGCAAATGCTTCTCAATCTGCAAGCTGGACCGCTCATCAGTACGAGGCACATTTGAATGCAACCAAGGCGGCGGACAAGAACAACGAATATCTTATCTCCCTTATTCAGAAATCCTTAGGTATATCAAACGCGACCAAGGAGGAACTGGATCCGTTCTCGAAAAAGGGCGCTGTGGCATCGTATCTTTTTGCAGACATGATCTCGCGAAGAGCTCAAACTGGATGGTCAACTCACGGCCACAGTGCTGCTGATGTCAACATCTATGCTTCTGACCGACGCATGGCCTCAGATCTTGCTGGTAACCACGAAAATACTGACGTCGGTGGCTTCATCGCTAAATACCTAGGCTTGGAAAGAGAACTTCAGACGGTCACCGAACAATTAAGGGAGTATAGACAGACGATCGACGATACATGGCTGGGTCCTATCACAGGAACGTGGTGGATCCCTCAAACTTCTCTCGAACATTACAGTGGTGATCACAAGAAAAGGTGCGACGTATGCGGTGTCTAGAAAGCATGCAATAGATGGATCTCGAGCTCACTCGGAGTGTCTGATATGTTGTGGCTGCATCCACTTTTGCGCTTCGATTTCGCTTGATTCTGCAATAAAGCAACACAAGAAGCACTTCATGCTGGTTGTGTTTCGGTCGCCTCCACGTTGTAGCTTTGATATTCCTAGATCGTATACCCATTTTGCTCAACTCATAATCTTTGCATTGCACTTGCTGCCACAACCTATGGGTATCAACGTTGTGTAGAGTGTAGACTGTTGACGAACAGGTGGAAAATGTGGTGATGATAAGTTCGGGTGATGCCGCCAGACTTCATCTTGTCTCAGTAGCGACACTCTCGTACTCAATTACATCGCTTTTCACATCATCAAGGCCAGAAATGAATATAGGTGGCAACTAGAACCATTTCCCTTTATAATGCTTACCATCAAGCGTCCCACGCCTACCACTGTGCTCTACACCGTCTCCAGCCGGCCATCAAACCCAACTATCACCGCACGCGTCAGAATCCTGCTTGCATTGCTGCTGCGCATTGTCGCTGGCGTCTTCGTCTTCGCTCTCCTGTTGCATGAGTATCGCACACTACCGTCCCAGGATCCGACCGTACCGCAGTCATTCTTCGAGCAGCTGCTCGTCACATCTCCATTTGGTCAATTTGCGGCTTTGCTCGCCGCACACAGCACTCGCATTTGGCGCTTGGTGATCAGCTCCGGCATCGTCTGGCTAGTATTCCGCCGAAGCTACATCTCGGAATCTCTGCTGGTCATCCGTGGACTCGGAGTGCAGACGAGCACGTCCAGCCCAAGTTACTTGTGGTCGAGCACGACGCGGTTCATCCCGACGAGCAGCATCCAGGACATCTTCATTCATGAGGCGTTCAAGGGGTTTGAGGTCAGATTCTACTTGAGTATCGTGGTGGAGGGAGAGGAGAATGTTGTAGTAGTATTTCCTGTACGTTCAATTGCAGGACTTGGCGCATTGGTTGCGTTGTTAACGACTATGATAGAACCTATTGCCTCGACGAGAGATCCTGGAAGATGTGTGGCGAGGATCAAAGGCTTGCTTATATGAGCCAAAAGCCTGAGCGCCTTGCTCCTTTGGCTTCCGCTTAAATATCTAAATATCATCCTCTCCGCTAGGACTCGTGCCACGAGCACTACTGAGGCCTTTTCGGGCAGCGTATCGTGCGTTCACGATTTCAGGACTCTCAATGCGCGCTCTTTGCATAAGAGGAACATATGTCCCTACAGTCCGTGCCCTCTCGCTGCCGTCAAACACGCGATCACTGGGATCTTGGTCGTTGGCGTTCGAAGCCGTATCCACACCTGCACCTTGCATCGCCACTACATCCATCAGACTTGCAGCTAAGACTTCATCTAGCTTGCGTTGTCGCCAAATGGCCCACAGGTCATCCATGATCCCGTTACGGCCATACTTGCCATAATCTGTCACTGGCCGGGAGACCCTCACAGAATCCGCGCTTTCGAGCTCATCGCCAACATACAGCCATTTCATAGCATCGGTATGTCCTGCCAAGGGAGCGTTCTCGACCTCGCTAGTATGGTCCACTTTCGACAGTGTCTCAAGATCTGGGAAGATGCAGTCCCAAAGTACTAATGGGACATCGCTAGCCATCTCATACATTGGTTTTCCGACAGTATTCTTCACGTCTAGCAGTTGATCAACGACATCTGGCGATTCCCACCCTTGGCCGACCAGGAACAAAACCGCAACCAAGTGACGGACTTGATGCCACAGGAAAGCACTACCTCTCACCTCGAAGTAATACAATTGTGGTGCTGCAGACTGCTCGCAAGCACAATCACTTTTCACTGGCAAACGCGGCACAATGGAGCTACCAGGAGTCGGACTCACCTCGTGGATACCAGCGTGGAAGATTCGACGCGCAAAGTTGTTGATCTGCTTGCTCGGGTCGACCTTGCAAAGATTCTGAAAGTCATGAAGACCTTCATACTTTTTGGCTGCTTGGCGCATGGCTTCAATATCGAGCCAGCCTTCTCCCTCCTTGGTGGAGGTCGCTTTGGGTGGTGACGGTACATAGGCTGGATTCGTGAAGAAGTACCTATACCGGCGCTCTGTGCAGTTGAAACGCGCGGAAAAATCGGACGGCGGGTCTGGACACCAAGCCAACATGCGAATATCTGGTGGCAAGACCTTGTTGAGTAGCTGGATATAAGGCAGCTCATCCCTGATTGAATCGAACGGCTGTGCACCGTCGGCACTTGCGTCTCCATCGTCGGACAATGGCGTGCTCTCACTTCCTTGCTCGTCTGCATTCTCGACGTCCACTTTGCGATCTGCCTTTGGCCGATTACTCCTGACTCTAATTCCTACTACTTGCCCAAAGGCGCTCACTCCTTTGTCGGTTCGCCCGCACTTTGAGTAGTCCGTTCCATCCCAGTTGATCTCATCCTGGCTCTGGCCATCTTTGAACGTTGGCAAGATCAATCTCGTCTTCATCAATGCTTTCCAAAGTGTCTCCTCGATGGTCGGCAGTGGTGTGATATTGTTGGTATGATGCTCGTAGCCATTGTAGTTCTTCCCCAAATAGGCGAACTTCAGCGCGATGAGACGAGTGTGATAGCGGGATGGATCGAAGGGTTTAGGAGCCTTCTTCGGCTTTCGCTTCGGCGGAGGCGAAGATTGCCTCTGGAGTGTCAGAGCACGAACCTGAAACTCGAGGTCTGTCACCCTTTTAAGCAGGTCCGCATGAGTGAAGCTGGTGTAGTCTGTTTTCGAGGCAGACATGGTGATATTGCGTGATGATTCGAGGTTGAGCTGCATCAAGCACTGTCTCGCAGGATGGTGCGTTCGCCCGGCTAGCGAAGCTGAGTGTATCCTTCGACGCAGGTCGATCAGTATCCGCATACCTCAACGCATTGCGCCCTCCAACTGGAAAGGTTCGATGGTGTTGAGGTGTCTATATTCGTATACATCGCGATGCTGCAGAACATGTTGCATGAGTGTGCATGAGGTGTCATCGTTTTCGTGCGGAAGTGTTCCGAGCATCTTCTACTAGGCTCTACAAGTAGCTGCGACACTTGTCCCACCACTTGTCATACCCTCGGAACCTTCGTTGCCATATATCTCTAAGTTTCGTACTTACAATAACATTCGTAAACAACCTGCATCAATTCTTACACCCAGTTCACATCAAGTGCTTGATACTTTTCTATTAACTCTCGGGACATTTTGCCATGTCGAGGACATTTCGATAGTTGCAGGACCCCTTTCGGTGCAGCCGGCGGCCCCGGACGCCACGTGCTGTCGGTTTCGGCTAGAGCTCGTAGCTGCATGCACTCCGCAGTCCTCATCTCCTCCTTTGTTGTCCGTGCTAAGCAAATCCAGGCGCAAGTGAGATCTTGTTCCGTGGTGGGCTCGCCATGATTCGTACCAACGCAGCAGTGCTTCCTGTTCTTCCAGCCATGCCAACGGTACCGAGTATTGTTCTGGACTCAAAGGCAGGATCTCACGGAGCTAGCCAGACCCGGTCCAAGTCTCATTTCACGGTCTGCTCAACGATGGACAATACATAAGTGTTCCAGCTACTCAAAACTTCGATGCTGCATGTGCACGAACAGTGAAGAAGAACAATGATTCTAGTAATAACTCATCTCGGCCTTGAACTGCGTGCTCGTCTCCAACCTCCTCTTTCAGCTTGGCTGTCCGCAGGTCTGAGATCTTAGGCTCGAAACTGGACATATCATAGCTATTATAGCCGCTCTCAGACACATCTAGGCTTCGCACTGGTTCGCCCTGTCCAACCTTAGCGCTCAAAAATATTTTCGCGACCTTCGAATCTCCACATCGATACTATAACGGCACGATATAGAGCCTAAAGCAGCCTCTTGCCTAAGCAGATGCCACACGTGGGCATCTTTTAGCGTTGCTAACCATTCGCAGACGAACCATGTGGTCGTGGCGCCTCCTCTCCACCGTCCATGGATACTGTGGCTGGCGGACTCGAGAAGCGACCGTGCAGACTGAGAAGTGACTGTGCAAACCGAAAAAGCGACTGCAAGTCTGGAGCGCTTGCAAGCAATAGCAGTAACGTATAATAAGTGAGCTTGCCCCAGGTGGATCGACCCTGCACAGGCTGTCGCGAGTTCTCGTTGCTCTCTTTCTGGTCTTCACTCTTTACTTTCATCATGCAGTTCATCTCTTCTTCCCTTCTCTTCTTGCTGGCAGCATTGGACCAAGTATCGGCCAATCCAGCACCGGCGGCTCAAACATCATGTGCATGTCCAGCCGGTACATCAATCATGTTCAAAAGCAATCTGAGCATGGCTAACGTTGATATGCAGACAAGTGCTTCTCTTCCTATGCCTTGAAGCCATCCTCAGCAAAGCTTGCCTCTAGCTTTTGCAGTTCGTTTATCAAGTACACCCCGACGGTCACCAAAACTTCCACCACTACCACCATTACAACGGTCTCGAGCACGAAAACAATCACCTCGACACCTTCGCCTACAACATCAACCATCAATCAGAGTGTCACCCCATTGCCTGTCACTGTGTCGCCCACCTGCGGTACTACAACACAGACTGTTGGGGGCCCGGCGTTCTCGACCAGCATCGGTTATGTATCACAAGGTAGAGCTGCTCATAAGAAGAGGGCGCAGAGCACCGCGTTTTCCGCTATGCTGTCTGCGAGCTGCGGATCCGGCAAACTGGTTACAGCCAAGCTCAGTAGCGATTGTTCCTGCCTTCTAGGTGCGCCGAAGACGGCGACTTCAGTATCTACAAAGACCTCGACGAAGACATCGACCGTCACGGCGACCAACACAGCGGCTCAAGCGGTAAGTCCAGTCAAACACCATCTACACATATTCGTACTGATTAATCAATACAGACGAAGTCGGTCACTGTAACATATTCCCTTACCGCGTCAACGGAAACGGATTGCCAGACAGCAACTTCGACCGTCACCAGCGCTATTACTTGTGGTGTTCCAGTCACCGCTTATACTACGGGAAGCTCGATCACTTGCCCAGCCGCTGCTAACCCAACTCAAACCAACGCTCGCTTCCGCATCGAAGGCAGCGATACCGACGGCACAGTCTTTGATGGCCCATGTATCGCCGCTGGTCCCGAGTACATCACTACTCCTTCCGGGGGCACTCATTTGTGCGACGGCACGAACAACAACAACAACCCCACCCCGGGTGGAACGCTGATTACAGCCATCGACCAAGCTTCACTCGTGAGTGGGTTTACTTACGACGGGACATACAGCAATCAGTTCAGCGATTTCTTCATCACACGGATTGGCGGATCGGATTCCAATGCGACTCCTAACCAATACTGGGGTGTCCTGCGCGACCTGACCTTCACCAACGCCGGCGGCTGTGAAGAGTACAACACCGGTTCCGGGCTGTGGGCGTTCAACGCCTTCAACGTCAACTTCTTCCTCACGCTGTCTATCGAGTACGCCGTCGTGCTACCCGGTCAATCCGTGACGCTGCGGGTCCTGGGTGCTGACGGCAATGGTGATCAGCCGATTCCGATTGCGGGTGCGTCCTTTGCAGGCCAGACTTCTGATGCCAATGGCATGGTCACCTTCACCGCGCCCACGAACGATGGCTGCTACCAGTACAAAGCCACGCGTTCCGACTCGATCCGCTCGCAGGCTTTCTACCTCACGGTCATCTCCAGCTTGTAGGCCGGCTTTAATATAACATTCAAACATCTGTTAACCGTCAGATCTGTATTCCACCTCCTTGCTGCTGCTGTCCGCATCTCCCTGTAGTCTTCTCGCGTTTCTCTACCTCCCTGCCGTCGTTCAAGCTGTGATGAAGCCCTCTTATAACATTACCCGATTTTCTGCTTGCCGACACAACCTTCCAGAGCTCGAGGTAGTAGTTCAGCACTGATTCACGACCACAACAAGACGTTACATTGAGTATGTCCAAGTATGACAGGCGAAGCTTGAACGTATATATATATTTAGAGATGAAGGACCCAGTTCCAGCATATGTACGAGGTAGTCGCAATCATGCAATCAGCCATTCCCGATCCCCAACATGCATCATTTCATGCCATCATATACATGTATCTAGTCCCATAACGAAGAAAACCTCACATAAGCGTGTCTCTCGCCACGAATGCACATTCTACATTCGATGCACGGAGCTGTTCTTCGACCACCGGCGAAACGTCTTGCCGAAGAAGTAGAACAAGACACCGAACAAACACCACAACGTCGTCAGCGCCATGTTGGTCATGATGGGCGGGACGAAGCCGGACTTCTCGACCCACGGCGTGATGAACTCGGCGAAGCCGTAGCCCCAGAGGTTCTTGTTGACCGTGATGGCGACCATGAGGGAGCCGGCGACGGGCTTGTAGGAGTCGACGGAGTAGGTGGTGACTGTGCCGTTAATCAGTAACTTGGTCTTGGGATGGGATGTTGATTGGAGGGGCTTGTGGACTCCTACCAATCGCTGGAAGCGCGGCGACTTGGATGCCCGCGCAGGCGTAGCCGACCACGACAATAGGCGCCCAGTGCCATTTCTGCTGGCAACCAAAGGCGACGATGAAATTGCCTAGAATCATGATGAGGACGTAGGGGACTACCACAGTGGTCAGCGAGGCAGGGGTCAATGGAATATATCACACATACTCATAGCAAGTAAACGCATTTCAGGCTCACGGATGCCTCGATTCCTCCGGGTGGCAACGGCACTGACCCAGTCGCTGAGTGGTCCGCCAGTGAAGAGTCCGATCATTGCTCCTATATGATGTCAGGAGGTAAGGTCAAGAAGAGGCATGTACGTAATTTACCTATCAGGATAGCAAAGTTCATGAAGCCAATCTTCTCCGAATTCAAGTTGTAGGGTGGGCCAGCGAAGTTTTGAGATTGCGTGAGGTTGATAGTAAGAAAGCAACTGCACGACCAGGATACCACAAATGCAGAGAATTCGACGATGGGGAAGAGCAGCATCTTCCAGGGAAGCCAGATATCGATCACAATGCTCTTTAGCGGATTTGCGCTCGGTGTATACAATCCCCACTGCGCTCTGCTTGGCTTCCCCTTGCCGAGATGTGGATCTCGTGACGCTGTGACGGCAGGTTCGAGGCTGTCCTTCGTGTCGCCGTAGGAAGATGCTCCGCCGACTTTCTCGTTCTCGGAATGTTCTCCTTTCAAATCCGGGCTTTGGCGATATGACACGCCCCTGTTACCAATTTCGTCTGGATGGAGTCGATGCCACTTTGTTTCAGGGAACATGAAGATGACCATCAAGGTTGACACACCAATGATTGCCGTGTTGAACCACCAGAAGTTTCGCCATCCAACATGTAGGGACATTGAACCTGAAATGATGGGCCCGACCATGAGTGAACCCATGTAGAACACCCAGTACACCGTGTTCCAGAATCCTCGATCGTGCAAGAAGAAGATGTCAGCCTGTGCATTGATGTTAGCATGGTGCCGCAACGGTTCGCATGAGAAACAGGCCGATCGCAACTCCAGTTCAGACGGCTATCTCTCAAGCACGACCCCAACCACCATTGGTCACATCTCATAACGATATGAGTAATGGCTGGTCAAGGCAAGATTTTGTCATGATAGGTTGAGGAGCCTTATGTGATCACGGATTCCTCGCTATCTCTCGCGCGAGGTATCTTTTGCAATACTTACAATCACGGCGGGTTGAATGGTTTCAGCAGGTCCTGCACCAATGCCATTCAACACACAAGCGCCCATAAAGCTTGAGTAGGTCGTAGCTTTGGCACGCCAAATCGACGATCCGAAGCAGATGAGGTTGGAGAAGATCAAGACAGGGCGTCGTCCAAAGGACGTGCTTAGCGGCACCCTACATCTGTCAGTCCCTACCCGCAACGCGATATTGTCATGACATACCAAATGAAATTACTGAATCCAAGGACGAGGATGGCAACACCCGTGAACTTCACTACATCCGCCAAATTGCTGTCGAAGTCTTTGATGTAGTATGGGAACATGGGTGCCAAGGCGAGAGGACCAAGGCCTTGAACGAAGGAGACGCTGCTTGAAGCGGCAATGCAGAAACCCTTCCACATCGGACTCCAGTTCAGCGGGTCATGAGGGTCTGCTGAAGGTTGTGGTACCAGGACATGTGAGCCACCCTTAACGAAGTGATGCGATCCCACGTCAGTCATGATCTCCGTTCCTGGGAGCACTTCAGTGTGAAGCTCCTCCTCGATTTGGTGGAGTTCCTGGACATATGTTAGAACGTGCTGATAAGTTGAACTCCAATGCACCACCCATCCAGACCAAGGCCACATCCCGCGTGACAACCCATCTCAGGCTCGGCACAGCTGTGCGATCATGTTCCACGCGAAGCATTAAAAAGGAGCATATAATGCGGAGGTTTCAATTCGTGGTCGTTTACCACAGTGATATCGTGTACGTGGATGTGATCTTCCTTTCTTACGCAAGCGTACTTACTTCCACATTGTAGTTCATCTCCATCTTGGCAACTTTGTGGAGATGCGCGAGAGAGGTAGGAAGCCGTCAACAATGGATGGGGCCGGAAGTGGACGCGCTCTTGACTATCACAGTGGCTGGACTGCGAAACCAGATCTTCGTGAAGGCGCAAGCTCGATCAATCTTGATATCGATCCGCCAAATCAATCAGCAGAGGCGAGACGAGGAACAGTCAAGCTCAACAAAGACTTTGATAAGCCGGGCAACCTCGAAATATACGCTTTGGGTGCCAGCACCCCTACCATATGCACTGCAGCGGCACTCAGCTGCGCGCACAATGCCATTGGCTCGCATGCAGCATTGCGGCGTTCAGCTATTCAGTCAGCGCTGCAGAACGACCAGCGCAGCCTTGCAGGATTCGTGTCATCACCCTGCCGTTCGGACCCTGGATTGCGCCGAGAACATCAGCTTCGGGCACGAGCAGAGGTTGGAAGAGTTGGGGTAGTTCTAGTTCGCGGGGCAGACTCCATGTTGCTGAAGACGGAAACAAGGATCGGCAGTGTCAGAGGTATACGCGTAGGCGATGTACATGCTGGACATGGATCCATCGTGGTACGACCGATGTATCTTGTAGCGCACGCGATGCGGCACATGGCCCTCGCGAGGTCTTCGTGAAACCGCGCGGCAATTGTTGAGCGTCGATTGCCGCAGGGTCGTGCACTGTGACTGCATATCCATGTACAAGATGCATGATGCAGTATGCATGCATCAAGGTCGCAGTGCATGCAAGTGTTGAACTTTGTTGTTATCAATTCCAAAGTCGGTGTGTCGCGTAAGGTTGGACGATCGATGCAACACTTCAAGTTGGTGTGTCGTATCAAAGGTGAGTGTTGGTTGAAGCTCTAGTCCAGTCTGACTTCATCCACTTCAGCCGGATTGCTACTTCAGCCGCGCTCCACTTGCCGCTGCCACGGACCGAGACCGCCGACCTCACGACATCGTTTCTCACATGTGGAGACGCCCAGCGAGTTACACAGCTGCTGACAGTCCAATAAATTGGAGATGCCGTACGTCTTCAGCGGCTTGCACGAATGCCGGATGGCCGTCACAGCAATGTATTGTCATCCCAGCCATGCTTGTCCAATTCTGCAGCGAGATCATGCCGTGGCAAGCTTTGGTGTACTCGTGAGCCCTGCCTTGATCGATGCATTAATGCGCATGTCTTGTGCTCATCCCTGTATTGACGAGCGTGTTCTCGTCAAGTTAGCTTAACAGTGTGTGGGCGAACAATGGTGACTTTCGTCGACAACAATAAGACGAAGACTCGTTCTTGTTGCCAGTTTACACAGCATGCAATCTAGGCTAAGTAGCAAGACCCGTAGCAGTCATTATGATACCAAAGACATTGATCAATAGAAAGTAGGCATCGAGTCAAGTGACGAATAGACACCATGGCCAGTGTCGATGTAGCCATTGATGAGGCATGACGAATGACCAGCAGCATGAACGTGCCTGGGAATGAGTCGTGTGGGTGATCAGGTGCAGCGCATCCAACAATAACATTCACAGTATGGTATTGTTGATGGCAGGCAGCTTTTCAAGCACTTAAAATCTGCTGTGCACCTCAACAACATCATTCACACTCCTCCTCGGACCTGTTCACCACATCGTAGAGCTTCTTGGTCTCCCTAGCGGAACCGTCACATTGGCCTCGAGCCTGTAACCCAAGCTGCGAGCACATAGACATCACGTCTGGTTTCACGACTTACTTTCGCCTTCCCTTCGTCAAGGATAAAAGCTGCTCTACCTGTATGTATCCTATGACCAACTCGAATACATCCACCACGCTGACCACTGTCACCGACTACCCTATCAAGCCACCGCTTGTCAGCCCAAGAGCCGCCAACATGAATGGCACCGTCCCTGGCCAGTCAGATCATGCTGCAATGCTTGATCAGTGTACGCCCTCTTGGACCAGCCCCACGATGTCAGCTATCAGCAACCTCAGCAGCGAACGAGGTACTGTCTTGAATGAACACTATACATTGGACGAATACGTGCATCGACGAGGCTGGTACTTGAGCAGACTCCCAGAATTTGCCGGCAAGACTCGGGTCTTCTGCGGTGTTCGTGACTGCGACGCAGCAGCGGTATACCGGTCGGAGTATGAAGTGCTTTCGGTACAAGAGGTGCGCCGGCGTGAACTGGCAGCATATGTTCGTCCTTTGCTGCCTCTCCCCACCACAGGCAACACGCAGACCATCGACAGTTTCAGCCAATATAGCGGTGGAGAATGGACCCCGCCATCACAAGCGATATCAACGCCTGTGAATTCGTTTGGTGGCCATCCGGTGTCACATGCAATGCTTTCGCCTTCGCAGCTGATGTCAACAACGTCGGTCAACAAAAATGTGTACAATCAGCATACTTCACCACTGGATACGATGCAGGCAGTCCCTTCAATACGAGCACCGCATGTTTCAGGTCATTTAACATACAATTATTACCGGCCGACCTACCATCCGCACCCAAGCAACGGAACAGAACTTCTTACACCTGCTGTTGGTCGTGCTCGAAGCCAGTCCCGCATGGGCCAACATTTAGGTCAACAACAGACTGCAACATTGGTAACACTACCCACAATGTCCTCTACCACTGCCATGACGCTCGAAAGCGCCGATGATAGTGATAATCGACGTGCTAAGGGATCTGGTCCGCTCGCGCTCCTCGATCATCCAGCAGTATCGTCATATGCATCACGAGGCATATCTATTCCCGTCAAATCACGCGGCCAGAAAAGAAAACAATTCGATGAAGATGCCCCAGACGTCAACGTGGTGACTAGAGAGACCAGATCCTTGCGCGAAGCCAAGCCCAATTCACCCACTCCAGCACCATCTGAACCACCACCACCAAAGAAGAAGTTGAAGCTCAATCTGCGTAACAGAGTCAAGCTCGAGCCTCCTGCACCAACGCCATCGCCCGAAAAGAGACCCAGAACACCCAGACTCCGCAGGGCGAAGCCCGAAAGGTCAGTCTCACCTTACATCCTCAAGCGAACATCAACCCGAGCTTCGAGACGTGCTGCCCGCACCACCAAATCCCCTCCCTTCACCAGCATCTCGCTCGCCATGAGCACGCGCCCGGACACGTCATACAAGCGCACGACGCTCCAACGCCGCGCCAACCAATCCACCATCGACAAGATCATCTCAGGCAAGCTCCTGCCCTTCACCCCAGAGCAAGCGCTTCAAGCGTCCGCACAGCGTTATGACCGTCTCCTCGCCACTAACACTTCTACTTCTTCCCCCGCCATCACCTCCACAGAGTCCTCACGCCCCGACATCCTGCCCGAATTCCACTTCGCGCACAACTACGGCGCAGGGCACGCCACCGATTCCGTCCGCTGCATCTGCCAATGCACACAGGACGACGGCGGGGCGATGGTCGCGTGCGAGCGCTGCGACGCCTGGCAGCACATTGCGTGCATGGAGCAGCGCTCGCACGTCCCGGAGCACCTGGACCAGCATCCGTATGCGTGCCATGTGTGTGATCCGTACGCGCATCGGTTGTTTTTGGCGGCGTGGCGGAGGGGACATCCGGTTGATTGAGATGGTGGCGTGTTGGGGAGTTTAGAATATGGTTGGCATACTGGGAGATGGAGATGGAGATGATTCATGTTTTGTGTTGTTACATCCTCTTGGCAAGTATCTGCAAAGAGTGCGGAGATGTGGGAAATGGACATGCATTGAGTGCGGCAATTCATGCATAGCGGGAGCATTGAGTGGTGTCTTCGATACAGCGTGTGAAGTTTTCTTGAGTATCTCAATTGCATTGGGTGTTGTGGATTTTTAAAGCGGTCTCCATCTTGTCTTTACCAGGCCATGCAAGAGGCATGTACTCACAGTGTGGGTTGTTTTCTTGGAACGAGTTCAGTAAGGGTTTACTCCTGAGCAGAGATGGTATATATCATAGACTTGCTTGCATTATGAGGTACATGCAATGATGAAATTACAAAGATTGCCTTTCGGCGTTGAATGATACACTTATCCGTCTAGCAGACTGACCACCAACGCCGGAAGACTCTCGACCCCTTGCTTGCTGATGGCAGACACTGGTACAGCGTGTAGTTCCCTCCGCCAAGCATTCCGCTTCCGCTCCCGATCGCGTACAGTCTGCATGCAGGGGTGATCCTCCTCGCCATTCTGCACATGCTGCAGAAATTCACGCAAGGCGAGGAAGTTCTGCTGTGTCTCGGGGAGATCAGCTTTAGTCGCGACGACGAACCAAGGCTTGCTCGTGATTGGGGGAAGGGCGAGGGGTGCCAGAGTGCGGTTGGTTGGAGGATCAAGCAGGACATCGCGGTCATGGTCGTCAACATCGGTGCTGCGAGTGGTTTCTAGCGCAGAGGTGCTCGTGCTAGATCCGAACGGTTGATATGAAGTCAACCCATCCTCTTGCGGGGAAGGACCTTCGGTACGGGCGTTGAGCTCTTCGTCGCGAAGACGCTCATATTCTCCGACTTCTTTCCACAAGCTTTTCAACGCCACTACGGCGTCGCCAGCCGAGAGATCAATGACGAATGCGAGTACCGCAGCACGTTCAATATGACGAAGGAAGCCAAGACCTAAACCGCGATCCAAGTGTGCGTCCTCGATCAAGCCTGGGATGTCCGCGATGGAGAAGCTCGTACGTGGCTCGCGGCCGTGGCGTGAGGTGTTGGCCAGGACCGGACGGCCACGGTTGTTGTCGAGGACGACTGTGCCAACATTAGGGGAGAGTGTGGTGAAAGCCCAGTTTCCTATGCGAGTCCGACTGCGAGTGAGTGCCCGAAGCAACGTGCTCTTACCAGCGTTTGGAAGCCCTACGAGTCCGACGTCTGCAAGAAGCTTGAGCTCGAGCTGGAGATGTATTCGCAATCCATCGTCGCCTTTGGTGGCATATTTCGGCTTCGTAACGGATTTGGTGACGAAATGTGGATTGCCTAGCCCTCCCATCGCACCAGCCGCGAGAAGAAGCGGCTGATCCATCGGCTTGTCAAGATCGAGATGGATTGGAGCGGAAGGTTGATTGGCCACAAGGTTGCTTCTGCGTGGACGTGGGAGAGCCGGAAAGTCGGCGGTGGTGAAGTACTTGGGCAGACCTCCAGGATAGAGTAGCCATTTGTCTCTTCGCCACTTGCCCGTCTGGTCCTTTGCACCCTCTTCATCGTCTTGCCCCCGACCCTCAGCCTCTGCGTCCAGATCGTCCTGCAGGTCTCTACCATAGCCAATGTTTCGTCGATCCAAGGCTTCCTCTTCCTCAATCGGATCCCTTCTCCAGACCTCTCTCACCACTGTCCCAACTGGCACGACCAACATGATGTCCTCCCCTCTTGAGCCGCCTCGCATGCTGCCTTGCCCGTTCTTTCCACGTCCGGCTTTCAACGTGCCTCTCCTCGCCAGCTTGTGCAGACTCGTCTCACCTCTTACAGCTTGGATGTAGATGTTTCCACCTGAGCCTCCATCACCGCCATTCGGAGGTCCGTACGCAATATACTTCTCACGCAGGAACGAGATACAGCCATGACCGCCAGCTCCTGCAGCAACGGTGATTGAACAAGCATCCGTGAAAGGAGCAGAGCTGTAATCCGCTGGGGCAGGGTTGAGATGATCGTACTGATTTACATCAATTTGTCGTGCTTCCACATGATTCCGATCATCCAAGCTCTCATCCACGGGCTGTACGACGGTGCTTTGATAGCGTCTCCCCTGGGCAGAGCCTTTCTTCGCTGCCCGCACGTTTCTTGGATTGGAGCTCGTCCATGATGAATTATGGAGGCAAGGATAGAGAAATGGGGCAAGAGTGGTAGAAAGCAGGGACCTTGCTAAAGCATTACGGCTCGAAGCAACACTCTGGACGCATGAAGACGCGACTCGAGCGGTGCAATGCATGAAGATGAAATAGTAAATCGTCAATGGCTTCTTGAGTAATACATCACGATCACATGCATCCAGTGATCTTCCAACAATCGTCACCTGACTCGGTTGATCAACCGAAACCCTAAAGCGACCACATGGAGATCAGGGACCGGGCATCACGATGAAATGATCGCTGGACCTCGGTGATTTCAGAACCACGTCTCACGTTCCACGTCCAAGTCTGGTTAAGGTACGACAAGCTACGGCATATATGATACTATTTCGTCGCTCATCCGGTAAAGGCAACAACCGATAGGCAGGGAACGGATATTCCCAACCCCCACCTGTGCGAGAAAGTCGAATGCGAGAAGCAGAAATGCATGGGCTCGTTCCGTGGTGGGCAGTGCTCTCCGTCCCATCATCTGGAGCCTATTTGGCTTCCCACTCCAGACCGAGGCATTGCGGCGCAACACTGCCGCCGTCGGTGTGTGTTTGCGCAGGCGAGGTCGATGAAACGAGCTTGTTGGCGTTGCTTTGGACGATCCCAGGCAACACCATAACGAAGTGCGAAAGGGGACAGAGCACGAGGAAGACAGTCCTGCATGTGACAGACTCGGCCGTAGAACTTCTGTATATCAATCTCACGACGTCGTCGTTCCCTGCGCTGAAACTCTTTGCTTTCCCTCCCATCGTTCTTCTCCTCTACCGCCTCTATTCATATCATCCCCCCACTGACCGCCATGTCTGTCGTCCTCCTTAACCCAGCCATCACCGGCACCCTCCTCTTCGCGGCCACGCTCGCACCAGAGCAGTTCCGCGAGCCTCTCATCGCCAAGCTCCGCGAATATGTCTCCAATGCAGCTATCGAGCGGGGCATCGTGGCCCTCCAATGGCTGTTTGGCCTGGGAGTCGTTGCCAGCGTGAACCGCTACCTGACTCGCCTCGCGGGCAACAACTTCCGCCTGTCCCACGAGAGCTCGCGCTACGTGTGGAAAGACGAAATCGTGCTTCTGACCGGAGCCACCGGAGGCTTCGGCGGGCGGATCAGCAAGGACCTCGCAGCGCGCGGCCTTACCGTCATCGCCGTGGACGTGCGGGACGACATGCCCGCCGACATGAAGGCGTTCTCCAAGATCCACTACTACAAGTGCAACATCGCCGACCGCGACGCCGTGTTCGAGCTGCAGAAGACCGTCAAGCAGAACCACGGCGACCCCTCGATCCTGATCAACAACGCTGGTGTGGCCACCTCCAGCCCCATCCTCGAGCTGGACCCGGCGAAGCTCGTGCAGATCTACAATGTCAACACCATCGCGCACTGGTACACGGTGCAGGCTTTCCTGCCCGCCATGCTCACGGCCAAGAAGGGCCATGTCATGACCATCGCGTCCGTGGCCTCATTCGTCGCCCCACAATTCATGTCCTCGTACTCAGGCACCAAGGCGTCGGCCATGGCCTTCCACGAGTCCCTGACCAACGAGCTGCGCACCGTCTACAAGGCACCGCAGATCCGAACATCCATCGTGCACCCGACCTTCGCCGCTACACCCATGGTGGCCCCCTTCGAGAAGAACCTCAAGAGCTCCAAGCAAAAGGTCATCGACCCGAAGCTCGTCACCGACGCCATCGTCAAGCAGATTCTGTCCTGCAACGGCGGTCAGCTCATCATCGCCCCCGGCACCGAGTTCCTTTCCACCATGCGCGCATGGCCCAGCTGGATCTACCACGGTGGCCTCATGTTGGCCAGCAAGTTCGGTGCTGCGCCGATGATGACTCCGCAAAAGCAGTACTAGATGCGTGCGGGTGAAAAGAGCAGGGCAGGATACTGTTGTCTACGAGAAAAAAGTAGTAATGGACAGCAGCGTATCGAAGTCCAGCTTGTAAGCAGAAATAGCAGCACGACTCTCGATGTGAGAAAGTCACGCTACCATTGCAAGATCCATCCTGAGCCGCAGGACGCTCAGGCATCGGCCATGCGAGGCGTTGACCAGCACCCTTGAGGATGTTGTGGCTGCGGAATGGTGCTGTTTGCGACATAGCGATGTACAACACGTAGAGGAAACGCATGGATATGAATCAACAATCTAGACGCAGCAGGACACTGCTGTTGGAGTAAACGCAAATGCAATTCGATGAAATGATACACCCATCTTCACACCTTTTTCATATTCGTCCACGCCTCATATCTTCATGGAGCAAGTTACTTGTCTGCTGTATATCGTCCATACAAGAAAGCTGAATACATTGCACACGTGCCGAGCGAAGTCTTGAGTAATTGTCCTCAGGATGAAAAAAGAATTGGTATGCGAGTGTTACGAAATAATGAAGAGAATTTGGTTGAAAGTAGAAACAAGCACAGAAACTCCTCGCTAAGCCCACATGTCCCATGAAGATCGTGAAAATGAGAAAATGGAAGAAGAAACCCGATAACATCCGCGGCGCATGTAAATTACCTATCCCCTACAGTCTGCATCCTGTCCTTCATGGTTTCGAGATCTTGAGTATCATACAATTCTTCAGAGCTACTCGAACCGTGGCCGTCGCATCTCCATCGTGTTGGCGCGGCTTCGACCGCCAGGCCCACCGTTAGGCGAGCCAGCGCGACTGCCTGCTGGTGAGTGGTCGCGATACTCGCCCTGGACCATGCCGGGGGAGTAGCGTGTTGCTGTCGGGGCTGGAGCGAGCAAAGGCGCGGTATCGGTGTCACCGTCCTCGTCTACCGGATTTGCAGCAGGTGCCATTAGACCATGCTGCTGCGGAAGAGGTGGTAGAACTGGAGGTGACACAGGAGTAGCGCCTGTGTAGGCCGTAGACATCTCGACACCTTGGTTGCGGCTCGGTTCTGTAGCGCGGGACCGCTGTGATGGTGTGCGCACTGGGTCGTACAACCAGGCGACCTCTGGGAAGATGCGTCGTGAGCCGCGCGAGCTGGATGGCGGGTTCGAGTGACGGGGACGGAAAGGTGCTTGGCCACGGGCACGTCGACGAAGAAGGAAAATCGCAAGTAGTAGAAGGAACACAACGCCAGCTGCAGCGCCAGTGATAATACCGGCAACAGATGCGTTCTGCAATTGCTTGCTCTGTGTTGGCCGCGATGCATTGTCGGATAAGGCTGTAGAGGTCGAAGAAGATGTGCTTTGAGTTGCGCTTTGCGAAGTCGAGGAAAGCAGCGAGCCTGTGTGAGGTGTGATGGCGGGAAGCGTGGTGGCGCCAGGTATTGAGTGTGTGTTGGACGACGAAGATAATAATGTAGCTCCCAGGATCGATGTATGACTTGTAGAGGCCGTTGACGTTGTCGATGTCAAGGTGGAAGCTCCAGGAATGGATGTTCGACTCGGTTCGGTAGTCGACGACTGGCTTGAAGTCAGTGTCGATGCTCCAGCGATCGTTATGGCGAGCTCTGAGGTCAGAGACTGATAGTCTGAGACCAGACTGGACGCCAAATCCGAGGGCAAGGCTGAGAGCAAAATATCCACCGCATTTGGAGAATCGGTAGTGGTGGCCATGTTTTTTGACGGTGCAGTGATTCCAAAACCACCGGTACTGGCAACTCTTGCGGTTGCTTGAGGATGTGTTGAAAGTGAGGACCCTGAACCTGGAGGGTAGTTTATGCTGGCAAGAAAGCCAGACGATGCAGAGTCGCCAATCGGAAAAGATTGTAGAATCGAGTTCGCTGAAGTTGGTAGAATAACGCCGATACTGTCACGATGGCTCCCAGGTCCTAGAGTAGTCGATGTCGCATCTCGAGACGAAAGATCAAAGGAAAGTGAAGCAGTCAGGGCAACAGAACCAAATGTAGGACGAGATGAAGCCGGCAACGTTATGAACCCGCGTGTGACAGAGTTTGATCCAGAGGATAACGAGTCAGCCACGCGGGTTGATTGGTGGACGATGGGCTGAGTTGTGGGCTGCGAAGAAGCATGGGTGCTGGAGGCTGAGGCTGAGTCTGCAGTGGCCGGATTTAGAGCAGGGCTGGGACTAGCATTCGACGGTGCAATAATCACAGCAAACGTCGAAACTGTTGTAGATACACTGGAGGTCGTCGTAGCTGTTTGCTCGTCACCACCGCTGGACCCAGTCTGAAATTTGAATATGTTGAGGTCTTGTGATTGTGACAGTATTGAAGTCGTTTGGAGTGTTTCTTGGCTTGCCGAAACCGATGTTCTATTCCAAGATGACCCTATTTCCGCGCCACATCAGGATTGACCACTTGCAAGGCAAACGGTCTGGTAGGATCAGCACTACCGCAAGCCGTTTGGAACTCACCAGGAACAGACGCAGCCGCGATATATCGGTCTGCTGTCAGCAAATGAAGTAAGAATGAGAGCTGGATATGTAGAATGGTCCGCATGCTGTATTTTGTGCGACTTGAGGTCCGTAATTGTCGCACAAGTTCTTACGCAGCGTATGAACGATAATGACAGAATGAAGAAATGTATGGAATACACCGCAGTAAAGGAGCGTGTTAAAGTAGATCAGGAAACGCAATGAGGAAAGAAAAGAGGCCAGCATCAACCATTCTTTCATCTTACTTGTATCAGCACCAGCCAACTTGTCCTCTTCTGCGCCATCAACGCAGCAAAGAGGCACAGTGAAGGCCTCGCCCGATCTCGAAGGTGGTAATGCATGGTTTGATGTTGTTGTTTGTGGGCAGTGGCCAATAATGTCGTGTACGTGGATGCAACCAACATCATGCAGACGGCAATGCAGGCCATGCTCGCTTCAATGTTGGGCCACATACAGGAGACTCTGCGGGCCGTCGTCCTTGTCGCCGCGCTGCCGACAAAATTACCATGGGGATGCAAACCCATCAACTCTACCCTGTGCATTGGTGTTCAAGTAAATACATGTACGTGTACCTTTTTCTGCATAGGCAACATTCATATTTGCCTCTTGAATTCCTCGCTCTCGACAGTCAATCCAGATCAGTGTGTTGACTCACTGCTGTGGTTGGATTGCATTGACCATCGAGATGATCATTCTGTAAAGATTGTTCTTCCGGCACAGTCATGCATGAACGACAATTTCTGAAACACTCCGGCCACTGGCATATGCAAGGCTGACGCATACTACTAGCTTTGCATGATGTGAAACAGAAGCATACATGCCCTGGACATGGACAGGACATGGACTTGCATATCCGTTTTGTGTATCGGAAAGTCGCTTCCATGGTAGGCCAGAGAACGATCTCATGCAGACCAACAACGCTTCGACGTTACATCTTGAGACTGACCCGTAATGGGCGTTACGAGAGGTGCGTTTGCTGCTCAAGTCTTACTCAATATCCACTGCATCTGGCCATTCGGTACGGTCTTTACAGCCTGTATACCATTGCTAAAGGCCCTAAAGCAGTCGCGGAAGGCTTCACTTCTCTGGAGTGAGGCAACATGTACCGTTCTGGCGAGCCTCACAGAACTGGCTACATGGGACGCCTTGAGAATGGTTTCCTTGCACGTTCAATGTATCGCTAACATCAGCGAACCTCACTGTGCCACCAAGAGTCCTCAGCAGTCTCGAGCACATCCTTCATGTTCGTGGTTGATGTTGCTATGACGGAGAACCCTGCAATTCACTTGGAGGTGAATATTCTAACTACCAAAGAACTGGCTGTTTCTCCATTCACTTGGACCTGTCAGTCTTGTCGAGGATCCTTCACTTAGATCCATACACCACCTAAACTCGTTTCCGTGATCCCTGGTCACTCCTCCCGTTCAACATCCAGCCTTCTCTTGACACAGTTCGAGACACCACTCTTCCAGACAACCCTTCGGCAGGGTTCTCTAACACCTTGATACCTCATGATGGAAAGCCGTTTTCTGTTAGGCATCAAACCTCTAGAGGATGTGGAGTCGTTCGAGCGTGCAAAGACACCAAGATTCAGTGCACGTGTCACTGTTCGTGCAATCGAGCCTGAGATGCATAGTACCCCGGACGCATCACAAGAGGTCTTGACCAAGATCCGGAAGATGCTCGATCGCGCATGCTCCGGTCGTGGCTGTCCAGAGGATGAAATGCGAGCTGCCGCTCACCTGGCAAATAAATACATGCAGCGCTATAACGTCACCCAAGCTCAGGTCTACCGCGCAGCAGCGGCGAACGAGGTTGACCGAGCAAAGGTTGCGGGACATTCGATTGTGCGCATCACAGCCACCAAAACAGGTTCAACTGTGTGCATTTCTGCTTGGGCTCGCAGTGTGGCAGGAGCCATGGCCACGCTTCACGATTGCAAGTGCTACTCGTCCACTTTCAAGAATCGGAGTTAACTCCACTGGATCTTCTACGGGATTGCTGTTAATACTGTCGCAGCGGCTGAGACATTTGAAGCTGTTCACAACATCGTCCTCGATTGGGCCTCACGTATCAAGAAAGGCAACAAGAATAGCTATTGTCTTGGATTCGCCACTGGCACGTGGGAAATCGTGGAGGCGGAAAAGGCTGCAGAGCTAAAGAGTGCGAATGATGCCGAAAGGGACGAAGAAGCAACAATGTTTATGGCGCCTGCACATGCGGCAAACATCCCATGGTCTAAGGATGACATGAAACACCATGAATGTGCTTCTCATCTCAACTCTGCTATCGTATTCAATATTGCTAGTGGATCCGACACTGAAGGTGACTCTGAAGCTGAAGGTGACTCCGAAGCTGAAGATGACATCGACAATGAAGATGATAGCGACAATGATGATGATGATGATGATGATGATGGAGGAGATGATGATGGAGATGACGATGAAGCCGATGTCGAGCTATAAGATGAGGACGGCGTGGCGTTCGAACCCATGGATCTTGACATACCTGTTGAGGTCGAGATCAAAACATTCATGAACGCTCGAAGACCATCCTCCGCGATAGACCATGATGACGATGCGTGTACTGCACTCACGTGGCGTCGCTCGTCTGATCTCGTGCTGTACCGCGCAGATGCACAAGACATCGCAGAGAAATACCTATCGGAAACACTGGGCACTAAATTGGTGAACTCACGCAGACGTCCTAATTTCATACGGCACAAGAGGAATTACCGTCAAGGCAGGAAGGACTCTGCGAAAATTGACTACAAGCGGAATAAGCTCGCGTAGGAGTGCTGCCGCAAATTACATGGAGTTCTTATCAGCTTCTACTTACGACAAGTGCTTGTGCTTGGAGATGGGACTTTTTGGTATCGACGACTCGTATATCGGAGGTGTATATAACCGCCCCCGCGGAGCCAATCATCCATGCTAGGAGATGGCCACAGACACTCACTCGTCTCTACAAGTGCAGCCGACAGCGTACAGGGCTTGATCACGGATCTTACTTTGGCTACGAAGCATCTAAGGTCCCAGTCATCATTCAACAAACATGATTGTTTGGAACAATGGGGGAAGTGCCTTTCAAAAGCTTCGGTCTATACCTCCCAGGGAAGGAGACAATAGAGCAGGACAACGGGAAGTATGTATCTACATAGCATAAACAAGACTGTCACTTACCACGAGCCTCCTTATGACAGGTGAAAGTGATGAGCTACAGTTCGTAAGTGACCTTGTCTCGTTGTCAGCCACTTGCCGAATCCTCAAACATTCCGGGCACTTCAGTCATGTCACACATTCGTGTTTGCAGATTCGTATCTTCACGATGTTAGATACTATCTCTGCGAGTGATTGACCTTTGCATTGCAGATACAGTAGGTGGTATTGTCGTGCCATCCCTAGTTACCAAGAGCTTGTTCTACCTGGTAGAGGTTGAGGTATTACAACACGACCTCACCTTACGTCCGAAGACCATGCCGATACAAGACACAGAATACTCGTATGCACTCCAGATTATTGCCCCGCACAAATAAGCACTCCACGACATGAAAATGTTAGCCGTCTTGGTACAGTATCATTGCCGCGTGTAGAGATGCCCACCACTCCGCCGATGACGTACCTCTAAGCGAGCGCCACGACGGTTCAAACGTAAAAGTCGATAGTCACATCGTCGATGGACCTGCTCATCTCGATAGTATGATATGCGAGATGCGGACCTCCGGATCTCATGAGCCGAAAGGGCTTGGTCGCGTGCATCTCTTAAGGCGTAAGGTATGCTGTAAGTCGTCTCTTTGACTTTCGAACAGGCGACATCGACTTGTCTCACAGCATTCGAGTGGCCGTGTTTCGCATCCATAAGTGTCCTGGCATTACCACGGTCTGCGATCGGGATTTTGTATCGACCGCAATGGAGACCCAAGGACTCAGCGACGCCTCCCACGAGTCGGACAATGATCATTCCAGCAAAACCCATGAGGAAGATGCCCGGCCACAACCCAGTCCAGCCTCGACGCGTGAGACGAGCGCAGAAGACGGCGCGCACTCGAGGCACCACCTGCACAAAACGTCCACCGGCCTACGCCGGACGCGTGCACTCCTAGGCCTCCATCCTGTCGCGCCCATCGTCGAAGAACACGACACGGCGGCGCATAGTGATCTGTGGTGGCCGAGGATCCGGCTCATCCTCAAGGAACCGTTTGCTGAGTTCTTCGGCGTCTTCATCATGGTACTCTTCGGCGATGGTAGCGTGGCGCAGGTCTTGCTCAGTGCGGGCCAGACGAGTGCGCCTGGTGGCAATGGGTTCGGATCGTATCAGTCCATCTCGTGGTGTTGGGGGTTGGGCGTCATGCTGGGCATCTACGTCGCGGGAGACAGCGGCGCATATCTGAAGTATGCTGATATGCTCTCGGATGACTGCGCTTGTCTTGCTGATGATTGTACAGCCCGGCCATTACATTCACGAACTGTGTGCTTCGCAAGCTTCCGTGGCGGTGAGATCTCGTGCTTGCGATTTTAGGGAGAGGACGTTAGAGCTGACTTACCCAGACGGTTCCCCGTATATTTCATAGCCCAGTTTCTCGGCGGATTCGTCGGCGCTGGCGTCGTATATGCCAACTACATCAACGAGATCAACGCCTTCGAAGGCTACGGCATTCGCACCGTCCCACCTTCAACGACCGCCACCGCCGCGATATTCTGCACCTACCCACAAGCCGCCCTGACGAAAGCCAGTCAATTCTTCTCCGAGTTCATCGCCAGCTCCATCCTCATGTTCGTCATCTTCGCATTGAAAGATGACAGCAACAAAGGACAGTTCTCCGCTTCTGGCAGCTGGTTCCCGCTCGGTCTCTTCTTCCTCATCTTCGGACTAGGCGCGGCTTTTGGGTGGGAGACGGGCTACGCCATCAACCTCGCTCGAGACTTCGGACCGCGACTGATGAGCTATGCCGTTGGGTATGGTCATGAAGTGTGGTCGGCTGGAGGTTACTACTTCTGGATTCCAATGGTAGGTCTTTTTCAACGTTGATTCCCATATTGCAACGAAAATGCTGACAAAGTTTCGTGAAACAGGTGGCGCCCTTCTGCGGATGTCTGTTCGGCGGGATATTATATGATCTGTTCATCTACACAGGACCAAGCCCAATCAACTCACCATGGTTCGGCCTTGCCGCACTGGCTAATCCAAAAAAGTCCGTCGTTGACCGTATCGACGAACAACAAGACGAAGGCTTGGTCTGACGGATCGAACGCAATCGTCACCTGTGTTTTCTAATGCGCAGAATCCACAACGTATCATTCGCGTGATGCCAGGCGCAACAGGTCAGGCGAATTATGCTTTCGCATGCTCCGAGCAGAAACGCGAGTGATCACTCCGCGAGCAGTGTATCGATCGTCGCTTGAGCTGTCCGTGCAGATTAGGCATGCCAACCTGACCAGGACCATGAGTCTGATGATGGCCTGCCACGCCATTGTACCGACCTCTATCCAGGGGCTAACGCAGCACGGAACAGGTAGGAGATGCTGGAGACAACCTGTGGTTTCGCCAGAAAAGGTTGAAACAAGCCCCCTGGCCATTCTCACGCTAGCCAGACAGTTTCGCTGCACAGCATTGGCCTCTACCGAAGAGGCAAATCGTCCAGCTCTACGCACCGCCTTGCAAATGCATTCTGAGCGTACACGACAGAGTGTAGCGTTTCATGGAAGACCATGAGTCTAGTTTGAAGGAAAATGGTAGTACAGCTATCTGCGGCTCGTACGGTGCCAATCATGTCTGCTGAATCACGACCGAAAGCTGTAGGCTCAAAATGGTATGCGGCCTTCGACCATCATATCTATACAGTTTCACGCCACTTAATCGAGGCCCCAATTCCGCGTAGAAGAGCCAATCAAGATTAGCCGCAAAAACCTCCACGTACAAATATCATTCCATTTCACTCTTCATATCCACCATAAGCTCAAAGATATTCCACCCCGGACGCCCTCGCTCAATGCACAACCAGATCACGCTTCGTTTCGCATTCTGGCCTTAGTTTCGGATAAATCACACCACGGAATGGCCTGGCCAGAGTTTACCTCTAGACTGCCGGTCCACCGCCGATGTTGTGTCCGCCCCCTGCCATTTCCGTCGCAGCCTCGCCTTCGGCATCTTCCAGGCTGCGTTCGATCATCCCTGCTTCGCGCTCCTTGGCACTCGCTTCACCCATCTCGACGTCTTGGCCGATCGGGGCTTCGGTCGCTGCAGGTACAGCGCTGGGTGATTTTGAGGGCTGTGGGGCTGGAGTCTCGTTGGTTCCTGTGGTAGCAGGCTCAGTTGCATCTCCTGTGGGCGGTACTGAGCCATTGCCTGGGGCATCCGATGCTGAGGGCTCGTCCGGGTTGTCTTTCACATCAACATCCATTTCGTCTGCACCCGTCTCGCCTTGGTTGCTGCCGACCTCAGCGGTTGCTCCGCCCGGCTGGGGGCTCTTACTAAGAGCCTTCGCGGCCACAATCTCGTCGTTGACCTCTGCGTTCAAGACTGCGACTGCCTCAGCTTTTGTTGCGGCTTCGGCACCGTTGTTCTCCGCTTCAGCTGCGTCTCCATTCAAGCTCCGCGCATCGTCCATCGGGGTATTAGCTCCACTGTTGTCAGCAGGTGCATGTGGGTTGTTGTATTCCATGATCCCTCGTCGTCGAGGTTGGCCGGGCTGTCGTTTGACACCATTCGCTTCGGCGATTTCCTCATCGTCGCTGTCTTCAAATTCGTTCGCATTTTCGATTTTCTGATCCCACATCTTCTGTGTGTATCTTGTGTCCTTGGAAGCATCGAGATCTGCATCTTCATCGTCCATCCGGTCTTCCTCCTCATCGGTCGTGGCGTTCATCCCCAAAGGATTCCGCGGGACTTCCTGCGTCTGTACTGATGGGTTACCAGTGCGACGCAGATTTTCATAAACTTGCTGCTTGATCTTTTCGAGATACTCGGGCGAGTTGGCGTTGTCCATATTGCTGGGCCGTACGTCAAGCTCGAAATCCGGAGCATAATACTCATAGTAGTCTGTGAATGGCAAATCTGAACCCATCTCGACGCCAACCAGTTGACCTGTTTCGTAGGCCCATGTGCGTGCGACATTTCGCATTGTGTAGCCACCTCCTCCGAGAACCAGTGTGGGGAGATTGAACGACTTCACAAAGTTGACGCAGTTTGCATGGCCCCGCATAGAAAGGTTGAATGCGCCGAGTCGATCGCCTGACAAAGAGTCGCCACCACATTGTAGAACCACAGCGCTGGGCTTGTAGAATTCCATCACCCAGCCAATGACTGGCTCGAAGATTCCTTTGTAGCTTTTGTCGTCAACGCCGTCCCGGAGTGGAAAGTTCACAGCATAGTTTTTGCCCGCGCCGACACCGATGTCTCTGAGCTCGCCTGTTCCTGGGAAGTATTCACCATATTTATGGAAAGAGACGGTCATGACACGGTCGGTAGAGTAGAAGGCTTCTTCGACACCATCGCCATGGTGGACGTCAATGTCAATATACAGCACTCGGGGATGGAAGCGCAGCAATTCGATGATGCCGAGAACAATGTCTATAGAACTGTTAGCGCGAAGGGGGTCGAAGATTGAAAAGTTGTCTCGAGGACTGACCGTTGATGTAGCAGAACCCTGATGCCTCACTTTTCTTGGCGTGATGAAGTCCACCAGCCCAGTTCACTGCCACATCACATTTTCCACGGTTCAGTCTTGCAGCACCCTCCATGCTACCACCAGCGCTAATACCACAAAACTCGAAGAGGCCGTCGAAGACTGGACAATCATCTCCAACATTGTATTTGCCTTGCTCTTTCGAAAAGCTGTCCATGTTGTCTGGGGTCACTCGTTGCAGGAAATCGACATATTCGTCTGTGTGAAATTGTGTCATTTCATACTTGGACGCAGGTTTGGCACGGTAGATCTCGAGTTTCTTGTATAGGCCATAGTTCATGATGAGACTGTGAGCCATTCGTATGCGATGTGGTTTCATAGGATGGCCTGCATTGTATGCATAATTTCCCACATCGCTGTCGTAGAAGTACGCGACCTTCTTTGGTTGTGAAGACGGAGCGGAGGTGCCAGTACCTGGAGCGTCCAGCGGTGTGAAAGTTCCTTTCGTGCTCATCATGGACAATTGTATGGCTTTCTCAGGTATGTAGCTTGTACTGTTTGTGGTAATCCTCTGCCTGAGAAAGTGGCTCGTTCAACAACTGGAAGGGAAGAGTGAGAGGCCGAGTTCCACGCGAGCAAGTAATTCACATTCCTTAGCAATTGGTGAGCGACACTTTTGCAGACCGAGACTGAGTATGCAGGAAAGTACTCGAGGAAAGGGAGACTCCTATACTTTCGAAGATCGATATGGTATGGCCAAATGTAAATGTCCTTAGTTAATGGTCCTCATGCTTGCGCCGATTCTGCCGCAGCTCGGAAGCTCCAAAGCGGTGAACCCCAGGATGAGTAAGCCACGAACGGCGGACGCTAGCGGAGGTGCCTGGTAGACGCAATGAGGTTCACGCCTAAAGTGAAGCACACGACTGGAGCTGAGGTATCGAACTACTGTCACTGGAGGAACATCATCTTTGAACACATCTACCACCGCGATAACATCTGCATCCACATTCTCACCTGCGATTCCGAAACCTTCCTGTCTTCTCGCCCCCCTCTTTGTCTTCTGCAGATATACTACGAAGTGTTGCTAAGCTCTCGGGTTTGTCCTCACCCGCCACCTCTGGACGACGAACTACACACCTGGGATCAAGATGCAACGGTTATCGAGGATGCTCGCGGCGGCGCAAAACGCTCAAGGAGGTGGAGGAGGTATGCAGCAGGTAAGTGTACGCCTGTGAAGTTCATCGTAGTAGTACACGGAGGAGGGCAAGAGGCAACAACTGGAATGCGTCAAGACATCGTAGCAATTACCTTGCACCAATAAACAATGACCATACGGACCTTCCTGGATACAAGCGTAGGGATGCCATCTTCAGGATCGAACAGGAGTTGTCGCTTGATTTTCAGCAGCGTTCATCCATCACAATGTCGCATTCGTGGACTCTCCGTGGCCGGGTCTATACCATCCGTCTGGCCGACCTCATCGCACAAACATACCGAGATATTGCGGACGGGCGGTCTGAAGAATGGATCAACGGCAAAGTAGCGGCTGTGCTCAAGCAGGACTGGTATGGGAAAGTAAGGTTCTTTCCCGTCGGGTCTCTTAACTCATGTTCTACACATCAACTATCAACATCAAATATTGATAAGATGCCCGGAAGGCGAGCCAGCGAGCCATCAGATCGCTCCAGGACAGATGCAGGACCACGCCGCACAAGGAGCAATCCCTCTCATCGCATCATCCTAAAGCGGTCGGATTGGTTTCTTGCTACGCCTGCCCGTATTCTTGGGAAATGCAATGTTTAACGATGTCATTTCTACCTCTCATACCCTAGCTAACTCTCTGCTCACCTAGGACACAAACATCGTCGACAACGCCGAAACGGTCTACATATCTTCCCTTGCTCTCCTCAAAATGCTGCGACATGGCCGAGCAGGTGTGCCGATGGAGGTGATGGGTTTGATGCTTGGAGAATTTGTGGACGACTACACCGTGCGTGTGGTTGATGTGTTTGCCATGCCACAATCAGGTACCGGTGTGTCAGTCGAGGCGGTGGATCCTGTCTTCCAGACCAAGATGATGGACATGCTACGGCAGACTGGACGGTGCGTGCTTCCTCGAAACTTCATGCTATTCCACAAGACTAATTGCTACTAGACCTGAGACCGTCGTCGGCTGGTACCACTCACATCCTGGTTTCGGCTGCTGGCTTTCAAGTGTCGATATCAACACACAGCAATCTTTCGAGCAATTGACGCCACGTGCCGTTGCCGTCGTGATTGACCCCATCCAGTCCGTCAAGGGTAAAGTGGTCATCGATGCGTTCCGCCTCATCAACCCCCAGACACTCATGCTCGGTCAAGAGCCCCGACAAACAACATCCAACCTTGGTCACCTGAACAAGCCTTCCATTCAAGCGCTCATCCACGGTCTCAATCGCCACTACTACAGCATTGGAATCGGGTATCGCAAGACTGCACTCGAAGAGGGTATGCTCATGAATCTGCACAAGACTGTCTGGACAGAGGCCTTGACCATGCCGGACTTCGCAGCGGAAGGAGAACGTAATCATGCCAATCTCCAAAAGCTTGTGTCACTAGCCGAGGGCTACGAGAAGCGAGTGAAGGAGGAGACCGAGCTCACCAAGGAGCAGCTCCGGACTCGATATGTGGGTAAAGTAGACCCCAAGAAGCACATCGAGTCTGTCGGCCAAGAACTTATCGAAGACAACATCGTCTCCGTCTCCCGACAGATGATCGACAAAGAAGCATCCGTCCCATCGGCGTTCGAAGGCAAGACCAACGGCGCGAACGCACATCACGGGAATGGCGACGGCATGCAAGTTGATGATGAGGACGACTAGAAGGAGTCTATGTCTGCTTCCGCCGAGCTAGTGATGACGGAAGATCAGGGGTATGTGCTCGTCAGTGTTGCAGAAAAGCGGCCCATGAAGCTCGCATGGAAGTAAGCAGGTCGCACTTCTCGCACATAATGAGTGGGCAGTGGCCATGATCGAGCGCGATAAGCTGTCTGCGATTGACAGCCACGAAATCGCCTTCTCCTGCACCTTCGTCACAACACCTAGCATAGCACGAGATCAAAAATGAAACAATTCACCACAGAACATACTCTGCATTATCTGTTGTCTGCTGATGACTCCACAGCTCAATGTACAACGACGATGACTTCTTTGTAAATTCCGCAAGTGTCTCCTTCTACTTCATCCTGTCTAAGCCCTTTGTGTGAGCTACAACAGCTCCACGATCAGTTTCGTCCCGGAGACACCCTTAGCAATCTCATCACACGCTGTCTGCGCGCTCTCCAGCCCCTTGCCCACGACACGTGCCGGAGGCATGCATTGCAACTCGCCGCTTGCCAACGCTTTCGGCACCCACGAACCCCAGATCTGAGGCCCAATGTCCATCGTCTTAAGATCAGTGCTGGCAGCTGTGATGACAAGTTAGTCAATAGCTCTGTCCAGAAGCTTGGTTACCAGGATGACATGGGGGATACGTACTGTAGCTAATCTCCACACCTTCAGGTAGGCCTGTTAGGACCGACATGTTTGGTCCCGGCTCTTGTCCGCGTCCCGGTAGCACGGTCGCGACATGCTGCCGTCCGCCGGGCACGCGCGAGACGAGATCGGCGCACAGTCGATGGATCTCTTCGGTCATGATGGCGGTCATGACGCCTGCGAAGGGTTTTCCGCTTGCCTGAATTGTGCGGATGATTTCGTCAACCACGTCCGCGCGCTTGTGGTCAAAGACGTGCGTAGCGCCCATGCTAGTGCACAATTCGTGGTTGTGGGCGCTTGCCGTGGTTAGGACCTCGTAGCCGGCAGCGACGGCGAGCTGGATGGCGCAGCACCCCACGCTGGCACTCCCACCCCAGATCAGTAGAGTCGAGCCATTGAAAGGAGCGCGTGGAGACGTGGGAAGCGAGAGAGTAAGGCCAGGAGCAGGTTGAAACAAGGCCACCGCGGCCGTACACATAGCAAGCGGTAGGACTGAGGCATCCGTGAAGGAGGTGGTGGAGGGGATATGGCAGGCGAGTCTGGCAGGGACAGCGCAGTAAGATTGGAACCCGCGATACTGAGGGCTGGAGTCTGCGAGAGCGGCGATGCGGTCGCCGGATTTGAACTGAGGAAACTTGACAGCAATCTCGGAGCCGACAGAGTGAATGATACCAGCTACATCGCAGCCTAGGATTGCTGGATACTGATCTTCGGTGAGAAGTATTCCAGCCTGTTGGACGGCGTAGTCGGCAGGGTTGACCGCGACGGAGTGAACTTGGATGATGAGATCTTCTGGTCCAGGGGTAGGGAACGGGGCAGATGAGACCGAGAACGGGTGTTGTTGCTTGGAAGTCAGCCAGGCAGCCTGGTTCGGAGGCAGTCCTGTGGAGGTGGCCATGATTGTGTTACTTTGCAGGGATGGGAATGCAGAGCCTCTCGGATGGAACGATTGTTTCTGAATCGAAAAATATTCTTCAAATGACTTGGATGTTCACCGGTAATGGCAATGTTTGGAGCGTGTTCAACAACAGAAATGCGTGGTACTTATACCTTCTTGCCCCAAGAAGCTCGTTCAGCATTGTTACAATGGACTCGGAGTTTACGCTTGTCGCCGCGTGCCACTCCATAACGATCATCGTGTGAAGACATTCGAGTTTACTCTCTAGTCATCAGAAGCTGTTCTTGCAGCGATGTAGATACTGAGAGAACTGCGTGGTCGGATTTAAAGCAAGCTGGAATACGACTCGAGGGTTAGCGTCTCTGTCTCGATACGAAAGATGGCTAGCGCCACCACAGTCGCGAACTTCCAACGGTCATAACCTTTCCATTGCTGGCAGCAGCAAAGATGAGATCGATGATGATCAGTGCAAAGATCATTCTTGACGGTGGAAGTCCTTTTTGATCATAATATGGACGAGGGTAGGTAGAATCGTCGAGCCAAGACCGAACAGTGCCGTACAATCGCATTAAAGTAAAGCTTGGAGTGATAGGATTCACGCTATATGAACTTGGCATCATGCTTGACGAGTGACATTGTACGTCCTCCAGTCCGGGACTCCAACATCTCACAGTCACATCTGACAGCGATTGATATCGCACGCGAAAAGGCCTTGAAAACCACTTTCATCATGCATTCGTGTGACTTTTCGACGATGGGTACGAGAAAGGAGGTCGACGTTACTTGGCCCGATTGAGGTGTGGCCCCGCGACCAATGAAATTGAGCACCAACAGCATGTCATATCTAGAAAAGGGTACTCATCCACGGCAGAGCTCTGGTGGGAAGATAACGAACTTGCAAGCCACACCCGGTCAACTGTCCTTACCGCGTATAATCCAACATCCTTGTATCACCCAAGCCACCCGCCTGCGCATCTTACATCAGCTCGTATTCCCCTCCTGTTGCTTCTTCCGACCGACATCCTGGAGCTGAAAGACAGCGGCGACTGGCATTCTGAGAGCAACTGCTCCTCAGATGTCGATGATCCAGTTATCCCGACACGCGCACGGCGCACCGGAGTAAACTCCACCATGCCGATGCTACGTGATCTCAACCCGGCGCGCCTCTGGGGTTTCCAGAAGACTTTCTTCTACGAGCGACTACCCAACCCCGACGACGATGGGATGCAGAGCACTGTCCAAAGCAGTTTTCCGCGATGGCGGTTGGGGGCGAGGACGTCACGAACGAAGATTATTGCATTGTGGGCAGGGATGGTCTTAATATTGGTGTTGGCGTCAATAGCAGGATATCATCATGCTGGAAGGCAGTTGGACGATGTCAGTCCGCCAGTCATGGACGGTGGAATGAGATATCCTTGGCATGACTTCAACAAGCTCGCAGGTTTCTTCAATGGTGTCCGGACCTTGGTGGCATACTCTCAACTCAAACCTGGCAACAGGTACAATTTGTCTGTGCCGCCAGCAGCATTGACGCCGGAAGAAGATCAGCTGCCATCCAGTCCAGCACTGGATCCGGTCCCATACAATCCGTACCCAGACTTTGAGAGTCCGGAATATCTCGAAACTCATCACGCCGGTCGTGAATGTTTCTTGGATGCTGGGGAGACTATACCTGGCCCAGATATTTACGTCTATCCCGGTGTCCCACAAGACTCGCCAGAAGCCATGTACGGATCTAATGATGTATTGCAAATACGAAATGATGTTTGCTTCGAAAGATTTGGGAGACTGGGACCATACGGATATGGTCGTAATAACAGTCACGATGGTGGGGGGCTTGGTCTGGAAGGAGAACGTTCTGGTAGCGAGAAGGTTTTTGAGCTGGCAGGTAACGTCAACTACACAACCGTGGACTGGGGCGATGCGCAACGAAGGTGCCACGAAAACAACAAAGACCGTTTCGGAGAACAAAAGCATGGCGGCAAATCTACAGTCAAACGCCAAGTGTATCTTTTGAGAGCGTGGGAAGGATATCAATTCAGCGATCACCAAATCCTGACCATTCGTGCCATGATCAACGAGCTCAGCATAAAATCACGTGGGGAGTACGATGTGCACATCCTCCTCCATATCAAGGACGATAGCATCCCGATCTGGGCCGACCAAGGTCTTTACAACCAGACTCTGCAAGCGAATGTGCCGCGTGAGTTCTGGAATATGACGACACTCTGGTCAGAGCAGCAGATGAAGATGTACTATCCCGGCCCGTTTGGCGACAACTTCGTCAATATGGTTGGCTCGACTCTCCATAGTGTATACCGCAGTCCGCACTTCGCGATGCAATGGTTCAGCCAGCAGCATCCCGAGTACGACTTTGTATGGAATTGGGAAATGGACATGAGATATACTGGCCACTACTACGAGTTCCATGACAAGGTGGGCGCATGGGCCAGAAAGCAGCCACGGAAAGGGCTATGGGAAAGGAATAAGCGTTTTTGGATCCCGCAACATCATGGTAATTTTGAGAATTTTACCAGATTCGTTGAAGAACAGACGGCTACGGTCGATGCAGCCCAGAATGACGTCGAGCGCAATGGTCCGATACCCATCTGGGGACCGGTTACAGAGTTCAAGAACGCAGGCATGTTACCGCCGCCTCCCGATACAGCACCGCCGACATCGTACGAGGATGACGACTATTCATGGGGCGTCGGCGAAGACGCTGACCTCATCACCTTCAACCCAATCTTCGACCCGTCAACCACAAACTGGGTATTTCGCGACGACGCCACCGGCTATGATCGGTTACTCCCTATCCCGCCACGTCGCGCCGCCATCATCACCGTCTCGCGCCTCTCCAAGCGCCTGCTCAACATCATGCACGAAGAGACCTGGCGCATGAAACATCACATGTTCCCTGAGATGTGGCCGGCAGCCATCTCTCTGCACCATGGTCTGAAAGCCGTCTATGCACCCCACCCGGTCCACTTCGACCACGATTGGGACGTGAGCTACATGAACCAGATCTTCAACTACCCGGAACGGGTCATCGACACACCCTTCGGCTGGGGCGAGCACAATCTCCTCGGCAGCACCTTCTACTACAACTCCGCCTTCTCGGGCGTCCTCTGGCGGCGATGGCTGGGATTCCAGGAAAATGGCGAGGGCGGCAAGGAGTTTGAGGAGAACGGTTCCGGACGGATGTGCCTGAGGGGCATCTTGCTCCATCCAATCAAGCATGAAGATGGGCCGACCGGCTAGCACGACATCATTCATTCTCGCGATGCGGTTCTTGTACATTACATAAGCGAATCATTTTCCACGGAGTTTCTGGCGTTTAACGTCGAGCATCGACGCTGTCACAGGGGTAAAGGGGGGCATGGTCATACTTCCCAGGGCGGAATTGTAAGAACAGCACGGTCAAGAAAGTGAGTAGGGAGCATGACGAGATTAAAGGCGTTATCTACATGTAAATACGTGGCATAGAACTTGGAATGGGACATAATGTCTGTCTTTTGAATCCACCTTTTGGCTGTATATTGTGCTTAAAAGTTGCTCTGTCGTTCTTGCCGATACTGAAACAGCTCTGATATCTCGAGTTTGCGCGCTGAGCAGGCAAGTCAAACGAACATGAAGCTTGGTGGCGATGCCTGAGCAAATGCGTGGTCCAGAGGCTATAAAAGGTTGCACATGGATATAACATGAGTGGTAGTATTTCTTGCTAGTTCGTGATCTCGTTATGGATATAAAGGCGTATGGACGTGATTTCTAGCCTTGCTGGAGTATACAAAGCACCTTTTTCCTACCTTCCTTCCGTCCTTTAAACCGGAATGGCCGTTCATTCCCGTCCGTGATAATGCCGTGACAACGTCTCTATCCGCTCCCGAAAAGCGCGGCTCACCTACTCATTCCTCCTCACTCTCCTCATCGCTCTCATGCACCGGCGGCGCGCCATCATCATCCTCGCCGAGCGCCAGCGCCAGCGCTTCGCCTAGATCATCGTCGTCCTCGACGGCCGGCGCAGCCGTGACGGTGGCAGCGCTTATGCTCGGCCGTTGCACCTGCGCGGGACTGGGCAGCTCGAGGTCCTCGACGTCCGCGTCGGCTTCGTCGCCGTTGTCGTCGTCGAGATCGTCGAAGTGGTATGTCGTGATGGGTTGGCGGGCGTGGTTGGAGGTCTGCTCGTCGCCGTCGTCGTCTGCGTCGAGGTCGATCTCTTCGCTCTCGTCTCGCGGTGGGCCGCCGCGTCGTTGGGCGTGGAGTGGAGAAGCTGATGCCAGGCGTGAGGCGGCGGGGCTGCTGGCTGCGGAGCGCAGGGAGATGGGTCCGTCGCCTAGATGGCCGGAGAGCGCGAGAGACATGGCGCTGGGTTTGGCGGCGGGCTGTGAGTCCTCTTCATCTTCCAAGATGAGCTCGCCGTCGTCGTCGACGTCGATGGCCGAGGTGCGTATGGATGCTTTGCGATCCAGGCGGATCTCCGGCAACGCAGGCTTGTTGGTACGTTGCGATTTCGCTCTCACTGGGACGCTCTCCTCACCAGCTTTCATCCGCTTGGAATTGCCCTTCTCCTTCGTCGGTGCCTGTTTCCGTTTCTTCGTCGGCGCGACAGGCGGCACAACCCTCCGTTCCACTTTCCGCTCGGTTTTCTTCTGCTCTTCCTCCGCGTGCTCCTCCTGCTCTCCCGCTTTATTCAACCAATGTCTCCAATCGAACGGATTGTCGGGATCGACCTCCTGCTCTGCCTCGTCATCTTCCCCGAACAAGTCCTCGTCGGCCAGATTGTCTGCCCCCTCGTCCTCTCCATCAAGCGTCAACTGCGGATATCGCTGTGCCAACGCTGCTTCGTCCTTCTCGTTCGGTTCGCCCACAAGGTTGAACACGTGTAGACTGCTCAGCCGCTCCAGCAGCATCTCCCGACCCTTGGGCAGGAGTACGTAAGTGTCTGAGAGCGGGCCAGTAGCGCCTGCGTACCGATATGCACGCCCATCGTCCGTAGGAAGTGATAGTTGAGTCGTTTCCTTAGTTTTCCCCGGCGTGATGGTCACAGCAGTCGCATGGATATTCAGCGACGGTTTATGGTTGAAGCGGACGCTGGAGAAGAGATCGGGAGCCCCGGAAATACTAGATCCGAGCCGGATGGGCAGCGTGGAAGGCGTGCGAAGGTCGACAGTCGGCGGAGCGAGCTTGGTCGCCGTGGTCGCCATGATGTGTTTCTAGGTAGCTCCGTAATTGTTCTCGGACAGGTCAAAGGAAATAGATTGGAGTATCGTATGGTGTGGCTACATGATCAACGGCATGTATTCGGACAGCCGTGCTTAGATCGTGTAGGGAATGGCAGAAGCAAGATATTGTAGCGTGTGGAAGACAGTGAAGACATGTAATGGCGGGCGAGTGGTCGTGACCTTGAGGTGCCACTAGGTACAGCGGTGGCTTTGTCGATCCGCCCATCCCTCCCACGAGGAAACGGGGCGGGCGGAACCCTAAATGCCTATTCTGGGCATCGGACCGTGGATCCATCGAATGCATGGGGCTTTTCGTCCATCGAGTGCAGGATTGTGCCACGCTCTCTTTGCAGTATGTATGTCGTGAAGTGTACCGCAGATAGCTACAGTGGTGATTGCAGTCATCAGGCCATGTTAGAGATGCATGCGCTTGTTTTCATGCCAGCTACGAGAGTTGCGATATCCGTGAGACTGCAGGTAGTCCATTCGAGTGCCCATATACAGGTATACTCCAGCGCTATGTATGACATTCGTTCTATATGGTTGCTCGTGCTACCGAAGGATCCCCCTTGTGCAAACATCATAGATCATCAGCATCAACCATTTGCACGACCATTCCACTGGCAGCTCCACCTCCGTTACAGATCGCCGCGACACCGTACTCGCCCTTCTTCAATTGATGCAGCAGAGTGACCAGGATACGTGAGCCAGAGCTGCCGAGCGCGTGACCGAGAGCAATGGCGCCGCCGCGAGGGTTGACGTTATCGACACCGAGGCCGAGGATCTGTTTTCATAAATGTTAGCATAAGTTGTCCACCCGGAGCTGGCTGCCTTCTCAACGTACCTTAGCATTAGCCTTGATCACTGCTGCGAATGCCTCGTTGAACTCCCACACCTTCACCTGGTCGGCAGTGATGCCCGCGCGCTCGAGCACGATCGGGACCACCTTCGCTGGCGCGACCGGGAAGTCGATCGGATCTATTGAAGCGTCCGCGTAGCTCACAATCCTCGCCAGAACGCGCTTACCGCCACCGTACTGCTTCGCGATCTCCTTGTTGCCCAACACCAGCGCCGAAGCACCGTCGTTGAAAGAGGAGCTGTTCGCGGCGGTGACCGTCCCCTTGCCTGACCGATCGAAGGCCGGCTTGAGCGTCGGGACCTTCTCAAGCTTGAGTTTGTTGTACTGCTCGTCTTCGCTGACGACCACCTCGCCCTTCTTCGTCTTGACCGTAACCGGCACGACCTCGTCGGCAAACGCGCCCGACTTCCACGCCTCCTGTGCCCGCTTGTAGCTCAAGATGGCATACTCATCCTGCTCTTCCCGGCTGACCTCGTACTTCTTCGCCGTGTTCTCCGCGCAGTTGCCCATGTGGATCTGATTATACACATCCCACAGGCCATCCTTGATCAGGCCGTCTTCCATCTTGACCTCGCCGAACGGCGGCTGCTGGCTCGCGCGCGGCGTGTAGAGAGGCACGCGGGTCATGTTCTCCATGCCGCCCGCGACCAATGCTGATTCTTGCCCGAGCTCAATCTGCTGCGCTGCAATGCTCACTGCCTTCATCCCGGATGCACAGACTTTGTTGATGGTCGTCGCCTCCACCGTCGGGGCCAGCCCCGCGAACATGCTCGCCTGCCGCGCCGGTGCCTGGCCGACAGCGGCCTGCAACACATTGCCCATGTAGACGTGACCGATCCGATCTGCTGGCACAGACGAGCGCGCTACGGCTTCTTTGATCGCAGTCGCGCCGAGTTGAGCCGCGGAGACCGTTGTGAAAGCGCCGTTGAACGCACCGCAAGGCGTGCGCACCGCGGCGAGGATGTATGCATCTTGGATTTCCTTCGCTCTTCGCGTGGACGAAGCAAAGTGTCGCTGGACGGCCGACAGGCGGTGTTGTGCGGTGGAAGACATGCTGGAGCTACAGGCCCGGGAGAGCGGGCGACGGAGAGCAGCAGATACGACCATGTTCGATGTGTTGGGTATGTTTCAGAGGTATAGATACATGTATATTGAGCCTCAATCTACACGAATTTCTCACGAAGAAACACTGCGCGTCAGAGCCCGCGGGCAGGAAGCTCTTAAGCCGAGGTGGCGGGGCAGCGGGTTTTCCAGACGCTCGCATGGCATGTGACGTCGATTACAAACCTCCATGTATTGACGTGCATGTGATGAGCTAACTTTTACATGAATTAGTGAACATTAGGAACAGAGACTGGACATATGGATGGAATAGAGAGAATGACAACAGTGGTGCTCTTGGCTAATATATCGTCAGAGCTCGATGTTTCCCAATGACAGAAAAGTTGGGGTCTCAGTAAGCTCAGCTTATAGGACTATTGGCCGAGCGTCTGAACATCCAGCTTCTCATTGTGCTGCACAGTTGATGGTAGGACGATATAGCTAAGAATAGCTGAATTCGAGCTTGTCAAGACCGTACTCCTGAGGATGAGATAGATGCATTCATCAAGCAGTCTGGTGACCAGGAAACACATCTGCTCCAAAAGCAAAGATCTCTAGTCAGTAACGAATGCAACAACTCTACGCCGTCACTTAGCTTCCTTATAGTCTATACGTACCTATGAGGATGGAAAGTCTTCCCATGAGTTTGAACTCTGTGCTTCTGCAGCCATGAGCTGAGGAATTCTGTCGAGAAGGATCTGGCAACTCATCCACGGTCTTGCTAAGTACATCGAGCGCCGAGCATGGCCGGCGTAATGCTGTTCCACGCCAGAATCTGGTGGCGGTCTCTGCTTCGCATCCACCTGTCTGAACACAGCTGTTCTTCTCGTGGTGGCAGCACAACTGCATCATCTGCATTACCCTTGTTCACTACATGGCGAGTGCTTCGCAAACATAGGGCGTGCGGCAAGGACTCCGTGCAGCTCGTCGAAGTGAACAAAGTTACAAACACTGCGGTACGGGTTGCACGACCTCATTGGACGCACGTGTACATCTCAAACAACACGGAGTCGTCGGAGGCAGTCCCACACAAGATCAAATGGAAGCAAACTGTGTTGACTGGTTCATGCAACTCTCATGTTGCAAGGTAATTGAGGAGAGCTGGTCAGTGCCGGCAAGCTTTTATAGGGTGGACAGACACATTCCAGACGCCTGACTTGAAACGTGAAATCAATGCGAGAAGGGTGGCCCATTGCATATCGGTCAAGTGGCTTGCATGTCTCAGCAGGCCAAGCCTGTCGATAGAACTTACCACCCCGGTCTTAGACATGACTGTCATGGTCATTGACGAGTCAGAGTCACTGACAGTCATTAGGATGGCAATGCAAACAGGTGATTTGTCAAGTCCAGCATTTGTTCTTCCTCTTCTGGCGTCAAGGCCGGACTACTTCAGTCCTTGCGGCAAGTGAGCGTGGGGTGTTTTGCCCATCTCACGACGACAGGGGTCGGCTACCATTCCTCTCCTTGGAGCAAAGCCATCAATGTACAATACATGGGTCTTTTGCCACGAGGCTGTGGCCATGCTTCCCCAGCTTTGTGCAGGATATGAGGCGTGGAAGGACATGGATGATGCCTGCATGTACAGTATACTGCTTGGGTCATGGAGGCATGTCCACAGACCCGTGTCAGTCCCTGGCTCTCGTGTTGTCGGTCAGATGCATGTACCTGAGGTATTTTGAGCTCACAGGATCCTCATGCCGCTCTGATTGGAGAGCTGACGTTGTTCGGCACGTCGCCGGCGGGATCGGGAGCAGGAGGATCCAAAATCGGCGACCTCACCTTCCCAGCCATTCGTGTAGTCACTCAGTCTGTCGTGCCGGTCCATTTCTTCTGCTACATTGACCACGGCATCTGGATGCTCTACACGCCGACGGCGAGAGTGCGGATGATTGCAGTCCGGGCGTTGCACAGTGCGTGGAGGGGTGGGATGTCGTGACGGGCGGCGGCAGAGATTGGGTGAAGAATCGGGAACGCTAGGCGCACAAGGTTGACCATCAAGGTGGAAAAGGTGCGCATTATGGCCATCTCGTCGTCACAAGCCAGCACTGGAAAATCACCCGCATTGAGCCATTCGTATTCCAGGACACCGGCGATCCCACCGCTACCTGACCTGACCGTTGCAGATCTGTGCGCGATGCAACAATGGCGAGTCGTGCGAGTGAGCGTGGGATGCCAGTGCCACTATGGTGGTTGGTGGTGGTAATACAGTAGTAGACAACGGCGGTAGTAATGCCATGCCGTGCAGAACACCGAAATACCACACACTATAGGCAGTCTGTACCTACCTATTGCGTCCAGCCTGACCACCAAGGTTCGTTCCAACGTCTACATAAGGCAAAGCTTCGACCTCTGTTCGCGTGGCCCACTAGTCTCTCAATCTCTTCGTCTACCTTTTTCTGCGATTGCTGTTCGTACCTTATATACCAGTGCAGACGTTGTCGACCTTAACTCGACTGATATACGACCAGGTGCTCGGTACCGCCTGCGAAGAATTGTGATCCGTGCTGCGACTGCCCTCAGACGGAGACGCTGACTTTTCACTACACTCGACCATTGAAACACTGGACGATACCCGACTCGACCGCGCCTCACAGTCACACGTGCAGCCGGCGAGTCTGTCGAGATGAGCACCTTCGACCCTACCAACGTGGACCTCACGGCCGCTGGTGACGACCCGGACTTGTACCGGGACATCATCTGCGCGCTCCAGCTCGGTCAGCCTGAATACGATGGCAGGATTGGGGTGCGTGTTTCGGCCATTTTCGTCGTCCTGGTCGTCTCGTCTGCCGTCACCTTCTTTCCGGTCATCGCCACGCGAACCCGAGTCCAGGTGCCTCTCTACTTCTACCTGTTTGCCCGCTACTTCGGCGCGGGTGTGATTGTCGCGACAGCCTTTGTCCAGTAAGTCTACCCTGTCTGAATATTCACTCCTCAGCCACGCATACTGACCAATGGTAGTCTGCTCGATCCCGCATACACGGAAATTGGTCCAGAAACCTGCGTGGGTCTGACAGGCGGATGGGGGGACTACTCATGGGTTCCTGCCTTGGCCCTGACCTCGTGTATGACCGTCTTCCTCATGGACTTTGCGGCCGAGCGATATGTCGAGAAGACGTATGGACTTGCTCATGGCCCAGCCGGCAACGAAGATCGGAAAGCGTCCGTCGACGCAGCTATGTTGAAGTATGACATCAGCCGCCGTCGCTCGACTCACGCCGGCCATCAACACCTGCACTCCAGCGATCAGGACGGAACCGTCGCGCCCACCGATCAGATTCGGGAGGCCAAGCACGGCCACAACGACAAAGGCGACAGCGAAGAGATCAGCGTCACGTCTTCGGAAGAAGCATTGGCGGAACAATCATTCAAGACGCAGATCGCCGCCTTCCTCATCCTGGAGTTCGGTGTCATCTTCCACAGCGTCATCATCGGACTTACGTTGGCTACAGCTGGGTGGTCTGACTTCGTGACGCTCTACCCTGTCATCGTGTTCCATCAGTCGTTCGAAGGCATGGGTATCGGCGCCCGTCTCTCCGCCATCCAATTCCCCAAACGCGTGAGCTGGATGCCATGGGCGTTGTGTGCGGCATATGGACTTACCACTCCAATCGCCATCGCTATTGGTTTGGGTGTGAGGACCACGTATAACGCCGGCAGCTTCACCGCCTTGGTCGTGTCAGGCGTGCTGGATTCCATTTCCGCGGGTATCCTCCTCTACACAGGTCTCGTCGAGCTGCTCGCGCGCGACTTCCTCTTCAACCCTGATCGAACGAATGACGACAAGCAGCTGGCTTTCATGATGGTGTCTACCTTCCTTGGCGCGGCCATCATGGCTCTGCTGGGCAAATGGGCTTAGTAGGACACCTTGCGGCGTTTTTCTTTTGGTTCTGTACAGTCGGCACGGGCGCACGGCGTCAGGGTTTATGCACAAACGATGCAATGAGGATAGCTCAATGCATATGACAGCGTCTGGTCGTCATGTCGAAAGTGTCACGTGTGGGGTGACGCACGAAATGGAGGTCAAGTCATCGACTGGACCTCTGCTCACGTGGATTGTCCCATCCGGTGCTTAGGGAGGCTATATATCATAGAATTCAATGTTCCATTTTCATGTCCTATCTTCATCAAGTGACATATTGACGATGGCATGCCCGAAACCCGCCAAGCTCATATTGAAGTGATATGCTGCATCGTAGACCATTTTTTCCCAACCATAAGTCAGCTATCCCTACAGCACCAACCATCTTCCCAAGTCGATCCCAGCGACTGCCGTAGAATGCAATGTAATGATACCTAATGTGCCTTACATGTCCAACATTTATCAGTCCGAGAGCCCAGCGCCGCAACGTCCGTACAGCAAAATACCTCACGGCATATGTAACGGCATTGTGTTTCATCTCTACCTCCCGCGGTCTCCCTCGCTGTGCATCTCCCATCCAGGAAATACTCTATGCACATGTAAGGTGGGAGACACATGGACGGCCTGCCAGGGGAGCGGCGTTGGTTTAGGTATGTCCATCTATTCTCGTGACATCACAGCAAGCACTGAGGTGTATGTGAGGGATGATGAGCAGACTTGGACGCGGCAAGGGGACTGCTGTGCTTGCAAGCGACGAAGTGTCTATCGCTTCTTCATGTTTAGTATCGTACGCCTAGCACTATCGTTATGTAGATGTTTCGTCATGTACTATACTGCGACATCCTGTTCAGAAATACTGTTCAGCAATGCTATTCAGCAATACTAGCCTCGCGTGCCCGGCCGTTGGCAAGCTGCAAGCGAAAACCTGCAAGTCTCAGGTCTTTCACACACAGACCAATCTCACCAAGCGAGCAAGCCGGGTTCGTCCCCGAATCACAACGTTCTAGACCGCCGTCGATCCCGGGGCTATTTTGACTGTAGTTCCAACGACACACCACACCACCTGTGTTTCGTTCCTGGTGACTCTTTTAGCATGGGTTTTGCTTATACTATCGTGCTGCTATCGAATGCTGCCTTTGTTATGTAATCTCATCTCAGGTTTATACGGAACGGAGTAGCCACGGCAGATTCGTAGACGGTGCAACGGCTGTCACAGATTTGACTTTTGCTCTCCGCTCGTATAATGTGAACTTTCACAGGCCAGAAACCTTGAGGTTAAAAGGTTTACGGCTTTGCTCGGATGGGTGCTCTTGTGCCGTGGAGGATGGCGAAGAGTATACGTACATGTTGACAGATGACTGCACCTCAGTCAGAGATCGCAAACAATGGACCAGGCTGGGTGAAGCTGAAATGACCATCTTGAAGTCGTTCCCGATGTTGTGTGTTTCTGGGTCAGCCGGTAGGCTTGTGCTTACATGTGCATATGTATGTCCATATGTGGCCCGTATTGGAGCTTAATACAGCGCATGATATCTGCTGCCCGAAACGCTATCGTCTGGGATAACTGCTGGGTCACCTGTTTTTGCTCCATATTCTACCAAAACGCGGCTAATTGCGCGTTCCTGGATTCCGCTCCAGGTGGGCTGTCCATTCCGCTGTTGCATTGGGACAATGTTGGGGCCTTCGGTTGCTTGCTTTGCTGCGTGGATAGATGCTTGCTTCCAAGACTTTTTCGGCATGTGATTGTGCAGTGCTCTCTCGCTCGCTCGGTTGCAGCGTTGCCTGATCAGCTGCTGCTGCTGCTGCTTACCTATCACCATCGTTTAGTTTCCTGCTCTTGTTTCACCACCCTCCGCGTCTTTGCTGTGTCATTCACTGTGATACGGCTCCCGTCCCTACCGTACCGCAGTCACAGCATTCTGCGACTTCACTTCCTTCAGCCCAAGTCGAGCATGCTGCCACCACCACACACATCTCAGCCTCACCACCGACGGTGACACGAGTTTACGACAGCCGCGCCGCATCCCTGCTGCTGTCGCCTGGCGTCGGTTTCTGCCACCACGCAGTCCTCTCCTCTCGATGGGGCCTGTTAAATACGCACCCATCATTCCGCCAGCTGCCGACCAACGCCTTCTGCTATCTCCTACGCTGTCACTGTCTGAGCTACCTTTTCCCTCGCCAGCTGCCAGTCTGTCTAATGCATCTACTACGCCTACCCCTACTAATCCCTCTCCGACCACACCATGGCCATCACTCACACCTGCTACTGCCGCCGCGCCACCGGATCTAGGACCGACCGCTGCCGTGCCTGAATCTCTACATCCGATGGACATGCCAGCGCTGCTGACCCCGCCTCTCGACCGCCCGGAGCCGGATATGAACACTCTCGTGGGCGGCGCTCTGGCTCCGGTCCTGCCTCCTCTTAACACGCCCACACGCCCGCTGGCGAGATCGAATCCCGGCCTGCAACTGCCCTCGTTTGAAGCCTTGGGGATCGCTGTGCCACGCCCGCGAAGTGTGGGGTCGTTCAGACGTTCCAACGATGTTTTAGGGAGTGCTATGGGAGGAGCAGGTACCATGGGAAGCTTGAGCCCTGGAAGTGAGAGCTATCTACCTGTGGGTCCTGGTCTTGACGCTGTTGTACTCGATGATGCCACGACGGGGAATGCCCAGAGTCCGCATATTTCAGCTGCGGATGGGTTAGGGGGATTGGCAACTCCACGGCCGGCTCAATTTGGTGGTGTTCGAAGCCTGGATCCGTTGTCAAGAGGGGCCAACGCAGACGCAGAATCATCAAACACGAGACTGGCAGACGATGCTGTACAACCAACGCAACCAGATCCTGCTGGTCTTCATTTCTCCTGTGGGCCTGATTGTGGTCTATCACCACGCTTGAGCGATGTTCCCACCGACCAGGCTGCAAGCAGTTTCAACAGCAAAAGCCCGCGGAACTTACATGATATCCATTTCTTGCCACTCACACCTCCACAAGATAGCACTGATCACAACTGGGATTCAGAAGCGCCCTCTTCTTCAGCAACACAGCCTAGCTTAGGCGACAACACGCTCAGTATAGGACCGCCAACTGGTGCAAGTACTGGATTAGAAGACGATCTCGCTAAGGTGGCACTGGAAAGGTCCGCTGGTGATGGCTTGGGATCGGATCGTAATATTCCATCTGCTGCTACTGTGTCTGCAGGTTCGGCTGCGGCTAGCGAAGACAGTGACTGGGATTTCGTGGATGAGATTGCGCAGACACTAAGTGAGTGCATTCATTCGAACCAACACCAGCATTGAAACAGCACTGACATTGCTCAGCTTCAACAGTCACACCTCCAAGCGCTACTGAGCCTTCGAACGTGTCCTGCCAGACTCTGCCAAGTCCACTCTCTGGGAACCGCCATTCGCCACTGTATGCTAAGATCATGGGCGGCTTGCAGGCTGGTACTCCACGAGACAACGGCGCCGCCATTCGAGTGTGGTATCTTATCCGGAAAGGCGTTCCCTGTGGAGATGGGCCTGTCTCGCCGCCTGCCACTCCTCGATCTGCATCCACCTTTGAGGAAGATTACTTCACCCCTAAAGTCTACGACTTCTTGGCTCGCACTCCTGACTATCAAAACGAGCATCCAGCGCTGCGCGGCACACCGAACAACGTCTTGCCACTTGCATCAATCAACATATCTGTCGTGGAGCGCTACATACCTCCTACGAACCAGTTCGAATCACGTCAGCTGTTCGACACGCAAGGACTGTCCACTCTTGTAGATCGCTTGACCGAACTATCACCTAATAATGGCTGCTTAATATTCATCTATCCCACAAAGACTGGAGGCCAGACTTTTATGCATCAGTATCTCGACCCTGTGCTGGGACCTGTCCTACGCTCCGCCATGGTTGTCAACAACCTGTCGTCCGATTTAAGCACCAGTATCGGCACCATGGCCGCAGTCAACGAACTCGACGAGTACGAAAGCTTGCGTTTCCAGTTGAATGACCTCTGCGGCCGCCTCTCACACGCCAACGCCGCCGCGCAACGTTTCCACGGCGTGAAAGCACACTTCGAGGTCGTTTATCAATCCGTCCAGTCCATCCAGCTCGACCGCGACTCCTGGACTGACTGGTGGACCCGGCAGGAGAAGGTGCGCGTCCGCGACGTCGTCACTCGCCACTTGCACGCCGCACTCTCCGTGAAACGCCCCCTAAACGATTACGGACAACGCCTCCCGCATGCCACCGAGCTGTCGCAGCAGATCATGAATGCCGTCGAGACACGAGAGTATCCCCCTGGTGCGGAGCCGGTGGACGGTATCGAGGTCGGTGTCTTTGTCGTGCAACGCTCTGCGTGAGCGAGTATGGCACACCACAAGCACATGCTGCATACGGAGGTCTCAGGCGTGGGTTTACATGCTCCACGCCTTCTTTTTGATGTCTCCGTCCGCTGCATGATACACCTTACCCTGCTTTCTCTTCCTACACAATATTTTCTTTTTTCAAGCGATGGCGCTGGCAATATGGGACATGCGGGAATGATGGCAAATTGGGGAGGGGGGGGACCAGGCAACATAAGTTCTGTCCCGCTTCTGATTTTGCAAAAGAAAGCGAGAGAGCGGGAGCGAGAGGGAGAGACCTCACCTCACCACAGATGATCACATAATGTGTTGTAGAGTAGCGCGCGAACTCCTGTAGCAAGAGCACACATGATGGATGCCGTACTGTACTATACCTTTTCGACCATCTAAGTCAATGTTCGCATAATCTGAAAACCTACGTTCGGATTGGCCCAAGCAAGACATTTGTGGACGGAGATAGGCGAGGTTCTGAGAGCAAGATGTTTATCAGTCTCGGGTGGTGTAAGTGAGACATAGGATAAAGGCGAGGACAGCGTTTGTGCATTGGCTCGAAACGGCATGATGTCGATTCAATCCGTTGGATTTCCTCAACGCAACGTGGAAAATCAAATCAAGCGTCGTCGATCGATCAGCGTGGCAACCACGATGCGATCCACACCTACAATGATGATGACGTCTAGGGAGAAAGCCGGAGGAAGTTATCTAACAAGCTATCTGGGTGTTGTGGTTGGGGCCTTTCTCTTATACTACTTGGAATACCTTTAACTTCGACACCACGAGGTAGCAAGGCCTGGAATTGATGATCGTTCAACATGGCAAGCCCATTCGTCATCCGCGAACATGTCTATGCCGGCCAGCACATCCGCGAATATCCACGGGCGCTGGCTAAGTCGCAAGAAGATGCCGTGCAGCTTCATGCCAAAAGCTACACGCCGCACGAGGTCGAGGATGGTTCGGTAGCGGGCGATCTCACCATCATCGCCTACCATGCCAATGCGTTCAACAAAGAGGTCTACGAGCCGCTGTTCGAGACGCTACATCAGTCGCTGCGCGATACATACGGCTTGACAGTGGGCAGTATCTGGATTGCCGACCAGGCTGCACAAGGCACGAGTGCGCTCCTCAACGATGACAAGAACGGGAACGATCCCAGCTGGTTCGATCACTCACGAGACGTCATCAACATGGTGAATACCTTCCGCAGCCATATGAAACGGCCCATTGTCGGCGTAGGCCATTCCATGGGCGCGACGCAAGCGGTTGGAACTGCACATTTCCATCCACGACTGTTCGAAGCGCTGGTTCTCATTGATCCGGCGTTAACTTACACATTCGCTCCGACACTCCCCGCGATGCTCAACTTCGCCGTCTCGAAGCCTGACGCATACGCCTCGAAGGCTGAGGTCGAGACGGCGGTGCGACGTAATCCACTGTTCAAATCTTGGGACCCACGGGTCGTGCAGCGCTACATCGACTTCGGGTTCCATGATGTGCCTACGACTGCGATGCCAGACGAGCGCGTCAAACCCAAGACGACTCCGGATATCGAGGTGAGCTCGACTGTGCGGCCGAACCTCGACCAGCTGGGCGTCTGCAAGCCGTTATCGGCAGTGGAGAAGTCGATTTATCCCAATCTCGACCCGGAGGCACGCTTGACGGCGCCATTCTACAACCCACACACTCGCATTGCCTGGTCATGGCTGCCAACGCTACGCCCCTCGACGTTCTATCTGTTAGGCAAAGGATCACGCGTTGTGCCCCCCGAGCACATCGAGCCTCGAACGCAGCGAACAGGTGTAGAGGTTGGAGGAAGCGGAGGCGTTGCTGCTGGGCGTGTATCATCTCTCACGATCCCAGGGGGCCATTTCCTGCCTATGACGAACGTCCAAGGTACAGCAGACGCGATCGCGGAGTGGCTTGATGGCCAGATTCGCTGGTACCGACAGCGTGAGCAGGAACTGGAGCGCATCTGGGGCGAACGCAAAGTGGTCGAGAAGCAGAAGCTTGAGCCACGCACGACCCAGGTCATCAAGCAATGGGATGGGAGGCCGTGGGCGAAGCCACAGGTCGAGCTTGAGAAGAGTCGATTGTAACAGCTTTTTCTTCATTCTGGACCCGTTTCGGAGGGTTTGTGACCTAGAGGACTTGACGACATTCACGGGCATTATTGGGCGTTGTGAGAGAAATCTCCCTCTGGGAGACTTTTGATAGATATGTTAGCATAAGAGAATAGACATAGAGCCGAATAGCATTTCTTGAGTCCGCAATAGCATCGTGCTGCGACCTTTCGGACCTTATGCTTTAGCAAAGAAAATAGAGAAGAACTTAGTCCGAAGGAGGATTCGCAGCACACGACTTGGTGTTGCGCTGGCTTCGTGTATGCCCAAGCCTCGTCGGATAACCGACATCACTATTCATGCAGAACTTGCTGCCTTCTCAATACTTGTTTTGACATGATCTGTGCAAGAATCGTAGCAGGAACGTACGGTCGCAACATCCCTGGAATTGTGGGAGGGCGAACTCATCAGATACTCAATACGTTCTGTTGATGGTATTAGTGTCGGGGAGTTCCTATGACGGAAATTTGACTTTTTGGGTTGATCTTGGCTGACGGATGAGCTTTGCCTGACGATTCGCTTGTGTGTTATTACTTGCAACATCAAGAACTAAATGGCGCAAGAGAACGCTCCGATCGATCCGCTCAGCATCGACAGTGCTGAGCGGAGGTCGAGTGTCCAGCACGGTGAAAGAAATTCTGAATCTGCCAGCGAGGAAGCTGTCGGCCATGCTTCCCCACGGGATGAATGTGCTGGAGAGCAGGATCAATCTCCAACACCATCAACCGAGAGTGAGCTTGAAGACACCAAGACTGAAACTCTGCCCTTGGATATGAAAAGTCCTGAGGATGAAATCGTCCATGAACAGCGGCACGAGGACAACGAAAAATCTATTGCGAATAACGAAAAGCCTACTGCCCATGACGAGAAGAACGAGCCTGACGAGAGTAATTGGACTCACGGTCGATACCGAAACAACCTCCATCCCGCAGTAGGTTATCTTGACCTTGCGAACGCCCTGGATTTTCCTGCCAACGTGTGGAACACCATTCCGGCACCAGTATACGCGCTTGTACTCATGGGTCTGGGTGGCAGCATTGCCATCTTATCCGTAGGGTTTGCTTTTTGGGACTACCATCGCAGTCGGCGCAATGTCCACCTCCTCAAGGCTGAGAGGACGTGGATCAAAGCAAGACTTGGCAATCCAACAGGCCTCGGACCCGAAGCAAGCTTAGTGCTAAAAGCTTGGCTAGACATTTCCTTCCGCGAACTGGGCTGGGAAGTGATTGATCGGATCTTACTGGACGTCAGTATGGGGATCGCTGGTATCCTGGTAGGGACAGGTACGCTTATGGCCATGCGTGGTGACATCCCCGCCGTGTTCGAAGCCTCGAATTTGATGTCTGGATACATCGGCAACTCCCTTGTGGTTCTCTACGCCTTCATCAACCTCCTGTGGTCGATATTCATGTATAATCGAGCTAGGAAGCACCATCACGCGATCAAGAATGCCACGATCTTATCGAAACCACTTCGACAGGCCATGATCAAACACGGACGAAAGCACGAATGGTATGCCTTCCTGAACGGACTCACCGTCGTAGTGTCCAGTGTGGGTTCCATGATCTCGGCAACCATGTGGCAGGGCTACGTGGTCCTCATTCCATGTGTTGTGTCAAGCGTATATTGCAATTTCTTCTGGCGGAAACGATTGGGCTATGATCGAGAATGCGCACGAGTTTGGCTACAGGACGGCACTTTTGATATCCACGCCAGCACGCACGGCATAGTTGATGCCAGTGTCGATACCTCGCCGAAAGGCCGGAAGCGTCTCGCTGAATCACTTGATATCATCTACGAAAAAAGATTCTTGCTCGAGTTGTATGGATGCTATCTCGCGATTGCTCAAAAGAATACGGAGTCGGCGGATGAGAAGACTCAGGTAGCAGAGACTTGAAGTACCAAGCGTTGTGTTCAAGAAGACCAACCACCATGCTTGACAAGGGGCCAAGAATCTCGCCTGAGACTCCCAACGATGCCTGTGAAGCGTTCTTACAAGTATTCCTTGTCGCAAAGTCTAT
>PXOE01000126.1:0-75595 GCA_003012245.1 Microcyclospora tardicrescens
TACTACCACTACAGCTACTCAGTCACTCGTGGTTGCGACCGGATCGTGCCCGTCGACATTTACGTGCCTGGTTGCCCCCCAACTGCCGAGGCCCTGATGTTTGGCATCTTCCAACTGCAGAAGAAAATGCGGCACACCAAGATTACACGGATGTGGTACCGAAAGTAGAGGATGTGAGAGTACGGTAAATTAAGCTGGCTCCTCCTACCTCATTCAGGCATGCCCTGGACACCACGGCGTTTTTGCGGGGAGGTCTTCATGTAAGGGCAGTGAATGCTCGGGTTCTCTTGTGTACATACCTTTACTCTGTTCATGAGTTACAAACTAGAAGCCGTCATCTCAAATCGTTCCGTTCTGTGCTACATAATGATCTACAGCTGAATATGTAAACTCAGAGAGCCGAGCGTTGAAGTGCTACGCCGAAAAACACTACGAAGCGGTACTAGCTTGCTCAGACTGCTCTTGTATCTGTCCAAGCTTTCAGGTGAAGAATATATACTGTCGAAGCAGACTTCTCTAGCTCTTGACACATCTATCGATTTATCTATCAATATGGTGTGTAATGCACGCAATGTTTATGATGGTACACCATGATCAGGCTTCGTCCTTCCTGCCAGGAATCAACGTGGTGAGCTTTCCGAGAGTCTTGTGACTGACAAAAGGGGGACTGGGGTCGAAGAGGTCGCCCCCTTGAGTCGATGAATGAGTCGAGCTGCCAGTATCGTTCTCGTTCCTCCCTGCATATCTTGGAGCTGTTATAGGCTCGAAACATGAACCGAGGGCATGCACTGAACCTCGCGGCTGGCTGTGGCCTGCAGCTCTCTCTGCGATTGCTGCGCAAGCTCTTCAGTGCCATTGCAGAAAAGCATAGGTGAGGAAAGCGGAAGCACGGCAACCGGAGAGTCTTCACGTATCCAGCGTCCAGACCTTGACCTCGCCATCGTCGCCCGTGCTTATGATGACTTCTTCGTCTTCATTCCGCTTGCCTTTGTCTGCACGAGGTGCCCATGTGACGTGGTTGACCTCGAAGACATCGTGGGCATTCTCCACCTCGGCAACCACGACCCACTCCGTCAGAGATGGTGACGATGAGCCTTTGAGGTCTGCTGCTGACAGATCCTCCACATCTGGAGCAGGTGTGCCGTCCGCCATTTTCACATTCTCGTCGTGAGAAGGTGCTGTCTTCCATCGTTCCTGGTAGACCACGATTTTGCCATCACTGCCCGTGCTCACCACCTTGCCCGTCTTCCGGCTCCAGTTCACGGCATATACCGGCCGCTCATGAGCTTGCGGTAAGCGCGCCTCCTCAATCCATTCCTCTTCGAAGTCTCTGTTCTTCCAAATCGTTGGCGTCTTCCCTTGTCCTGTCGGCACCGCCGGCTTCTCCTTGACCACTTTCCGCCAGATTCGAATGGTCAGGTCGTCTGAGCAGGAGATCAATCTCGGTCCTGCCTTCATCCTCAGCTGCACATACTCCTTCTGCTCCGGCGTGAGCTCCGTCGTGTCGCCGAGCGCGTAGATCCCATCCTTGTCCTCGAACTCCACCCACCACACCGTCCCCTCATGGCCCTGCAACAACGCACAGCACGCCCAGTCGTCCACATCCTCGCGCCATAATCGGATGTTATCGTCATAACTCCCGCTCGCCAGACACTCCTCAGTCGGATGCCAGGCGACCGTCTTGACATCACCTTCATGTTCTTGCAACACCGCCACCGTCTCGAAGTTGTCGTCCTCCAGCTCCTCCCAGATCCACACGCTCTTGTCGCGTGAGCACGTCGCCAGGTACGGCGCAGTCGGCGCAAACGCTAGACTCTTGATCTCCGACTCATGCCCGTCCAGCACGACCGCGAACCGCCATTCGTCCTCCTCTTCCTCCTCGTCCTCCGCTCCTCCCGCAAGACCCCGTGTGAAGTCTACTTCTTTCGCCGCCGCGCCTGCTCCTGCCCCTTCCTCCCATCGCTTCCAGATCGCAGCGCTGGCGTCGAAACTGCCCGTCGCGAGCACACTCTCGCCCTTGCTGTTCGGCTTCCACGCGCAGCTGCGCACCGATCGCTTGTGCCCGCCGGATACGAGCGACTGCTGTGTGAAGGTCGCGAGCGAGTAAATGCGCACCGTCTTGTCAGAGCATGCGGTCGCGAGAATAGGTAGGTGTGGGTGCGGGGTGGAGGACCAAGTACGCGAATTGCTGGTCGGGGTGAGAGTCGCGAGCAAGGAAAGCGAAGCAGGCATGATTGTGAGAAGGACTCACTTGTCCTGTTTCAAAGGACGTGAGAGTGGAGATAGACTGCCGACTGTGTCTACTACAATTTTTCTCGACTTCAATGGTGACGCAGGGTGGGGCTGGTATCGATAAGGAGCTGGAGGATTAAAAAAGTGATAGGCACATGCATGTGCTTGAGGTTGATATTTGGATACATGTATAGGGTACATTAAAGTAGAGGCCATGTCAGATCTAGACTGGTGCCATCCACGACTCGAGGTAACAATGAATATATTTGTATGTTGTCGAGAAGGAGATTGGATGCTCCACAAGAATGGCATGGGAATCAGAATTTCTAAATATATTGCGTGAGCATGTCCAAGGTTGTAGGTTTCTACAAAATAGCATGTACCATATCAAGGAAACGAAAACGATGCACCATGACCCCGGTATATGCCCAGACATACCCTCATTACTCCTCTTTGTATGCAGCATCATGCGTGGCAATCGCTCGTCCGCTAGGATCCGTCTGCTTACTCCACGTCGGCGTCCATCTCATGACGGTGCTTGCACAATATGGCGGGAACTGCTCATCGAACATGCACCGGTACCAGTATGCTTCCTTAGAGTCGGGGATATCGTCACCCCAGTGTGGTTTGTCCCGACGTATGTTCTCCAATTTCATCTCCTCGTCCGTGACCATCTTCTTCGCCTCGTCCTTCAGTCCATCGATCCAACCGTATCCGACACCATCAGAGAACTGTTCCTTTTGTCTGTAGAGGATGTGCTCAGGGAGGTAAGGCTTTTGTCCAAGCTCGCCGGTCGTGTCAAACGCTTTTCGGAGAATGTATTTCTCTATTCTATCTTTGGTGATCATCTTCTCTGCGGGATCGATGTTCATCGAGACCTCGAGGAACTCCTTGTCAAGGAATGGCACGCGAGCTTCGACACCCCAGGCGGAGGTCGACTTGTTCGCACGGAGACAATCAGCCAGGTGCAGGTTCTTAACTCTGCGAACAGTCTCTTCGTGGAAAGCTTTCTTGTCTGGAGCGGCGTGGAAGTAAAGGTAGCCGCCGAAGATCTCGTCGGAACCTTCACCTGAAAGTACCATCTTCACGCCCATTGCCTTGATCTTCCGTGAGAGGAGAAACATGGGAGTACTAGCACGAATGGTTGTGACATCGTAGCTCTCGAGGTGGAAAATAACATCGTGGAGTGCGTCAAGGCCTTCCTGAATGGTGAAAGTGAACGAGTGGTGTTTGGTACCAAGATACCGTGCGACCTCCTGGGCTGCCTTTGAGTCAGGAGCGCCTGGCAGGCCGATAGAGAAGCTGTTGAGTTGAGAGAGGACTGGAACAGAAGAGAGATGGTAGTCCTCATCCACGCCAGCCAAGTCCTCTGCGTTGACCTCACCAGCTGCTGGGGTTGCATCGATGAAGCCGTTGGTGCTCGGTGAATTCATGCCGGATTGCAAAGCAGCTTGTCGCTTGGCGTATTCGCGTTGTAATCTGAGGGTCTCCCGTTGCGCAATAGATGCTACCAAGGAGCTGTCCAATCCACCAGAAAGAAGCACACCATATGGGACCTCAGCCATCAATCTCTTTCTGACCGATTTTTCAAAAGTGGTCCTGATCAATTTGAGGTCGAGAGGGGTGGTAGGGATGTTCGAAGGTTCGACCAGCCACTTGGGTGTGTAGTACCGCGTTAACTGATCGGTTTTGCTGTCGTAGACATGCCCAGGGGGAAAACTGTCGATTTTGTCGCAAACTGGGTGCAGACATTTCAGCTCACTTGCGAAATACACGGCACCAGGTGTTGCTGACGATCGTCCGATGTAGAAGGTGGTGATTCCAATTGGGTCTCGCGCAGCGATCATGCGATCTTGCTTCTTGTCGTGAAGGACCCATGAGAACATGCCATCGAGGTATTTGGGTGCGTCCAAGCCGTGTTCCAGATACAAAGGAATGATGACCTCGCAATCGGAATGGGTCTTGAATGGGTAAGGGGTCTTCAATTGCTTGCGCAGGATCTTGTGGTTGTAGATCTCGCCGTTGACTGCAAGGGCGACGGATTGGTCCTCGTTGACCATCGGCTGCGCGCCAGTATCGACACCTACGATCGATAGTCGCTCGTGAACGAGGATGGAGTTGTTGGAGATGTGGTTTCCACTCCAATCGGGGCCACGATGCTTGACCTGCTTGCCCATGCGAATGGCCGTCGGCCTGAACTTCTGCACATCTGGATGGCTGTTATGCGGCAGTCAGTGGGGTTGACTCAACATTGAATTTCCGAACAAACACCTACCAATGGCAAGCGAAAATGCCACACATGATTGCGACTGATACTTGAGTTTCTGGCAGACAGAAGACAAGCAGGCGAGACGGCGGAAGTGTGTTGTTGAGAAGAGATGTATTAATGGGCGTGACTCAGATGCTGCCGTGGTCGTCCCTCAATCCTCGGCCACCGTCCAAATTTCGTGTCCCCGCGATCGGCGAAAGGTAGAGCTGACAGTGCCGATATCTTATCGGACGCGTTCAGCTTATGAATATGCCAATGGAGCAAACCTAGCGAGGATAGTGCTACATCGCTTGGCGTAATGGATCGACGGACGGACATCATCGCGAATATCAGCTTTGCTCATGGCGGAGCATACTCCAGGTCGCAAGACGTGGCGTGGGTTGGAGCAGATGGCCGGTAATGATGCATGAAAGTGGAATCGCATGGTCAACAACTGGAGTGCCAATGAACGGGTATCTCCTTCGTCGAGGTTCTGGACAACAAGATACAAGCCATGGACAGGATTCCATGCATCGAGCAGTATCATACAAATCTGGCCCAATGCTGTGTAAGATGCTTATATCGTAGACTCAACTGCACGGATCAGCGCTGCGTATGACCGTGTGGCTGCTGCTGATGCTGACTGATGGAGGATGATCATGTGAATGTACCTCATCCCGTCTTTGATATGTTTTGTGGAAACGCGATCTCTGTGCTGTAACCTGACAACCAAGATAGACCGCTGTGTTCATGCACTGCCACGATCGCTGCTCTAAATTTACATCCACCTACAGGCAATGCTGGGGCTGCTGATTGTGTCGACAGTAGGTTGGTATCTGGGGGACAACCCCCGAATCCGATGAGGGGTGGGCCACGTACAGTATGGTAGAATGAACTCAACCGTAAGATTACCTCTCCACCACCACTATAAAGTGTCTCGGTCAGTGGATTCGAGGCCTTTCCTTCTTACACCGGCTCCCATTCGACACCAAAATGCGCTCAGCGCTCGCTGCAGCGGCACAGCGACGAGCGACGCGTTCTCGAAGTAACTCCCTCAATGTAGTTCCTCCAGCCGAATCCTCAGACGACTATGTCCCAGAGTTGGCTGCAGTCGCTGCTTCGATTCTCTACCGAAGTCCCCAGCCTTCGCGGTCTGGAAGACCTATCTATGTGCTCAACTCCGCTGCATTCCCTGATGCCTACGAAATCGATTACGACTCCTTACTTTCATACGTCCTCGCACGACTACCTGGAGAAGATGAGCTATTGTCAGGGACAGAATATGAAGTGGTGTTCTTCGCTGGAGGCCAGCCAGAAAGTGCTGGGCTTGAAAAGAAGCAAGGCCCTGGCATGGGTTGGTACCTACAGGCTTACCACGTACTGAGTCGGGCAACAAGGAAAAGACTGGAACGTTTATACATCGTACATCCGCGGACCTGGGTCAGAGTGCTTATAGGCGTGTTCGGCACGATAGTCTCGCCCAAATTTCGGCGGAAGATTGTGCATGTCAATACCCTCTCACAGCTGGCGCAACATGTGCAGCTGGAGAAATTGCTGATACAGCCAGCAACCTATCTCCATGATCGGAAGATGACGCCCGAGATCGAAGTTCCGTATGCTAGTGGTGAAAGAGCCTTTGGGGTACGACATCCATTGCCTAAGAACATCGCAACTGGTGAGACGAGATTGCCGAGAGTGCTACGGGAGACGACGAGCTTCTTGTTACTTCCATCGAATATCGACACAGAAGGAATTTTCCGTGTTCCGGGTCACTCCGTCCTTTCTGGCGTCCTCAAGGAGGCATATGATCGTGGTCAACAGTACATTGTGTGGAAGGAGAAGGACGCAACTTTTGCTCAACCCGGTATGGATCAGACTTTACTTGACGAAGTACGACTTTCAGACGCGTATGGCATCCACTCTGCTGCGTCCTTGATCAAGACCTGGTATCGTGAGCTGCGGGAACCCATCTTCCCAAGATCTAGCTACGAAGCTCTGCGCTCGAAATATGGCAGTGCAGAGGTGGTCGTAACTCCCGAGGATCTTGTAGATATCGTTATGCCACAGTCTCCAACGTCCCCTCTGAGTACGAATAGCAGGAACATACTCACTCGGCACCTTCTACCCATGCTTTCGTTGGTCGCAGCAAGGGTATCTAGAAACAAAATGACGGCGGAGAACTTGGCGATATGTTTCTCGATGACGCTAGTTCGTGGTCCAGATCAGCTAGAAGATGCAAAGATGGCTTCGATCGTAAGAAGAATACTGCAAGCAGCCATCGAAATGTGGCCTCAGTTGCGTGTGGGTCTTGCCATCGATTCAGCTGCCTTCGAGCGGGACATAGCACCACCACCGGACTCTAGGGATTACGAGGATCCGCTCGAAGATGAGCCATATCGGAGAGTGATGAGTGAACAATCTATGAACGGAGACGAGGGCCATCGAATCATATTGAACGACGAGGACGAGCAGCTGACGGTGGAGCGAGCACCAACCTTGCCGCCACGTCCCATAACATCCTCTGCAGCTCGACAAAGTGCGCTTGTTGACCTGGCTACTAGCGGTGAGAAGCTGCTGCCTGTGCGCTCACGTGCTTCATCGATTGGCAACCCCCTTTCGAATCCTGAGGCTTCATCCGCAATTAAGAGGAAGCCTGCGCCTCCTGTTCCAGTCGAGATTCAGGCTGCCATTCTTGATCCGCCTCGGTACTCAGCAATCTTCGATGCCGACGGGCAGAGCTTGAATGCAGAACACTCACCAATCGGACCAGTAGATGGCTTCAACCCACGGCGAGAAGAGTTGGCTACTTATGGCAATGGCGAGGTCGAGAAGAAAGCTCCACAGCTTCCAAGTGCTCCACACCCTACCATTGTCGTCCCCAAGCGTAAGCCCGTCTCTGGCGAGTTCACAGCCATGATTAACGACATGTCAAATTCTGACAAACCAACCCCTGACGGACTGGCCGAGCTAGCACGTCTTGCTGCCCAGAAAGCGGCCAACAACATGGCGCAACAGATGACCTCAGGCTCAATGACCGCCTCACCCGTCGAGAGCGAGAGCACCACATCTCCTCACCTCTCTAATACTTCGCCCACAATTACGCCTGACCACGTCTTCCGCAAACCCTCCTGGCCCGCCTCTGCCACCCGCCAGCAACATCTCGCACGACCAATTCACGCCCAGACCGTGCCTATGCTGCAACCACCCGGCTCCTTCGGCTCCAATGGTGTACCCACCTCCATCCCAAAACATCGCGCCCCATCTCCCGGCCTGCTGAAACGAATGAAAAGTATGCCGCTCGATGACATCCAGGCCCCCAACGAGTCGGCGCGCAACCTCGCTCCGCGTAAACTCAACCTCCGCAAGACCAGCGTCGATGACCTGCGCCGCTTGTATGAGGAACGCGCCAGTACGGTCGAAAGTTTGAAAGCTGCTGAGCTGGTGCGGCGCGAATCGCGGTGAGGCTGGACAGTGAAACTTAAGAGATTGGCGTACTGTTCAGAGCCAGTTGTTGGCCATGAATCTGGTGTATCATCACAGCTTGCCACGTGGAGACATGCGGCATGGAGACATCCCCTTCGTACTCTACGTTCAGGAGCGAGTGGTGGCAATTACTTCGCCGCAAAGTCTCCATCCCTCGCATCTTCTCCCACATTGGAAAGACTTTTGTCTTGACTTTGAAGAGCAGAATGTAAGCTGCACTGCGCTACGTGGAAGTAGCGTCAAGGAAGGAAGACATATAAATGCTGACAAGGCAGCCAAGCTGGATGATCCGTACCCCTTGGCAATTCTTTGCAGGTGACTGGGAATGAGGTGTACCAAAGCTTCACCACGATCTATTTAGGTCCATTAGATAGATTGGAGCCAAAGATAAGAATGAGGAGCGATAGGGACGGGTAATGATGGAGTGTGCAACGTGGCAGGCTTCAGTCCCAAGAGAGCGGCGCCGCGAGCTGATGCTTGTCCTCTCATCGGCATCGATCTTCAGGAGTGGTGTCTCCAGAATCGCGTCTCACTGATGCCGCGAAGCCATGATGGAGAAGAGGACGGTGAATAACAAAGATCCACGATGAATCAAGACAGACAGACATAATGCAGAAACGAAGCTTACACCATTGCATATCTCGTCTTGCAGTGTATATACCATGGCATACAAAATTGGTGACATGCCAAAATTTATGTACAACCTAACAGGGTGCATGGCATCATAGATGAATGGTAAGAAACAGCATCTTTTTTTCTTGAATTGAACGCTTAGTTTGGTGCCTTGTAGCCTGCCTCTGCCAGACCCTCTTTCAACGCAACAAGGGCGCGGTCCACGTCGTCGCGCTTGGGATCGGTGACAGACACACCCATGTGTCCGAAGCGGATATACTTGGTGGCGATCTGCTTGTGGAGACCACCAGCGAAGATCACGCCCTTCTTCATGAGGGCAGGGAGAACGTCGGGTGGCGTGAAGCCGTCCGGTAGGTAGATGGCGGTCATACCGTTGGCCTGGTTCTCGGGCTTGGTGGCCAGTTGTTTCAGACCTAGATCCGCTACAGCCTTCTTGATCTTCTGTGATACGTCCTTGTGGACCTTGAATCGCTCCTCAAGCGGTCGGCTGAGGATCTGGGTGAGTGAGGTGTGCAGGGCGTGGATCAGCTGTGGTGATGGAGTGGCGAAGTACGATGGTTTCTTTGCTTCGTAGTTCTGCATGATGGGTAGCCAGTTCTTCCAGCTGCCAAAGTATGAACCGGGAGGAGTCTTGCGAGCTTTGAAGGTCTCGATCGCACGGCCAGAAGCCATCACGATGGACAAACCAGCAGGACATCCGATGGCCTTTTGCGACGCAGTGATGACGGCATCGATACCCCAGTCGTCGAATCTGATCTCTTCACAACCCACGCTGCATACACCATCAACAATGATCAGAGTGTTGGGGGAGACCTTCTTGACAAGCTTGGCGAGAGGCTCAATCTCAGAAAGGACACCAGTACTGGTGTCAGTGTGAGTCACGGTGATGAGCTTGTAGTCTTTCTCCTTCAATGCCTTCTCGATCTCGTCCAATTGTGGACGATCGCCAATGGGAGCCTTGAGCTGTGTTGGCTTGACGCGGTATGTCTCGAAGCAGTCGGCGAAGGAGTCGGCGAAGTACCCAGTGTGAAGGACAAGGACGTCGTCACCAGGTTCGGACAGATTGGCGGCAACCTGATCCCATCCCAATGTGCCCGAACCAGAAATGACGAACGGCTGGCTCTTGGGATCTGTGGTCTGGAAGAGCTTTCGGAGCATTGATAGGACATCGCCGAAGCAGTTGACGAACGGCTGGCCAACATGACTCTCGGAGTAGTGGCTCATGCTCTGAAGAACCTCATCGTCGAACTCAATGGGGCCCGGGATGAGCAAGGCTGGGTGCGGTGCTTGGTTGGACATCTTCTCGGCGGGTTGCTGTGCTTGTTCTTGTGATGGTGCTGTCGTGGCGCTGAAGTGTCGCGGCTGACTGGGGTTGCTGTCACGATTGACGGAGTATGGTGTATTCAATGGGACAGATTGAAAGGTCGGGAGCGAAGAGAAATGCCTCGTCAAGAGCGAGAGTCTCTCGTGTGGAGGAGCCAGTTTAGCGGAGAAGGATGGCGGGGTCCGATGCAGGAGACGCGATGGTGGGGTGATGACGGAACAGAGGGCGGATCGAGTGTTTACGGGAAATTGAAAGCGTGGCATTTGCGGCGCACAACAGCAAATTTTGAAGAGATATAAAGCTCGGAGCAAGACGGATGCGAAGGTAGTCGACGTGAGAAGAAATCGACCTGAACCAATTGCAGATGTAAGGTGGTGGGACGTGGCCCCTTAGGATGTCTTACTACCTAGAAGACGGCAAATAATGAGTGGAGTCGACTTCCACGGTTCTTCGAATAAGCGAATGGCCTTGAAAATAGACGACCGGGACGTGAAGGGTTCGACCAGTTGGCTGATTTCAAGCTATTAGTGTCTGTGGTGCAATTATCTTACTGTACAGTACCCTGCCGCCATTGACATTCCGGCTGAAGAAACAGCCAATTTTTGACAAATCTCGTGCACGTGATGCTTGCAGTCCAATGCGCTCATCGGGTCGACCATCTCGGACAGCGCCGCAGAGCCTCGTCAGGTCAAGCTACAATCCACTCAGGCACCTCAGTTCAGTCAACCATTGCGTTTCGACTGAAACATATTCCCAACAGTCTTGAGTAGATATCGAAAAATGGCGGCAAGACTGGTCTTGGTCCTCGGCGACCTCTTCATACCCGATCGCGCAATCGTGAGCTCCACAACCATGTCATGAGACTACCCAACGTAGACCCAGCCAGGCTGACGGCTGAGGTGTAGGATATTCCCGCCAAGGTACACTCGAATGATCTGAGTCCTGCTTGTAGTATCTGGTATTGACGAATGCTGGCCATCAGTTCAAGAAACTCCTCACACCCGGCAAGATCGGTCAGATCCTGTGTCTTGGCAACCTCACCTCCCCTTCCGTCTACGCCTTCCTGCGTCAACTAGCACCTGATCTCCAACTGGTCAAAGGCGACTTTGATATCCCTCTCACCTCAACGGCACCTCCAGCGCCATATGCACAACAAGGTGGAGCGTCAGGAACCGCGCCTGAAGCTGGTTTCCCTATTCCGACCGCGCTCTCCAAAGTAGTCACGCACGGCAGCCTGAGAATAGGGTTCACACATGGGGACTCGATCATCCCTCCTGGCGATCCGGATGCGCTGCTGATCGCGGCCCGACAGATGGACGTGGATGTGCTGTGCTGGGGTGGAACCTGCAAGTTCGAGGCATACGAGATGGAGGGCAAGTTCTTCGTGAACCCAGGCTCGGCTACAGGGGCTGTGTCGTGGATTGATGAAGGTTTAGGCGGCGAAGATGGCGAGGACGGCAACACCCCGAGCTTCGTTCTCATGGATGTCCAGGGTGATGTGCTGGTCTTGTATGTCTATCAGCTGAAGAAGGATGTCGAAGGGAACGAGACCGTGGGAGTGGAGAAGGTGTCGTTTCGGAAAAATGCGGTGGTTTGATGAGCTACCAAGCGGTATGATGTGTAGAAAGGTGCTTACATCACTCCATATATGACATTGAAACGACCTGCATGTTCGACGTGGCAATTGTACATCCAAGATTTCAGTCTCCCCATGCCAGCCAAACGCCTCGAAGGGTCGCATCAATCACTACATCCAGAGACATGGTTCATCTCCTTGGTACAGGTCAAGCACACAACTGCTCTAGAAGTCAGTGACCTCTGACGGCTCGTGGGTTACAGATTAGTGGCTAGCGGGATTGCAAATTAGAAACGAGAACATCCACGGACCGTAATCAACAATTGAGGTATTATAGACAAGCCCAATGCTCAGAAGTGATCCACTTCTGCACCTAAGCTTCAAGTATATACAGAGCTGTCTCGATAATACTATAAAAACGCCACTCGAGGCTCTTTGACAAAACAAGTTCTCAGCATAGCTGGCTGATACCATCTATGGAACGACATTTGAGTCGTTCCGTTGACACCCCAATAACCGACCTTCCCAGATATTGTTGATGCATCGCACATAACCGACCATGGTCTCCGCGACCATCCCAGCATTTCCATGAACATTCTTCGTGGCAGGTCGCCGATTCATTGGTCCCCCAAGATTGGATCTATTTGTGGCTGCCCGCAGCCCCCGTCACGCGCAGAACAAAGTTGACCACAATGGCCGACAGTAGGGCAATGGCCAAAACAGTAGGACCGAATCGGTCGTCGAAGCCGCCCTGGCCACGCATTCGGATGCTCTTCGCTCGCCAGTGGAAGGTCACGAGGGCGTACAGCATGGCCGCAAGTGCCACGAGCGTGAACAGTCCGGCGGAGATCTGCCCAACGCGGTCGCCGAAGTTGAGCAGGCCCATGGCGAGACCGCCGAGGATGACGGTGAAGTTGAGCCATGAGAGGAAGGTTCGCTCGTTGGCGAAGAAGACTTTAGGCTCGACGCGAGTGGGAAGGGCGATGCGCTTGCCTGTGGGTGAAGTGTATTGTCAGTGGCTGGGTGGTCGCATATAGCTAATGGCAGCCATTGAGACCGGGGATTGAGCGTACCTGGAGCGGTTTGGAGAAGAGGCTGTGAAGACATTGTATATCTCGGACTTGGATTGGATCTGTGGGAGGACGCAAGAGTGTTATTGGAGAAGCACAGAGGTGACGATGAGGTCCAATGGAGTCGTCGAGAAGAAAAGCAAGCTCTCTATAAAGCTCGTACCCCACTGTAGACACAGCAACATACCCACGTGCTTAAGCTAAGGGCGGCTATGACCGTAAGCTTAATGTCGGCCTGCAGGCAGTAACCCGACCGAGTTCGCTGCACGACAGCTCCACATTTACAAACATTCGTCGTGCCGAGTCGCGCAACAGAGATAACGTCCTCTTACTAAACACGCCATACCCCCGAAACACATCTTCTTCGCGCCCGGTCCAGACCATCACGTCAATCGCATTCCCAGTCCTCGTCGAACCATGGCCACCAACAGCGTACATCTCTCCCCAAGTTCCCCACCACCATCAGCGCCGCCTCAAGCCACTGACAGAAAGCTGACAAACTTCCACCACAGCCCATTGCGACGACCCGCCTGACGCAGATCTCGAATGACGCGTGCACGACCGCGCTATCGACTGCGGTCTCCTACGACCACACGCAGACGGCGCAATGGAACACGAGCATCATCAACAGCATCCTCAAGGCGCTGATCTCCGAGTCCGAGCCTAGCGGCACCAAGTACAAGTTCGCGGTCAACAGCACCATCATCCAACACCTGTCCGACCCACGATCGGAGGGTCAGGAGGACGGCGTGAGCATGGGCCACGAAGAGTCCAAGAAGGTGGGCCGACGCGGTATGCACAGCGCCAGCGGAGCGTTCTGGAACAACGAGAAGGACGGCATGTGGAGCTACAAGTACGAGGGCGGTCTCGCGAAGGGGATGGACATCGTCATCAGTGTCATCTGGATCGCGGTGTGAAGAGTATTGGGGTTTGAGTCGCGCGGGCAGTGCTGTGCTAAGAAATCATAATTCGGTGGACGGTGGCCTTGGCGTGGTAAATCTTGGAGTGAGGCATTGGACGAAAGTCTAAGCAATGCATGAGCCGGGCATTTGGAGCGTGGGGAGGCAGCCGAAGATCATGGGAACGGGTGGATGGAGCGTGTACGACGTCGATGTGTCGCGAAAGACCAATGGCTAGGACGGAATGTGGACATGAATGGATAAAGCGAGGGCTTGGAATTTTATGTGGGAACATTGTTCTGCTGTGTCTGGTCCGCTCAGACTCGAGATCCAAGCAACTCTCGATCCGCAGAAATTTAGGAGCTGGGGAAAGATATCTCGTTTAATCAATGCCATCAACACCTGGCTGAATATCTTAAATTTAAGTCACGACATGAAATCATGTACACATTAGCGACGCAATATGTAAGTTAGACAATCATGGAGGAATCATCGGTCAGAGTCATGTATCTGCTACCTACAGATGTACCTAGGCATACTCTACTTGGCTGAGTGACCATTGGTGAGGTTGTTGTTCTGCTCAGAAACCGGCAGAGTGGTTTCTAGCACTGGCAATAGGCTCCGTGCGCTTTGCCGCGCACTTTGAGCCAACAAGGCGTCCATGATCACGAGAGCAGCCATGCTCTCCACGATGGGTACAGCACGGGGGATCACGCATGGGTCATGCCGACCCTTGGCCTCCAGGACACCCTCTTCTTCATCGTAGCCAACGGTGGTTTGTGCTTGACCAATCGTTGCTGGTGGTTTGAACGCGACATTGAAGTAGATATGTGCTCCATTTGAGATGCCGCCTTGAATGCCGCCAGAGTTATTGGTTTTGGTAGTGAGCCGCGGTCGAGTCCTGGCAGGTTGCGAACTGTTGAGTTCTGACGGTGGAATAGGTGCAGCTTTCACGAATGGGTCGTTGTGGATGGATCCGGGTACCTCGCAGCCTCCGAACCCAGATCCAATTTCGAAGCCTTTGGTTGCTGGGATGGATAGCATAGCATGAGCCAGAGTCGCCTCCAACTTGTCAAAACATGGCTCTCCCAATCCTGATGGACAGTTGCGAATCACACATGTGACCGTTCCTCCAATACTGTCTTGCTTGTCCCGGAACTCTGCAATCAAATTGGCGATTCTCTCATTCGTGCTTGCTTCTGGGCACCGGACGGGCAAGAATTCGTCCACCTTCTCCCTTGTCACACGATCAATCAAGTCCAGAAATGCGGGGTTGGTCGACTGAGTCGGGTATTCCTTTGTCGGGGGAAAGAGATATTCATGGCCGACTGACGATGTGAAAGCGACAATCTCCACGCCATGGGCAACTTGCAAGTACTTTTCTGCGATCGCACCCGCTGCCACTCTTCCAATCGTCTCTCTTGCACTACTTCGTCCACCACCAGAGCTCGATTTCACACCGTACTTCTCCAAGTATGTCCAGTCTGCATGACTCGGTCGGGGGAATGCATCAATGTTCTTTCCTCCTCCGCCATAGTCCTTGGGTCGTTGATCCTCGTTCAGCACCCGTAACGCAATTGGTGATCCAAGAGTGACCCCAAGTTCTGTTCCGCTTTGGATCTCTACGCGATCTTTCTCGTTGCGCGGCGTTGTGAGTGCACTCTGTCCTGGTCGTCGACGTGTCATCTGTGGTTGGATATCATCCTCCGTCAATCGAAGGCCTGGCGGGCAGCCGTCGACTATACAGCCCACACTTTTTCCGTGCGACTCGCCATAGGTAGATACCTTGAAGTATTGGCCAAATACCGACATGTTGGGCCAGAGGACAAAGTGGGTTCTACCGTCTAGGAAATGAAATTTGGTTCGTCAATGCCAAAGCAACTCAAGTCATCTCCAGTCATCTAAAGCGCGGGACCCTTGCGTCAGGTCTGAACTTTTCGACTTTTCGAGTACCGATCAGGCTTAGTTTGTGCTTGCATCATAGCACATCTCCGTCGCCTTCATATAGTGGGGGACATATACATATATCAATTCAAACTGTGCATGCCTAGAAGCATTTTAAGAAGTATTAGGAAAAATTTAGAGTTGTATTTATTCTGAGCTTCTAGGATGTTGGGAATTGCAGTGGAATGTTCTCCACAGCCAAGGTATCTCTCACACTTCTCAACTGCTCTACTGTAGACGCAACCCGCTTGAATTTAGGGTATGCTTCCATGTCGAATCCTCCCATTCCACCCCAGCGCCAGAAGGTATGCAGCATCATATCCACGACCGTCAAATGTTTTCCGACCACGTGAGCGCCGGTGGCAACATCGCTTTCAATGCGATCAAATGCGTGGAGAATAGTAGTCTTCCCGAAAGCTCGTACAGCTTCTTCTGCCTCCTCGGATGCATGTTTGCCCACCATTCGGCTAGGCCGCCATAATCCGGCAAAACCATACTCATTTAACGTCCCACCCAGCCAAACCATACACTCCAGCACTCTGGCAGCCTCCAGTGGCGTGTGACCGGTCAGGCCACGCTCCGGCGCTAGACTGGAGATGTAAGTCAGGACAGCGGGCAGTTCAGTAATGATTGTGGTTCCATCTACGACCAGCGTGGGGACCAAGCCGGCTGGATTGAGTTTTAGAAAATCCTCGCGGGTCATGTTGGTGTCTGCAGGCTCGTAACCAGAGGCGTCCGCACGCATTGGAGCATCATGAAAGGGTAGGTTGAGTTCCTTCAGAAGCATGTGTGCAGCGATGGAACAAGCGCCATCAGCGCGGTATAGGGTAAGATTTGGAATCACTGTCTTTTGCTTTGAGGCTGGAGTCTCCATCGTGTTGATGATAATTTAAAGTGAGCAGGATGCAGGGTGTAGTGGCATTCCTTAAATGCCTAGTGTTTACAAATCGAATCCTACCGGGTGTGCACGAATCGGTATCCTACCGAAATATTGGTCAGCATTAAGCCATGGGCACCTGTCCATTGGGACTTTCAATTACTTCTCATCTCGCAGTCGGGCAGGCTGTCGAAATATATCCCAGCAGACTTTGTGGACCAAGAAATTAGCATGGGTTGGATGGCGGTCGTCGAAGAACACCAACTCTGGGAAACATCCCACACAGCGGTTTATTGAGTATTGTGTCCATGAGCGATGGGTTCATTACAGCTTCAGAACCATCCGATTAATATGAAATAATAACTTTGGCTTGTCATCTCCTATCGCCGAGGGACAATAGAGCAATTAGCATCTAGCAAAGCTACGTGTTGGCATGAGATATGTTTAGGAAGCAAAAGAACGTTGTGAATGATGCAGATTTCAGCAATCTCCTGCTGTTTGATCATCGTCAACAACATGGTCGACGTCGTTGCGTATAGAGGGAACAATTTGCGATACCCGACATAGGCCATCAAATGTGCCTTGCGAAGTGTCTTCAGCTTCAGGTCGCCTTGCTGGAGATGTGCTGGAAGAGGAGCAGCAAGAATGATATACAAGACTACCGCGACTGAAATTCATGCAAGTCGGCAGAAAGGAGAGGTTCCATTTAGTAGACTCTACAAAGCTTTTCTTACTGCGGACTTGAAGGGAATGATTTGTGCCTGTGCAGCAGACGTGTTAGTAGGTCTCGTGACTATCCTTCCGCCACTGTTTCTGCACATACTTTGCTTAGATCCCACACACCAGCAGCGACATACGGGTCCTTCTCAAGTTTTCCTAGGACCTCTTCCTTGGAATCTGCAACGGCAAGCAGAATACTGCCGTTTGCCTTTGGCCCTTGTCCTTCTTTGATGGGCTCATCTAAAGATGCACCTCCCAAAGTGATGAAGCCAGATTCCACGTTAGGCTGGAGCGCAGTGAGATGGTCCCTACATTCGTAAGATGGTGTTAGTGGTGCGGAGCTATGGCGCGGTGACCTCAAGCGTACGGTCTGATTTTCATGCGAGTTTCCAACATGCCAGGCTTGTCGGGTATAATGACCATCCATTCTTGTGTGGGAGCCATGTTAATCACGCTGGAGGTGAAAGCTCGACGATGCAAAGGATATGCAATTCTTCTGCTCACGATATGCGAGGTGGAAATAGGAAGCCTATAAGTTGACTGGAGTAGCAACATTGAAAGGCAATGTCTTCGTCACATACATATGGTGGTTGACCTTTGATGAGATCGTGGCGGGGCCATTGGAGCTTGAGCTACGGCAGCCCGAACCCGACTCTAAAATGACTTCATTCTTGTTCTTGATCTTGCAAAGCAGACAATATGATGATGCGACAGTCGGATATAACGAGTACCTGACGAAAGGGATTATGGTCGTTTCCTGACATTCGACGCGTGCAGGTGATCCGCTCGTCGTTCCTCATCGACCTATGAAGGCGCTAAAGACGTGCGCAGCGCGACCCAGCCAGCATGAGTACCTAGACTCAGAATCACAAATTGTGACACCTTAGTAATGATGTTTCATGAATGGTTCTGGCTCGAGCTCAACTGCAGCAGCCTTCTATCTGGCAGGTGGTACAGCATGGTCACGAGCAACAATCACTCAACTTCCTGTCCTGGAGCAAAGTCGGGGATCACAGTGCTCGAGCACGTTTTGACCAAATCTGCTTCGCCGTAGCAAATTTCTGGTAATGTGGAGGCATGGCTATGCTGCAAAACCTGATGGTACTATTGAACGTGTGAGCGCTCTGAGCTTGCTGCAGACTTTCAAGCTGAGCGTGTTGCGGATATCGGAATGTTATTCATCGTCATTTCTCCGTGGCTCATACTCGTTTTTCCGGCGCTGATGCATATGAAGGTGCTCTGCTTCGCGTGCTACTGTATAGCTACATGCCCTTGGCTTGACGGATGGTGCGTGTTCCACAATGACGGGTGTATGATCCTTCACCATTGATCTTTTGGGACTCCAGACCGAGCATGGAGACGTGTTTGCTACTCTTGACCCACTCTTTGAAAATCACGTCACTTCGGAGCAGATGACCCTCGAGTACTGACCCGCCACAGAATACAGACAGCCGGTGCTCGTACGACTGTAAAAAGCGTGTCGAAGCAGGATTCGAAGGTCATGGATGTCGTACACGAGGTCACACGTGAAACAGGTAAGATCCACGATCTAAAAGACCAGAACAGTGCGGCCCTTGACGCATGCTCACGCCAAAAATGATTGTCCGACTACAGCAAGAATTTATTCCTCGTAGAAGCTAATGAAGTCGAAGAAGCTGGACGGCAGCAGCACATGGCACTGGAAGCAGATGCGGAACACTTCTATGCAGTCGCCACAGACCCAAGAAGTTCGTCCGAGCCAACCGTGCTTCATATCCTGTGAATCATAAGGCTACAATACACAGCAGCTGGAGCAAGATTGGAGGCCGGTCCGAAGGTTAAGGTATCTTTCTTTTGCGAAAGTCACACAAACATGCCCTGGATCGAAACCCAGAAAGCAGCAATGTTCATCGCCATGGTCAACATCATTGATGTTCATGAACTTGAACAAGCATGCTCTTGGCGGAATCCTCTGCCTCTCGAAGAGGTAGTACCAACTTCCGACGGATCAGACAATCAAGATTCGAGTGTCGTTGTGAGGGCCAGATTACGAAGGTGCGGCCACCCCTCTCCTCTAGCACGTGTTGGGCTATTCGCAAACTTTCATAGGTATGGTACAATAATCATCATAAACGACAGGTGACTGCTGCGAATACAGGAGAGGCTTTCGATAGTCAAAGCATGAAACGGATGACCATGCTCAATATGGCTCGGAACATATGTTCCGATGTTTTGCAATCTCAGTAAGGGCAGCTGCGCCGCCGCAAATCTTGATACTACAATCGGGGCACGACATACGTTCCCGAAAAACAACGCAAGTCGATCAATTTGGTGGTCGAGCTCACATAAGTATGTTGGCGACCTTGTCAACACTCGCTCAATTTCCTGGGAATGTCGCACCCGGAAATGGTTTGCTGCCACTCTCATGAACGTCGTTCTGCCCTGTATCTCCTTGACTGGCATCATAGACATTTACTCAAGCCTTTTCATCCTTTCCTCTCCCCTACTCGCGACCCTGTGGGCCCATTACACCCTCGGCATGGCTATCTTAGACGACAGCTCCGACCTGGAGGTTTCAGTCACCACTGATACCATTAACTTACAGGAATATCCCGACAATGACAACGATGGAACACCTCATACGAAGACGGTTTACATTGAGGCGATGTCGAACATGCAATTTGGATTCCGTTTGAAAGTCAAGAAGACTGCGCGCTTTCGAGGGGACGCGTTGTTAGTTGCGGTTACCTTCGATGGCGCTCAGATGTTGGCCCTAGACTTCGTGGAGAGGTGCGAGATGAATCAGGATTACAGCGTGATCATTAACGATTGCATCTTGACGGGCAAAAAAGGCCAGGGCTTTCAGTTCTCGGCAGAGAGACTTGGTAAGTGTTTCTGATCGTCCAAAAACGTTTGATGGTGTGGCCTGATGACTGCGTAGCTGGCAGGAGTAATCATACCGGGAGTACTGCCTCCCCAGAGTTTGGGACGATCTCGGTGACAATACACCACGTTCAGCTCGGACGCGTAGTGTCTTTCCCAGGAGATGAGCTTTGGCTATCGCCTGTGTTACTTGGCTTCGTCTCTGACGAGGAGTCAGCAAGGAAAAATACTAGCCACAATATCGAGCAAGTTCTCATCACATCCGACTGCTAGATCATGTCTCTAATTACGGTACCTACGTTACAGGCTGGGCAAGACATATCTCTACGATTATCAAGTTCGTGCACAAGAGTTCTTCTACGTGGATCGTTCCAGGCAGCCTCATGCGACATTCGAGTTCAAGTATCGCTCACTGGGTAAGCAAACTAATCTTGGTGTCTAGGCTGTAAGCTCTCTAACATTCCACAGCCGCTCTCAAGTCGTTGTATATTGTTTCCAACCGAATAGCGCGGCATGCGACGGATGCCATTGAATACCGTGATGCTGCTTCACTCTCAATTCCAGAGATCAAGGCTCTCCAGCTCTTCAAGATCCTACATGTTTGTGTAAAGTCTTTACATATGAATTCAAAGATCAATCTGACACATGCCAGGACTTCGAGAAGATGGAAACTATAAGCACCAATCCGCATAACTATGCTTACATTCCGTCCCGTGGGGTCCGGCCCTTACAATCGTGCGTCTAAAATGGGGTTGATGAAAACAATGAGGCTGGGTTGGTAGTGATGTTCGGTTCAAGCTGTATTTTTGGATGGTCGACGATCATGGAGCTGGATCTGCTTGATACTTTGTAGAGCTTCCGAGCTGGCGCCATGTTTCGCCGTCCTTTTCTACGCCTCCATCCAAAAAGGGTCATTATCAGGTAGATATGCGTAACTTGCACGCTCGCCTGCCTGTACCAACAGAGTTTCCTTGTGTCGGACGATATTGGAGTTCGATCACCTCATCTCACGTCGCTGTTCTGCTTCTTTCCTGTACTTCACTCACCTAATACTGATTACTTTGATCGATTGTCGCGTGTCTCAAGCACTCGCATGAATAGCGATCGGATAAACACCCCACGATGTTCACAGAGTTTCCAAGTTCACTTTCACATGTGGAAGGATTGTGAAGTTCACCTTCACTTCCACCTCACTTCATGTATGGCACATAATCAGTCCATCAGATCCCGTACTTTACTTCCATCCATCACACACCAGCTCTTATTTCACTGTTAAGCGCGAGCACAGTTTCGAGTTCATTCGTCAAACATGGCCGTCCTGAGTGGAGTCCCTGGCATTAAAGTCAGCATCGTGGTCGACGGAGTTGCGCTCCAGGAGTACATCGACGAGGACGAGAACGACGAGCCAAACACTAAGACAGTTTACGTCGAAGCTATCTCGAACAAAGCATTCGGCATCAGATTCACTGCCAAGCAAGGCGTAACCTTCAAAGGCAACGCGCTCACGTTTCAAACGTCTATGGATGGGAAAAGGGTGTACTGTCCTGTCATAAAGCAGGAGTCGACCCTGACCAGAGATAGAATCACTGTGCTGGACAAGTTGTCAAGCTCTGGAGGACAGCCTAAACCTTTCCTTTTTTCTGGGATTGAGACCGGTAAGTTGAATGAGCGTGGTTCCGATCTCCGGATCGAAGCTGATCAAACGTAGTGAGTAATGGCCACGTCTTGCACAGAGAGCTTCCATTTGTCAGAGACCTGGGATCCATTGTCGTCAAGGTCACCCACGAGGTTCGCACCAAAGGCACACGCAAGAGCCAGCCCGAACAGAGCCGTCCCCGTCCGAAGCAGAACCCCTCTCCCTCTCAACAGGACCAGCCGCGTGACGTCAAAATCTTCTCGGAGAAGGCTCTCAAGGGGCAAAGTGTTAGCCACAGAATTTCATTTGAGTAAGTTTCGTTTCTGCTAATTACTCGATGATCATCAACTGACAATGCATCCAGTACAGCAGAAGACCAGACAGCTTCAACAACCACATCTGCTGTCAGTTCCATTGCAGCAAACACTTGGAATGGTAGGAAGAAGTCAACAGCTGGCAAGGCACAAGCTCCTCGCTACATTACCCACTACACTTGGAAGGAAGTTGAAGGGGGTTTGGTGGGGACCTTTGTCTTCCGATATCGATCAATGGGTAAGTTAAGTCCCGCTACATCTGTGAATGCTAGGCTGACCCCAACAAGCTGCACTCAAATCGATGCTGATTACACCTCGCACGGCAACTCCGCCGCCATTGGAGGAGCGCGATCCGGCCACTCTGTCGGCAAAGGACTTGGTTGAGATGCAGAAGATGCTCAAAGCGGTGCTTGTAAGGACGCCGCGATTCGACGCTTGTTCATTACTGAGTATGTACAGGCTGAGAAGAAAGCCGGACTGAAGATCAAGCGTAAGGAGGATGACGACAATCTCCGACCTCGTAAGATAGCTCGCCCAGAAGGCAGCACCGCGTATCTCGAGATTGACGACGATGGTTGTGTTCGGGAGTCCACCATACCAGGAGAAGTCAAGTCGACCACGAACATGCAGGTCGAGTTGGATTGAGGATTTCGTTGTCTCTTGCATTCAAACCTTCCGCGCGTCAACGATCGCGCAGTCGAGTGCAGGATTCAGAAGGCTCCAAGATGGCAGTACCATTTCGCTTTACTCAAGATCACTGGTCTAGATGATACGAACTGCGAGAAGGCGGCGTTCATGGCAACGCTAAACATCTCTGCAATCCAGCTAGACAGGTTGTAGAGGGCTTTCACCGAGCGCAAACATGCGTATGGAGTTTTGCCATGCACTATAGCCAATTAGTAATGCTGAAAGAATCATTTGGTGTTCGAAATCGATCCACATACTGTTCGCATATCTCGTCCACTTTCACTCCTTTCACACCAGCCACTACCCAAGCCACTCTGGTGATCGTACAAGGTTCGTTTCTACCCTTGACCATGGCTTCAGCACTCCACTTCTCCTTCTTGACCGCTTTGGGTAGCTCCGGGGCATCTGCTGCTTTGAAAAACTTCGCACTCGCATGACTTGGGCGCATTTCACACCATGGTCCGTCCGTCTCGATCTGCAATCGTTCAAGAGGGACTTCTGCTACCACCGCAAGATTCTCCTCCGTCTTCAGCGAACAGCCATTGATGCCAATGTCGAAACCCAGAGCAACCAGAGACTTCATTTCTTCGAGACTGCCAGTGAAGCTGTGCACCAGGCCGCGCTTCGGTAGTTTGTCCAAGCGAGCTTTCAGTATTCTCTCGAAGTCTTCAGCAGCAGCGCGCGAATGGAGAAAGAGTGGCATTTGTAGGTCAATGGCCAGGTCAAGTTGTTTCTCGAAGTAGACGATCTGAGTCTCCTTATCACAGTAGTGGAGACGATCATAGTCTAAGCCGATCTCGCCGAAAGCTGTTGCGATTCCAGCTTCCTTTGAGTCGAGGGCTAGCTTCTTGAGTGCCGCGAGTAGTGCGTCAGGACCGTCTGGATATCCCTCAAATGTCTTCGCTGAACATGGGTGTACACCGACTGTGGCATAGCAAAGGCCCGGATACTCCTCGGCTAACCGAATGGCATTCTTACTTTCCGTCAGATCGGAGCCGGTCACCATCATCTTCTGAACACCAGCAGCTTGAGCTCGGGAGATGATGCAATCGAGGTCATTGGGATGTGCTTCTTTACCGTGGTAGATGCCTCGAAAGATGGGGTCGGACAAGTTGATACCAATCTATCTAGCAATTCCGTCAATCTTTTACTTTGCAGCATATGGTGGATACACTGACATCTGCATATCGTAAGGTCTTCGATAATGACTGATCTTGCACGTCTGCCGACATTTCTCCATTCATGGCGGAGGCCATTCTTACCAGCCTGTGTGATACAATGAACGAGCTCGCGAGGAATTGAGCCTTGTGCAGTCCTGTCGTACGCGGAAAGCAGCGATACATATGGATGAAATTACTCATCTGCCTCGATGACTGGACATGGAGTTTCATAGATCTCGTACTGTGACATCAGCCTCATGCACGGACCTTCTCCTGCTAAGCCAACACTTCCAGGGACGGATAGAGTATGACTCTTCTATCACGTATTCGAACATTACAGATGTGTGCTTATGTGACCGTCAAGTGTTTGGCGGGCGTTTGTGTGTCGATGTGTGCGCTGATGCAAGCCACTGGAAACTCCGATTTTGTTCTTAGATACATTATGACAGCAGATCGGCTTCAGCGGCTCTACAAGCTTTTCCCCTCAACGAGGTTACATCAACAGCTGCCCCTGACCACGCAGAGACAACTGTAACTGGGTCATGACACTAAACGTACACTGCTTGACTGCTTCTTCAACCCGCTATGATGCTTGGTGGTGCGGGAAGCTAACACGGGTAGAGTACTCTATGTCATATAGGCATTGGTCGATATGTGCTTAACTCAATGTTTCTCTTCTGCATCATCATAACAGTTTTCAAGATTCATGTAGGACTTTCTAATCATGTTATATTCAACACCTCATATCCTTGCAGTGGGCTTCTTGGCCTACTCTCGTCAAGCAGCATGCCAGAGCGGCAGTAACATACTCTCGTTTGTGAATCCTCTGATAGGGACTGTCAATGGCGGTCATGTTTTCGCTGGCGCAAGTCTGCCTTTTTCAATGGCAAAGGCCGTAGCAGATGTTACAGGAGAGAACCAGGGAGGCTTTGCAAGCGATGGAAGCAACATCACTGGCTTCTCCCACATGCATGACTCTGGTACGGGCGGTGTACGTTTTGTGCTATTGAAGATTCTATGCTAGCAAGTTGCTGATCTGTATGGAAGGGTGCGAGCATGGGCAATTTTCCCATTTTCCCGCAAGCAGGTTGTCCAGACGATGAGGTCAACCAATGTGTCTTCCCGAAGACCACACGAGCAGTGGCACGTGTCAATGGAAGCGTCGAAGCACATCCAGGGTATTTTGCCATCACTCTCGCCTCGCAGATCAAAGCTGAGATGACTGTGACGAATCATACGGCACTTTACCGATTCACCTTCCCAGAGACACCAGTAGAGAAGAACGCCACATTGAGTCCTCTCATTCTGGCTGATCTGACAGACTTGCCAAATTCGCGGATCAACGGGTCCGTCTCCGTCGATAGCAGTACGGGTCGGATCACTGGATCTGGTGTCTTCAGCCCTAGCTTCGGGATCGGAAGCTATGCACTGCACTTTTGCGCGGATTTCTCGGGGGCGAACATCCGTGATACTGGCGTGTTCATGAATGATCGAGCTGGGACCGAGCCCAAGAATTTGAGCGTGGTCCAAGATGGCATCAACAATAGCCCGGAAATCTTGCCTGCTGGTGCTTGGACGCGGTTACATGCTCCCTCAACAAATAACCAGATCCTTGCGCGGGTAGGAATGAGCTTCATCAGCGTGGATAAAGCATGTTCGAATGCGGAGAAGGAGATCCCACACTTCGATTTCGATGGCGTGCGCACCGCAGCAGAAAAGGCATGGACTGATAGTCTCGGTGTGATCGAGGTCACGCCAGGTGACGGTGTGAACTCGAGCTTCCAGACAGTATTCTGGAGTGGCGCGTATCGTGCGTCTCTTTCGCCACAAGACTATACCGGGGAGAATCCGCTTTGGAATAGTACTCAGCCCTACTACGACTCCTACTATTGCATCTGGGATTCGTTCCGGAGTATCCATTCATTCATCACAATCCTGGATCCTTTGTCTCAGATTCGCATGGTCGAAAGTCTGATCGACATATACCGTCACGAAGGGTGGCTACCGGACTGCCGGATGAGTCTATGCAAAGGGTTCACTCAAGGAGGATCGAATGCGGACATCGTTATAGCCGACTCATATCTCAAGATAAAGAGCATTGCAGGGCAGGTGGATTGGAAGACCGCGTATGAAGCAGTGCGTACGGACGCAGAGAGCGAGCCGAAGAACTGGGCTGTAGAAGGAAGAGGAGGGCTAACGAGCTGGAAGAACTTGCACTACATTCCCACAGATGATTTCGACCCGTATGGCGTTGGACCTTTCACAAGAAGTATCAGCCGCACGGTGGAATATGCCTACAACGACTTTTGCATTGGTGAAATGGCTCATAGTATGGGTCACATGAGGGACTATGAGAAATATTCTGGACGGTCGCAATACTGGCGGTGAGTGTCTCCTCAAGGTTCTTGATTGCATGCTCTTAGCTGACTATGGTTGCAGCAACATGTATAACCCAGCTCAAACATCGTTCATCAACGACACCGATACAGGTTTCACAGGCTTTCTCCAGCCAAAATTCCTGAACGAAACCTGGGGCTACCAAGATCCCATCTTTTGTTCTCCTCTACTGAACTTTACTTCGTGCTACCTCAACCCTGATGGACACGAGACCTACGAGGGATCCGCATGGCTCTACACCTTCTTCGTGCCACAGGACATGGCATCTTTGATTAATACGCTTGGCGGGCCTGAAATGTTTGTGAAGCGACTTGATTATTTTCACGAAAGTGGGTTGCTTTATATTGGTGACGAGCAGGGCTTCTTGAACGTCTTCTTGTATCACTATGCTGGACGACCAGGGAAGAGTGCTGAGAGAGCCCACTTTTACATCCCGAGTCAGTTCAACACGACGCTCGTAGGAATACCAGGTAATGACGATTCTGGTGCGATGGGATCATTTGCTGCTCTGACCATGCTTGGCCTGTTCCCGAACCCCGGTCAGGATGTCTACCTGATCACGCCTCCTTTCTTTGAAGCGGTGTCAATTACCAACAAGATCACCGGCAAGCAGGCGACGATCCGTAACGTCAACTTTGATGCCTCGTACCAAAATATCTATATCCAAAAAGCGACGTTGAACGGGAAGACGTACAGCAAGAGCTGGATTGATCATAGCTTTTTCTTGGATGGAGGCGTGCTTGAATTGACCTTGGGTGCAAAGGAGAGCAGCTGGGGCACCAACCAAGCAGACTTTCCTCCGAGCTTGTCCACGCGAAGTGGTTATGGGGAGCAGTATTCATATGCAGGATGGTAGTATATAGCAGTGTCCTGCCGGAGAGATCACCTCTCTAGCATAGAGAAGCGGTACGGCTCACTTAGTACAGTCAGACACTTCTACTCCAATGACCGATGATTTATTTTGACAAGATGTAACCTCAACTGATTCCTAAGCTCTCCTGACATTCAAAACGAATGCACTCAAGACCAGGCGCCCAGCAACGGGTGTATCGATCTGATGCGCAGCGCCGAGACAAGCTGGCCGCGAGGACGAAGCAAGTCACTATGCCCGAAGGCACATCAACGCTGGCATGTGGATAAAAGAAGAGGAGAAACGGAGCTCGATCAATTTCGTGATGTCTCTTGATTCTGCCAGCGGACGGGATCATCCGCCCACACACCGCTTACTACTCGATGCGGAAAGTTGGTGGTCGAGGACAGCTGTGAGGTAGGACGATATACGCTTGCTTTCCGAGGGATCACTGCCTACGTTCTGCTCAGCTACACCGATACACCTTGGCAGAGAGATTGGAGTACAGCAGCTTGTATGAAAGTTTGAAACTGCTGTCTGCCCTCCAACACCGTTCTCCGCTACTCAACCTCTCTGCCTCGACCATTTCAAAGTCCGGAATACCGCCAGCATGGACTACGATACGTTGAAAGAGCAATGGTCCGACATTGAGGAGCGCGACGGCATTCGTCTATCATGGAACACCTTTCCATCTTCTCGTATGGAGGCGAGTCGACTGGTGGTCCCAATCGGCGCATTATACACGCCTCTCAAAGAGAAGGTGGATGGAACTCCAGAGTTGTCATACGAGCCAGTCACTTGTAAAGCACCATGCCGGGCAGTGCTCAATCCCTTCTGCCAGGTAGACATGAGGGCACGCATATGGATCTGTCCTTTCTGCCTTCAACGCAACAACCTACCACCACACTACAAGGATATCTCCGAGAACCAGATCCCTCCCGAGCTGCATCCTAGCAGCACCACGATTGAATACCGGCTGTCCAGACCAGCACCTACGCCTCCAATCTTCCTGTTTGTGGTTGATACCTGTCAAGAAGAAGACTCGCTCAAGGCTTTGAAGGACAGCATCATTACTTCGCTTTCACTACTGCCCCCACATGCGCTGGTGGGACTTGTGACTTATGGCACTATGGCGCAAGTACACGAGCTGGGCTACACGGAGTGTGCGAAGTCATACGTGTTCCGTGGTAACAAGGATTACAACGCGAAGCAGGTGCAGGAGATGCTAGGTCTAGCAACGGCAGCTGGCGCAAGACCGGGTATGCCACCAATGCAGCCTCAGCCAGGTAGGCCTGCGGCACCGCCATTGGGAGGCGCGCAGGCTCGCTTTGTCTTGCCAGTTCAACAATGTGAGTTTCAGCTCACAAATGTGCTGGAAAGCTTGCAGGAGGATCCATGGCCGACGACCAACGATAAGCGCGCTGTCCGATGCACGGGTGTCGCCCTTTCCGTCGCTGTCGGCCTTCTTGAGACGAGCTTCCAGAACTCCGGAGCCCGCATCATGTTGTTCACTGGAGGACCGGCGACTGAAGGACCTGGAATGGTGGTTGGGCCCGAGCTCAAGGAACAAATTCGATCGCATCACGACATTGATCGTGACAACATCAAGCACTTCAAGAAGGCACTCAAATTCTACGATCAGCTCGCCAAGCGGACAGCGCACAATGGCCATGTCATTGATATCTTTGCTGGATGTTTGGACCAAGTCGGTCTGCTTGAGATGAAAGGTCTTCCAAACAGCACAGGTGGCCACATGATTCTCACCGATTCTTTCACGTCGTCAATGTACAAGCAATCGTTCAACAAAATCTTCGACACGGATGCTAATGGAAACTTGTTCATGGGCTTCAATGCTTCTCTGGAAGTTTTGACGACCAAGGAGTTGAAGGTTACTGGTTTGATCGGACATGCAGTAAGCTTGAACAAGAAGTCGTCGAACGTCGGCGAGACCGAGTGTGGTATTGGTAACACATGCAGCTGGAAGATGTGCTCGATCGATCCGAAGGCGTCGTACGGCATCTACTTCGAGATCGCAGGCCAAGGAGGTCCAGCGGCGAATGCGATGCAACAAGGACCACAGAAAGGTCTGATTCAGTTCTTGACTTACTACCAGCACTCTGCCGGACAATTCCATCTTCGTGTCACCACAGTCGGTCGCAACATGAGTGGACCGTCAGGCGATCCAGCCATTGCACAATCGTTCGACCAGGAGGCGGCTGCTGTACTTATGGCGCGCATTGCTGTCTTTAAGGCAGAGGTTGACGATGGTCCTGATGTCCTTCGATGGGTCGATCGCATGCTCATCCGTCTCTGCTCACGCTTCGCAGAGTATCGCAAAGACGACCCGTCATCGTTCCGACTTGAGAAGAACTTCACGCTTTATCCACAATTCATGTTCCACTTGCGAAGATCACAATTCATGCAAGTTTTCAACAACTCGCCTGACGAGACAGCTTTCTACCGTCATGTTCTGAACCACGAAGACGTTTCGGACTCACTTGTCATGATTCAGCCTACCTTGGACTCATATACTTTCGACCAAGATGGTGCTGTGCCAGTGCTGCTGGATTCGACCTCCATTCAGCCCCAGACCATCCTCTTGCTAGACACATTCTTCCACATCCTTATCTTCCACGGTGAGACCATGGCTGAATGGCGGAAGGCTGGCTACCAAGAGATGGAGGGGTACGAGAACTTCAAAGAGCTGCTTGAAGCTCCCAAAGAAGACGCTCGCGTACGTATCTCCCGTCTGATCGCCTAAATGCTCGAATTGTTACTGATAATCCACTACAGGATCTCATCCAAGACCGCTTCCCACTTCCGCGATTTATCGTTTGTGACGCCGGTGGTTCACAAGCTCGTTTCTTGCTCGCCAAGCTCAACCCATCGACCACCCATACCAGCTCCGCGGGCGGCTATGGCGGCGTCAGCCAAACAGCACAAACCATCTTTACCGACGATGTCTCGCTGCAGAGCTTCATGGACCACCTGATGAAGCTTGCTGTCAGCGGGACTTCATAATGTGTCTGTAATGAGAGTACGAAGCACGCCAGATGGGGACGAGGTCTTGAAAGCGATGGCGCTGAGCGGGCATACTTGAAGACTTGAAACATGCTAAATTGAACGAAAGCATGACGCAAAGTTCTGTGCATAAGGTACAACATCTATGGCAGTAGTGTAGACGAACGCGGTAAATACGAATTCTATGTTCAACCGATGCAAAGTATATCACTTTATCTCCACGCTTTTTGGAGGTTTATATGGTAATGCTGCACGCCGATGGCATGCATGTATATCGTCGTCCAACCAGTCCGCTTTTCCTGCTGATATCATCATGATTCGCGAAATCCAAAGCCATGACTATTCAAGTTTGCGATGCGTGGCGTTTGTTCGGCCGTCCGTCTAATGCTCTAGTCCCAAATTCCCGTAATGTCGCCGGGGGATTTGAGTTCTGTCATCGATGCCCTGGAAGATCCAAGTCCATTCCATTCGGTCTCTGCACGTTGCCTCGCTCTTCCTCCTCGTCATCGTCATCGTCATCGTCGTCATTCTCGTCAAGAGGTTCAGCGTCTGAAAGTTCTTCTTCATCTTCCTCATCATCGTCAACATCCTCTTCCGTGTCCCCGTCAGCCTCACTCCCCCACAACTCCTCCGACGCGCCCTGCGACTCCCTTCGCTGCGCTTTGCCGTGTATGCTCGCCGCGCTCGGGTCATCTGTGCTGCGTGTGCTTCGATGGACAACGCGCTCTCGCTGCTGGAGTTGCTCGTCACGTACATCGAGGCCTTGCAAGTAGTAGCGCATGGGCGACAGGCTGCGGGAGACGGCGTTGATGACGCCGTAAGGCGAAAAGCGCGCGAGCTCGAGGCTGGGCATGTTGGGCATGTTAGGCATATTTGGCATCCGAGGCATGCGCGGCATGTCCGGGAGCTGTGGGAGATTCGGCGTGGGGAATCGTGGGGTGGTGAAGGAGGAGCGACGTGGTTGTTCTTCCTGTACGAAATATCGTCTGCTACTGCCGGTAGGAGACTGGGCACCACGTGCGCGTTGTGCTTCGGTGACAGGACGATATGAAGGCGAGGATGGCACGTCGAGATGGGCGTTGACAATGTTTCCTGCTTGATCCGGGTCTTCCATGCCTATCCCGGCATCTCGCAGGACTGCATCGCCAGTAAAATCGTGCTGCCGATGGTATTGAAGTTGCTGGCGCACCACACGTTCAGCCTCAGTCTCGCGAAAAGCAGTCGGTGCCATTTGACTGGTGTTGTAGCTGTCGCAAGATTGACATTTGAGGCCCAGCCAGTGAAAAGGTGTCCAACAACGACCGCCACAGTCATTACAGCCTATCCAGACTGTTCGTGGTCGTCGAGGTTGATCGGCTTGAGGTGTTGCATTATCTTGTGGTTCTTGCGCATCAGCATCTCTTTGAGGTAGAAGTCCTTCCAGATCAGCATCGTCTTCTGGCATGGGCTGCAAACGAATCTCGTCGTCCAGCTTTCGCCACTGTAGCTCCATGTTCACTGCACTCTTACTGCACACCGGACATTTGTACGTCACTGCCATAAGATCTTTGTAACAATCTCCATGCATGTAGTGACCACAGGGCAAGCTGACAACGGACGTCCGTGACTCAAACAGTTCGATCAAGCAAAGTGGGCAGCTGCCTTCGGTGGCTCGCTCAATGCATGGGTGAGCGGCTGAGGTTGAAATAGAGATACAAACATTGCACCGCTTGCAATGTACAAAGTCCTTCCCAAGGCCTTCACCTAGTCGGCATATTCCGCAATCATCGCAATGATATATGCGTTTATTGCTGTCATTGTCCCAGAGTTTACATTTCGAGCAATAGTACCAAGCGGCGTACTCGCCACAACGGTAGCACATCTCCGCCGCAGGCTGTGGTGTACAACAGAGCATGCAAAGCATATGTTGCGTCTTCTTGCGTTGGAGTGCATGTGGAAAAGGCAGCCTGTCCGACTGATCGTGGCAATGTCGACATGGGAACCACAAATGGCAGTCAAAGCATTGCACTTTGACGTTGCGCTTGTAGTGTATGCATCCCAATATTGAGGGTATCTCGTCTTCCCGGCCATCATCCATCTTCGCGTTGCTCTCTGGGGGCACTGTAGCAAGAGGACTGTACACCGGCTCAAGGTCGGACGACTGCACGTTGTATGGGTTGTCCGGATTGACTGGTGGAGCGAGACTACTCACCATCGGCGCAGGAGTGTTTTGTCCATGGTCTTGCTTGACCGCCATCAGTCCCGATGGTGCTGCGTCCGCTCTTCGCGCCAAGTAGTCCATGGTCATTAGGTGGTGCATCTTGGCCGCCTTTTCCTCCGTGGTAATCGCTAGCATGCGGATCTCCTGCAGCTTCTGGCGCAAAGCATGCATGCCATCATCGTCGGGCAAAGCTCCATCCATGGTCGGTATGCTTTCCACTACCGCAGATCCCGCTCTTGATGTCCTCGTACGACCATTGACCAGCTCACTCGTCCAGAGTATAGTAGCTCCCAGATCTTCAGCAATGCTATGGCCTGGATTGATGCTCATGCGATCCTCGATGGGGTCGAATCGGGAGCCAGTAGAATCGGAACGCGCAAATGTCGCGGGCGGATCGTGTGCAGGAATGTGAGCTCGAGAGCGGTGTACCTGTACATATCCCTGAGGGTCGGCGAGCACGCCTAGAGTATCCTCTTCCTCGTCCCTGGACAGACGAGACTGCTCAGAGTCGATCGACGGGTCGACCGCTTCATGGTTATAGACGGGCCACAACGTCAGATCCGCCCCGCCGTCGTCGCTGACATGTGATTGTGCCGCCGATCCGTGCATAGCTCGATTTTTATGCTCCCCGTCGCTCCAGCGGGCATTTCCATTTCGCAAACTGATCGCGGCGAGGAAAGTCAAGACATTCGTTCGCGAAAGAAGGAAGAAAAGAAGGGAAGCCTCTCGGAACAAGAGTGATCCGGACAAGATGGTGGAGGATCAGATCCTGTATATCTATCGACCACGTTTGATCCCGTGCCCTGTTTCGACCACGTCTACGTCGCCGCCACTCTTCACTTCCAGTCTTTCCCTGTTGCCAATCAACTGGGGCACCGGTCATCGACTCGTCCACAATTTGCGCCTCGCTTCCACTTGCCAACTTCTCATAACATCACATACACCTATAAACTACGCATACAAGACATGCCTTTCATACCTTAGGTATGTTGCAGGACATCCTCATGTCAAACTTCCCCAGGCTGAAGAAGTACCGCTCGTTGCTTTATCTTGGGCTCGGTGGACTTTCGGCGTCAAGCCTTGACCCGGAGAAAGATCGGAGTGATTCAAGACTACTCTTCATCCAAACGTACATATCCTCCTGTATGCGCTCTACTCGTTCTCGTCGAAATCATCGAACGGCCAGTATTTCATAATATTCTCTCGCTCGAAGTCGTCATCAGCATCATGTAGTGCTTGTGCTTTCATACGCGCCGCCACTGCAAAAGCCTCATCATATCTGTCATTCGACACCCAGCCATCACTCCCGGCCCCAACAACGTTACGCAAGATCTCCATCTGACCATCTACTTCCTCTTGCTTCAGCTCGCCTTGGAGGGTTGTCTCCGATTCCTCTTCATCGAAGCTGAGGGGACAAGAAGGTCGCGGATCACCTTTGCCATTCTCGCGTGAGACGATATCCGGCCAATAGCGGGCTAAGCGTATTAGATCTGCTTTGAGAGGTATATTATTGCCTTCCCAGGGTTCTGCGACGTGTTCATACAGCTTACGCCGGAATAAGCTTCCCTCGTGCATCAAGGCATCGAAGTGATGCTCGTTTCGTGTAGCAGTAGCACCACTATAGTAGAAGTGAACATGTCGGCGGCGGTATTGCTCGAGTTCCTGCTCACGCTCGTCTTCATCCATTTCATCCAGGTCCGTGGGATATTGAGGTTTGATTAACTCTTCCGATTGGGCGTCTCCATAGTTCTGGAAGTGCGCTGGAATACCAGCATGCAGAAAGAGAGGAAGTGCCTTGCTGTGCTGCCAGTCAATCATCCCGACAACGTCAAAATCCTCTGAAATCATGATGTTATGGGGATTGAGGTCTGGATGTCGTAGTGTAGGTTTGCAGAGCCCTTCGTCTTTGGGAACGAGATGCGTTGCAATCTCTGTGAAGCTCTGAAGCGATTGCATATGCTCAAGAGGATCTGACTTCTGGAAGTCTGTAATGTCTCGATAAATCCGTTCAAAGGGCATGCGAGGTTTTCCATACGCTTTTAGCCAAGCCATTTCTTTTGTGGCTGCGCCTAGAAGAACGTCTCTAGGTCGAACAACTATCGAGATACTCCGTAAGCTGGGCTACCAATAGTGTTACGAATGGGACATACATGGCTTTCTCTGGATGGTAAGATCGCTCCGTTTCTCATACCAAAATCTCAGTGAGACGTCGGGTCCAACACACAAAGCTCTTGTGGTGCTTGTTTTCTGAGGCAGTGCAATTCGCTCCATGGATCGTGGAAGATCATCGTCGTAAAATACACTACCATTTGCTGGCATTTCGATGGCAAAAAGTTTTGCCTCGCCCTCCACGATGGCAGAAAGGACTTTCGATCTTTGTGCTTCGGACATGTTGAACCAGACTTCTCCCAAAGGACGTCCACAGACCTTCTCCATAAGTATGTACTCTGCCCCAATAGCATTCGCAGCATCAGCAGAGTAGCCGAATACTTTGGGCACCGGCACACCATGACTCCGTACTAGATCCATTGTCGCAACCTCACTCGCTACTGCGAGACGTCTCGGTTGAGTCAAGGGGTATGGAAGGCGTGCAGTGATTTGAACCCCATCCCGCATTGTTAGCTCAAAGATCCGATTGAATTCTGCCAACTTCCCAAATGATTGGACGTCTGCAGTAGTTTGTCCCACCGAATGTGCCGCCGCTTCGATGAGCGCTGAGATGTTGAAACTGAAGTTTCGTTCATCTAGACGTTGGGCTTCGTTGTATCTTTTCGGCGACAATGTTAGTAGCGGCGCATGATCTCGGCGGACGTACTTTCAAGTACTTACAACCACCTTCCAGAGGTGTATTTGAAGGCTTGAGTGAATTCGCCCTTGACCGTGTTTTCACATTTTGCATGCTGTGAGTTGATTGTGGTAGAGAATGATCGTCGCGTTCGTTTGTTGCTGGTAAGGGAACGTATTGTTGCCAATGCCAAAGATCTAGACATATCTGTGGAGCACCACGCATACACTGGCAGCCTCCGGATGAGGTTCAAATGATATCTAGGGACAAGTCAAGTGCATCATGCTTCGACTGGAGAGAAAAAAACGGTGGGACCAAAGAGGATGTGTAGTTGCCATTACAGCTGCCCTTCCAGATGCCTGACACATGATTCACGTTCCGGATTCTGCTTTTGCATATACCGGCATGGTGCACCAGCCTCGCACGATGCGACGGAGCTCTCGGATGGGTTGGCGTGATAACAGAGTCGGACGCGCAAGGTCAAGTCCCAGGAATTTGAAGTGTTCCCTGTGGACGTTGAATCAGCGCGGTCGAAGACCGATGATCAGGGAGGTCCTCCCCGCAGCATTTGCACGTCCATACTGGCTGTTTGCAAGGTGCATAGTTAGTATCACCCCTTCTTGTGACATAACACAGGCAGAGCCCGGTGTATCACAGTCAATCAAAGTGAGAGGGGACAGAAAGGTAAAATAACGCATATCGGAATTTGATGCCGTGAGTATGTCATCAAGCGAATTACTGTTCATTATGTTGATCGATACATGTAGCCATAAAATTATACGCTATACAGAAGACCTCCCCTGGAACCCATCCAAGTCATAAGCAGTTATCCAGCATATAGCACCAGCCAAAAGTGTCCGCGTTGCGGCATCGCGTATGGGTATCGTAACAATAAAACACAACCGACTGCTCTGGCCCAATCCAAAAGGGCGCCTATGAGCTCCAGGAACGGCTGCAGCCTTGCTGCCGCCTGGGGCATGTTGTACACGTTCTAAACCAAAGAGAGGCTGTGTTCCTCTCACTTCTCTTGTTCGGGCACCGCTTCTAATAGGTGCACATCATGTGTAGCCGAATGGCTCTTAAACCCGAACGTGTTACTTCGTAAGAACGAAAATTTGTCCTTGAGTCCGTCATCTATCGATGGGACACTGTTTGTTCTCGGTCTCTCGAGATCTTCCGCACCAGACTTGCTGTTGCGCGAGCTGGACGAAGCTCGTTGCGGCCGGTAGGCGGAATGCTCCATCTTCGGCTCCACCACCAGACTGCGGCGATGGAATTTGCTGACCATTTCGCCCTCGCTGGTCCTCATGCGCTCCATGTACGACGAAAGCCAGTCCTGCAGCTCTGGGACTGGCTGCAGCTTGTATGCAACCTGGAACTTCTGGAGGTGGCTCAGCACCTTCGCAGTTCGCATGTGCCTGTCGAAGTTGACGACCGTCACAATCTCTCCCGTCTCAGATGCGGCACTTCCGGGTAGTTCTCGAGTCTTTGGATTGCCAGCATCGATAAACGTCAAATCAGTCAGGTAAATGCCAAGGAACGGCAGGCACGGCGCTATCGGCGATTCCAGCCTTCGTCGCATCGAAGCGTGGTTCTTTGAATAATCGACCACAGTGTTCAACTCGTCAAGTCTGGCCTTCGTCTTCTTTGAAACGAGTTCCCAGGTGCGCTTGAGTCTTTGAACCACAGAGGAGTTCAAAGAGCACATGATGGCCATCAACGATTCATAGTTGTTCAGCTCGAGGCAGCACATTGCGACTTTCGCCCAGTGCTTGATGAAAAACGCACGCCGCTTCGCATCTTCCGGCGCGAGGATGCTGTCGCCAACGACGTGCGCAAGGTCGGTGTTGAGTGAGCATATAGCACGCACATTCTTACACTTCTGAGAGCCTTTCTTGCTCCACTCTAGAAGCTCTTCGCATCGGATGGCGCAAAACACTTGTGATGCGAGAAGCGTGAGCTGTCGCGCCAGCTCCAATGGCTCGAAGTCAAGAACGACGCAAGCCGCGGGATTAGCAACAGAAGAGCGAAGTAGACTCAGCTGTTTCGGCGTGATGATTGCGTTTGGCACATTGCTTCCGTCCTTGTCGTGGAGAGCGATGGACATGCTGCTCTTTCCGACTCCCGAGACTAGTTGTGAACTCAATGTTCCATTCTGGTAGGCAAGATCGACTTTCTTGGTCAACCCGAGTAGTCTGTCACCTGCGGACGGCAACGCGGGCTTGAGCTTTTCAAGTGCGAAGGAGCGGATGTCGTCGATCGCCTCTCTGTCAGCGTCACCATTCCAGTATGTCTCGAGCCAGCCTTTGAAGACGTTGTAAATGCGCAGACGCACAGGCATGCCAACAGTCTTGCTATCACCAATGTAATTGAATCGATCAGCCAGTGCCTGAGCGAACAAGCGCGGAGTCGTGAATGTCCTGAAAGTGACGTAGAACGCAGACACGAACTGTGGATCAGGCGCGGCGTCATGTGTGGTAAGTTGCTCGATCAGGGCTGGGAGACTGCCACCGGTCACCTGACCATCTTTGTTCAAGATGAGCTCGCTTGCATATGTCCGCTGTAGCAGGTGACTCTCATCCTCCGCGTCAACATCGACCACACCCGACTGCAAGCTGGAGAGACTTGCAAAGCTTGTGAGTAGCGCCGAGTCTGTGAAGTGAGTCTCTTTCGATTGATCTGGCGTGGTGGCACGAGTTGACACCTCTGAAACAACAGTCGTTGCAGAGTCTCGAGCACTGCTGTTCACGGTTTCGGTCGAGCCCGCAATCGATGTGCCAAAACTGTCTTTGCGAATAGGAGCGGGCGCAGGGCCTTCCACGTCCTGCACAGACTTCTGATCCTCACTGCTTGGAGGTCGAGTCTGAGAGATCCGGAGTGTTGAGCTGCGTTGTGGGACTGGAGGCAGAGATTTCCGCGATGTCGCTGTCAAAGGAGTATTAGGAGTGACCAACTCTATGGTGCCGGTAGGCGATGCAATGTCGGAAGTCTCAAGCGTCACCAGCGGTCGAGCTTTGAGAGGTGGCGGTGGCGGAAACATCTTGAGCGATATGCGATTTTCCCTGGCGCTGTCTACAATCGATCTGCGCTTAGAGTGTCGCTTCTCAGGTGTCGAGGTCTCTGTTTGCACAGGCTCATCGCTTGGTACCTCTGGTACGGTTTCGCCTGTGTTTTCGAGCGGGAAGTCACCGATCTGCTCGATGACCGAACGTGTCTTGACCACGCAGTCACCAGCAGTACGTATTAGGTCGGTGCCTACGGTGACCAAGACGTTACTTTGCTCAGGCAGCACCACCACCTGCTCATCATCTTCCGTGGAAGACGAAAAGAGGTCTTTGGTCGCAGCGATGAGCTCTGTCAATCGTGTTTGCAAATCATGACGAGCTTGTTGTATCAAGACAGATTTCTTAGCGTCGTGAGCGTACACTTCATCTAATATCGCCAGCATGCTTTTGCATGCATTCACGAGTCCGGTGGTGGTGTCGACGAGTTCGGAAGTGGCTCTCGAATGAAGATGGTGTCCGATGAGTGCACCAATATGGCTGATGCACAGGTCATGCACCTTGGCTAATTGTGTGGACGCGAAAGTTCCGGTCGACTGCTTGCCCTTCTCTATGTATGACATCCGGTGTACTATAGGGCCTCGGGCCGGTTTGAAAGCCACTGAGAGAGGCCGGGGTCTCATCTGAGACTCTTCAGGTTCTGTCTGTGCGACTGAACCACGGTTGGGGCCCGTGCTTGGCGATATAGGAAATGCGATCGCAGAGTCAATAGGCGTCAGACCAGCAGAGCCCACTTTGAGAGTTGATGTGGTGTCAATTGCAAGAGCACTGGCATTATTTGGCGACTGGGGCGAGCGAGGCTCTGTACGATCTTTCTTCTCGCTTGTTTCTTGGGTCCATATGTCCGCGAATCCCACGGCTCTTGTGACGACCTTGAATGCCTTGGTGATGAGATCGTCCAGCAAAACATGAATAACCTCACCAGCGAACGGTTCACTGATCGTTTCTTGTAACCTTTTGGCGATCTGCACGAGAGTCGAGAGGTCCGCAAGAAGTCCCTTGCGCATACGTCGAATTCCGCTATGGCATTGCACCAATTTGGCATCCCTATGCAGGCAATCCGCATGCTCCAGCAGGTGTCGCACACCAGCGATCAGACCCCGAATGTAATCCTGCCTCACGAATGTTGACAAATTCGCATCTTCACTTGCTCCAAGCAGATCCCAGAATTGTGTCATTGCATTGAGTAGATTCCGAAGATATGGGTGGTCGTAGGGTTCGCAGTAGTTCGTCGGTATCCAGCCTCGATCACCTGTACTGAGCACTGTACCATCCGCCCAGCCATTGGCGTGAACCGAGTGGACCAAGATCAGGTCTCCCGGCTTGATGCAAGCAGTCATGAGCAGCGATTCTTCGCCTTCGGAAGTAGTAGATGCCGCATCAAAAGGGTAGAAGGCGCGCAGATAGTTATGGAACAAGGCCTGCTCCTCACCATCACCGCCATCTTCGCGCGTGGCATTGGTCGGTGTTTCCGGAGGTGTCATTGTCAACGCATGATTTGCGACACCTCTGCCCAGCGCACCAATGTCCAGGCATGGTCGCGAAGGTCGTCGCATCTGTATGGATGGCACCGAGGGGATGTCGGCATGGTCGAAAGTGTCCGAGGTGTTGCTTTGGGGCGTGTCCATGATTAAGTCATTCGTCTATCGCGGCACATTCGAACCAGTCATTCAGTCTTCCACGAGCCTGTCGTCTAAAAATGCCGAAAGTTTCGCCGATGCAGGTATGAACAATATTCACCCAATGGCTATGAGCGGCTCGGCGGTCAGTACAGATGCTTACATATTGATATGTGCGGGTGTTATAATCAAGGTGCGCAATGCGCAGAGACACTCGAGACCGAACGCGAGCTACAAAAGGGGAAATACTCACAGGAAATGTTACACTTCTCGTGGTCGGAGCACCCAAGGTTATATTGCTTTGGCGCAATAGGTTACGGTCAAGATGAGGCAAGTTATAGACCGCGAAGAGAAGTGGTATGATGTGGAGTAGGCGGCGATAGCCAGCATTCAAGCTTCAGTTTCGAAGTGGCAGGACATGGATAGCAAGACGACGAGCGGGCGAGGGTGCTCGTGCTGATATCAATTGCGCCTGCGAACGGGGTCGGGTCTTGCACGAGGTCGGCGATGAATGATGTTGGCGAGGACTCCGGGATGTGTTGTGATTGGAAGTCGAAAGTCGCAAAGCGCCAGCAACCAACGTGTGATAGAGGGCGTCGAGCCAATGCGAGTTCGTCCTTCTGTCGCCGCGACACGGGAAGTAGCAAAGTAGCGAATATGGCAGTTGTCCAATGCTGCAGTCGTGGTCTTGCTTGCCGTCCTGATTTGGCCGACGTCCCGTTGCGAATACCACGATGGTTCTTGAATTTGCCAGACGGTTGTTGCTCTGGAAGGAAGACGACACACGTCGAGGGACGAGAACGAGACTCGAACATTCTCGCGGGCCTTTCCAGACTGGCGCAGGAGAAGAGGTGCTAAGCTTTGGCACTGGTTGCTGCGCTGGACTAGCCGTCACGCTTGGATCGAGGAGGTTGAAGCCCCTTGAAATTGGCAGCGTGTTAAGGTTCGACAGCCCGCGATTCCTAGCGGAGGCGGCACGCCGATCCCAGGCGAACCTCTTTTAGGCCATCACTCTCCCTCGTCTCTTCATTAATCACTGATCATCACAGTACCGTACCGTCGAGTTACATCGGAGATGGGATGAGATGTTGCAATAACGCATCTCCACCTCGCGCCACATCGGATATGCAGATCGAGACCATATATAGAGCGTGTCTGCAGTACGCACTGCCCAACGCCCGCGAGCGTTTTGAACGGTCTCTTGAAGCCCAAAGCCACATGCCAGATGCTGACTGCTTCTGCTTTCTCCTGTGGTAGTGATCGACATCCTTCGACATGTGTCCGTCCAGGAGAGAAGAGAAAGTAAAGCCAAGAGATTCGGACCCGCGTTCGCAATTTTTCGTCACCACCAGTGTGCCATGCTTTGCAGGGGAGTGCATCCGACATGGCAAGTGATGGGCCTAAATAGGTAACATCTCACGACCATCCTCCACAATGCAGGGATCTCATCCTCGAAGTGCAAGCTTGAGCACAGATTGTACTTTATGTGGCATATTTTCGTTATCGTCGCTCGCAAGAACGCCAATTTGAAGCATGGATATCCATTGGCTGCTCTGGCAATGCCTCGGTCGCGACTCAACGGGCCCAACGTGTTGGTGAAAGCACGTTTCTTTCCGGCCCTGCAGTCTCAGTGTGAAGCCGTCAGAAAGGGGCCGGTATTCCTTAGCTCTGTACAAAGTTCGCCTGGGCAAGACGCTGGCAGTGAGCCGGGACAACAGCCGACTGCATCCTACTGTATTGTATGCACTCGCATCACAGTTTCCGTATCCGTGGTACACTAGTCGGTCTCCCCAAATTGCACCTGGGAGGATGCTCCGCGATGATAAAATGGTGACCTGCACGGACGTGTTTGACGATCTTACCAAATCAACAACAACAACACTGGCGCGTCGGGACAACTTACTTGGAATAATGCTGAGCGAGACAGGCTTGTGATCATAATGCATTTGAAGATTTATTATTTTCGACAATCAAATGAACAATGCTCGTGGCTAATAGCATTTGAGTATTTTTGGTGTTCCATCAACGCCATGTGCAACGCGAGACGAGTTCATATCGCAGCCACACGAGCACGTACCACAAACGGTAACGCCTTTGGCGATTGGTATTGAAGTCCTGACAAATTCCCGTTTCGTGTTCGAGATCACCGCTGTGTCTGCGATCTTCTATCTCACAGTGACTTACTGCATCTCATGAAGTACCAAGCTGCTGCTAGCCATGTACATGTATGTATTCAACAGTCAACGTAACGTGGATACATGTACAAAGCTAAAGTCTGGGAATACTAAGGTAGATGCACAAGCCATAGCAACGGATCAGCGGTATGTATTATGCTTAGTGCCAGACCACACGACCCAACACCACGAATGTCAATATCCGTTGGCCCAGGTCCTTGGTAAACGCGTAGTCGAGAATGGCGTTCGGCATTGCTATCATTCCAGCTGCAGTACAAGGAGTATAGCAGCATAGGCGACATTGCGTACGATATAATATAGCAATATGCAAGTTTCCATGTGTGGTAGGGTTCATCTCTTGACAACACGTCAAGCACGTGCACACATTCAGGCAAGAATAGGCTTATAGCTCTCATTGTTACAGCGAAGTTTCGGCGACTCATGAACCGGCACTCGTGAGGACCAGACTAGAACCGCATTGTCTGTCCATTACTGCTCAATGCATGTCATTCGGGCATTGGCTCTCGTCCACCTCACGTGGTCAGGAGACTTAGATCCAACAAAATAGGTCATGGATCTTACGATGATGAATGTGTGGAAGTGGCTTCAGTATGTACACGACCGTGGAGCGGAGTACGTCAGCCACTGCGATGTGTACTGTTGAGATGAGTAGCACTACCAGCGCCGTTGACCTTGAATTGGAGGTCGAAATCGAAATACACGCCCTGACATCGAGATATTGAGCACAAGGTACGGCACAGGCATCGGCAATGAAGGTTCTGTAAATCTGTAGAGGTTTCGCCTGTCTCTGTTGCATCTGCCTTTGATGTGATAAGAGATGCTCAGGTCGTTCATCGCGACACCAAGGCTTTGAGTGGCCAAAATGAACGTGTGCTGCAACAACGAGCCAAATAACGCCGAACTTGCGACGACCTCTGGTCGTTGGACATGAACGCTAGCATCCATCCGCATCTCAGCGACTGTGGGTAGGCGCATAAGAACATGGCAGTCAAGGCCAATGCAGCATAAAGAGTGCCATCGGTGCACATGTGCTATGTGTAACGTCAGAAGGTGTTCGACCAGAAGGCCACCGCGAAGGCCGAGCAGAATTGCGTCAGATCTCTTGACCATTGCAACATTGATGCGCTGCGCTCGTCGTTCATGATTGTTTTCGAAGCACTGTAGACTGAGTCCGTACCGATGTCCTCGGAAGGATATGAGTGTAGGTATGTAGTGAAGTTCAATTCTGCGGAGCAGACTTGATGTATATGCTTCACAATGGTAGCGCTCCGAGTGTCGTGGCTTGTTGGTCGATCTGAAGATCTGTAGTGAATGTGCCGCCGTGGAACATAGAGAACAACAACTGCTTAACTGTATACTACCTCTAGAATCGTGTGAATACCACAGGTATCGTTCATTGTGTTGAATCAATCGAATCGTGGATACCTCAGATATAGCTCTTCCTCATCAGAGGCATGCAAGGGTTCCTGCCTGGGGCCGTTGTTGATCAGCCCCGTGTGAAACAGAGCGCGAGAACCACTTTGCCCATCCCCAGGTAATACCGATGTGCACATTTTCCACAACTGTGCTCATTTAGTGAAAATGGCCATGAGTACGATGCTATATCGAGAAGATGTCGAGGAGAAGTTGGACTTGTCACAGCGGCCAATACCGGGAGAACGTGGACGTCCAGGAGCTCCGGTGAGTTTGTTGATCCGAGCTTTTCCCGTTTGCATAGCTGTGAACATTCGCCATGTTTTCTCTAAGCAGCTAATTGACTCGTCCATCAACAACAGTCTCATCACTCCTCTACCACATCCTCAACCCATTCCAACCCATTCTCTTGGTTATACCACACCATCATCATGTCTTTTCCCGGCGGCGAAACCTCCTCCTCCATCCCCAAGCCATTCGGCTCAACCTCAAAGCTCGCATCTGACATCAACCGAGCCTTTTCCCTCCCAGTACCGGCCTTTGGCGACCTCGGAAAGCCCGCAAACGACGTGAGTTGATATGAAGCATCATCTGCAGATTGGCAGAAGGAACTCGCATATGCTGACGGCGTGGCATAGCTCATCAACAAGGACTTCTACCACACCGCTCAAGGTTCGCAAACCGCGCAGCAGGAGACAGCGCAAAGACCAATGGCTGACACCTAGACTACAGCCACTCTTGACGTGAAGCTCAAGGCTCCCAACGGCACCAATGTCACCGTCAAGGGCAAGCAGAGCTTCGATGGTGTGACCACTGGCTCCGTAAGGCACTCCCTCCCATGGGTACTCCCTATCAGAGTCCGTTTAGCTTACGCAAAGCCATCCAGGTCGAGGGCAAGCACACTCTCAAGCCTCAGGGTACGCGCAAATCCTCCTCCAAATCTTCATCACCTCGAAATAATGTCGGTGGCTTTGTGAGAATGTTCAACCTCGTCACGCGCCTCCCCTCGCCCCAACGCACCCAACTTTTCCTCTACATCTTCAACGCACCGAGCCGTCATGGCGACGCAGGAAGAGTTTCGCTTACACTCAAAGGTGCAGGTGTGACCATCACCCAGGCGTGGACAACTGGCTCGCTCCTTGACAGCAAGGTCGAACTTGCGGACGTCATTGCCCCGGGTACCAAGATCGACCTCCAGAACCTCTGGAACCCAAGCAAGCCATCTTCTGCTGCTCAGAAGATCAACCTCGCATTCAAGAACCCCAATGTTCACTCGCGCGCCTTCATCAACTACGCTCAATCCAATGGCAACATTGATGCCGTGATTGATGTCACTGCTGGCCACGAGGGTTTCCTCGTTGGTGGTGAGGCCGCCTACGATGTGTCCAAGGCTGCCGTAACTCGTTACGGTCTCGGTCTTGGTTACCAGGCTCCTACCTACTCCGCGACCGTTGTTGGCATCCAGAACTTGAGCGTGATTGCTGCTACCTACTACCACAAGGTCAACAGCGCCGTCGAGGTGGGCGCCAAGGCTGGTTACGATGTGCAGGCCGGTAAGGCCAGCGGCCTCGAGATTGCATCCAAGTACAAGCTTGACCCGCTCAGCTTCGCCAAGGTATGATGAACACGAGATCTTCTCTCCAACTAATACTGATTCATCGTACAGGCCAAGATCAACGATCGTGGTATTGCCGCCCTTGCCTACAGCACTAAGCTCAACGCTGGCACCACCCTTGGCCTCGGCCTCTCGCTCGACACCCAGAAGCTCAACGAGGCTGGCCACAAGATCGGCACCTCGCTCGTCTTCGAGGGTTAGATATGCTATTAGAATATGTATAATACCCGTGTGATCTCGAAGCGGTGAGGGTGAAGTGGATACGGTGAGATGGGAAACTACAGCTACTGTGGTAGACATAGATAGCGGCTGTTCTCATCTTTCCAAATTTCTGAAGCGAGACTTGTCTGACTTCGTTCCACGCCAGCATCCCTACTTGTCCTGCATTGATTGCGCTTAAGCAAAATTGCATGTATTTGTGTTTGTATATCAGCCTTGTGGCTGTCTGTTTGCTCGCGTGACTTTAACACATGGTAACATGAGTTGTAATCGAACATGGTGTGTACCTTGTGCTTCGTGCGATACATATACAGTGATGTGTGTACTGCTGCATGTATTGACACGAGAGAATGACGTCTTCACTAGCATTTAACTTCAGGGCAAGGTACTCGATGTAAATGCATTTCACATGCATCTTAATATACATCGATAAGATTGAGGACCTTCTTGGACTCTCTCTATTCCGTCCTGTCCAGCTCAATGTCAAGGCATGCTCATCCGGTCATGTCTCTCGCAGCGGACCACGCGTCTGCCGTCCTGCGTGCGGCACTTCCACCCATCCTCCGGCCGGCGAGATGAGAGTGGTCTCCAAAACCACTATGCAACCCTGGAGCTACCAGTCAATGCCGCACCAGGAGATATCAAGAAGTAAGCATCGAGCTGCGGGCGAAGTAGCAACCCATTCTAACTCAGACCTTCTCTTGCCCGCCAGACAATTCTACAAGCTCTCCAAAGCCTTCCACCCAGACCTGCACCCCAACGACCCCAATGCCTCGCGACGCTTCGTCAAGATCAGCGAAGCATACGCCACGCTCGGCTCGCCCGTCAAGAAGCAGAAATACGACCAGGACTTCTTGCGCTCACAGCCGGCCTCGCAGCGTTCCTCCGCGCATCCTCAAGGCAGCTATTCTTCTGCTTCGACGCCGGCCGGCGGCCGTCCAGCCTCCGGGCTGAGCAAGCGACGCACCACGTTCCGCGGTCCTCCGCCTTCCTTCTACCGGAGCGGCGGCTGGGGCGACCATGCAGACAAGCGCGCGGACGCAGCAAGCGCCGCATCGCACTCACACGAAGCACAAGGGCGGGCGCAATCCGGACCTGGAGGGCCGGCGGGGACGGGCCCGGGCGGTTTCGCGAGTGGGTTCGATAACGATGTCCCGCACTTCGATCACAAGGGCCACTTTCAGACACATTCGCAGATCGAGCGGAGTCGGCGGCGGAGCAAGAGGATGACGGAACGGGAGGTAGCGGCGGATGAGGGTGGCGGGAATAGCACGCTGTTCAACTTCGTCATCATCAGTGGGATCTTTGCGGTCATATATGGTGTCACGGGATATGTTATGGCGTTTGTGGAGGGGAATGGTAGAGGTCCTCGAAGGAAGAATGGCGAAGGGTAGTGATACACACTCTACGGAAGGCGTTGCTGTTACATATCAGGCACATCGGAAGGGGCGTATTGGATATCCTCGAGCCATGGCATGGCTTATTCATATGTAGAAGTAGACGAACATTTAACGAGGACCAATCACACGAAGTGATATGGAAGCCATTTTGACTGTCTTGCAGAAAGCCTACGGGCGTACGAGGTCATCGAAGTCATGTTATACACGAATGTTACCTGCTATACTGGCTGGGGAAAGAACTTCTTTTTCGCTATAGATCAGCTCTAGAGATCTAACACGCCGCTGATCCACCCTCGTGCCGTATCATTTTCCCGATGGCTTGCATGAGGCTGATCCCCATCACCGCCACCCCGAACACGATACAAGTATACGCTGCGTAAATCTCCCATGTCCGGCGCTTGGTGAGCTTGACGAAACACAGCGGTGGGAGGATATACGCTAGGGCACAGGCGGAGGTGGCGCCGACAAGCTCGAACACGACCCCAAGATCGCAAGTGATCAGTGCCATGCCGACAGCAGTGACGATGAGGGATGTGGTGAAGATGAGGTGGCGGTTGGGCTGGAATGGCTCGTGCGGAAAGTAGTAGGTGGTCATGACTTCGCGGCACACGAAGCATTCGAGCGGGAGCGTGGTGAGCATGTTCAAACCAAAACAGCTATCAAGGGCGAGAAGTCAGTATGGAGTAGTCAAAGTTGGACGCAGTGGCAATGCTTACAGGCGTGCAATGTTGACCATGACGTTGTCGGATGGAAAATTGTTGAGAACATTGCCTTGCGTGCGATCGCCAAAGCTGAGATATCCTCCCAGCGCCATGGCCAAGCACGCAACCATGCTGATTGCAGTCGAGTAATGCGTGACTTGAGCAAATCGGTCCATGGTGGGCTTCCGGAGAGAACCATAGATTAAGAGACTGTTGTGATGACACACGAAAGCAAAGGAGATGACGCCGATAGCCTGGAAAACGCCGGAGTTTATAAGAAGACTGCCCTTCAACTGACCACGCATGTCAGGAGATTGAAGTGGCGCTTGGATGAGAACAGTGAGAATGATGACGATCATAGAGATGAGCGCGAAGGTGCTTGCTTTTGCGAGCTACAACAGCATTATCAGTCAAGTTCGTGAAGCATTCGAGGGGTTAAGTACGTCCAACATACCATTGCAATGTCTCGATATAGAGACAAGGGATAGGAAAACGCCAAGACGAAGAGCACAATGATGGCTCGTCGATCCGTCAGTAACCACAAGACCGGAACGGTAGATAAGGAAGGAAACACAGCAGAGAGCACATGCGGGATGCTGTCTCCGATAATAATACAAAACGCCACCATACCGCCGAACGCAAAGGCCCATTGCGCCACGGAGATGGCAATCAGCCCCGACTTTCCAAAACAGTGCTCCATGGTCGCTTGGAAGGAATCCGTGCCACTGAGTTTGGAGTTCGTGACGATCAGCCGTATCGTCCAGTCGACCGTGATCGTAAGTGTGATGAGAAGGAGGACACCCGTGAGAAGACCTGCTTGCTTGAAGGCGTAGGGTTGTCCAATGATGCCAGCGCCTATGATGCTGTTGGCCATGTTCATGAACGCACTCCGCAGTCCGCTCTTTGGTCTCGCCGACTCCAGTAAATCCTCAGGGTTGAAGTCGAGGTCCTGCGCAAGAGTCACGCTCGGTGCCTCGATTCCTGTCAGAAGCGGTGCATATTGTCCTGTATGCCCTCCATCGTCGTCTTCGAAATCATGATTTCCTGCATGTCCATTCATGTAATCTTCCTCTTCTAGCCATTCTTGGCGATGCGGAGCAGCATTGCCGTTGAGTTGATCCCCATACACCTCGGGTTCCTCGACATTGAATCGTACACGATGCGGTGTTCGCGGTTGTCCGTCTGGTCTGGGTTGCGCGAACGACGACTGTCTCCTTGCCAGAGGTTTTCTCGTCGGTTTCTGGTCTCCAGCAGCATCGGCTTGTCCGTTCTCAGCTGGACTGTCTATTGACTTGAATTCCTGAGGTTCCGCCACGATCTGTCCTGTCCCATGGGAACTCTCATCCCTCCCTTCATCCTGGCCAATGGAGTGCAATAGTGCTTCTGACTCCTGTTTGTCACGCGCGGAGCTGAGGTCTGTGGCCATGACATCGTTGCGATCACGATTCGCGGGTGGTTTCTCGAGAGGTGCGCTCACGTCAAAATAAGAGCATTGAGGTCAGCCTTGAGCTTGTGACACTACGAATTCAGGGACGCGAGTCGTCAGCGTTATAGGAACACAGCTCGGATGCCGGATCCGGAGGCGGGACCGGTTACACAGCACGTGGCATCTACTAATTATGGATAGCAAGAAGTTGCAGGTTTCACAGTTTTCGAACTACAGAAACAGGTGTATGACATCGTGTTGTATTACTCGAAACGACTTTCATGTTCTAATTCCCCATAACTCCAGTTTCCCCCCAACGCCTGTGCTCGTGTTCGACGTAGTCCAAATTACAGGTTACCGTTAACATCCAAACTCGTAAATATGTCCTTTCATGGATCCTCGGATCTGTGCTCGTAGACCAAATCAACCTGCTTGACCGGATGTAGCAGCATTGCGGGAATGCACATCCGTCCCTCGTTGGCGCTCTCCCATTCCTGCCCGCCGTCATTGTCGACTTTGTAGCCCAACCATCGTTTCCACAGATTTGGCGAAAACCCGGCGTGATAATACCAGGAGGTTCCCAGAAAGTTGTGCTGCCGCTCTTCAGAGAAGACCGATGTTCGTGCACCGCCAGCAGCGCCATTCTTGCCATTATTGAAGATGGCCGCGAGATAGGACGTCGGCCATGCTCGATCAATGTAAACGGGGTGGGGAGCAAAGACAGCTTTATAGCCATGGTGCAATGCACACGATCCAGGCCACATCTCCGTGAACATGGTATGCCGTTTCAAGGCAGTCTCCCGGTGCATAGTCTCAAGTAGTCTGCGACTGAAGCGCGACGCTGTAATGATAGCTGTGCGCCGTGGCGGTAACTGCCCTTCGGTGAGGTTGTATCCTGTCACATCCTCTGCAAGGAGCCAACCCGTGTTGTCAGGATCGAACAAAGGGTTGAAAGTGATGAAATCCGCCTCCTCTCCGACACCCCAGCTGTAGTCATCTTTGTCGTATGAAGTGGGTGGCAGTGGGTCGTTCTCAGGATCGACTGTTTCGTCACCTTCACCAGTGGGGCGTAAGGGGCCCCACACGGGTGGGCTAGGTCGTCTGCTTGCTTCATCCAGCGGGTGCTTGGCTGCAGCGTCTTGCGACAGCTTCCCATACATGTTCTGCTTGCTTGCAGTACCATGTTCGATTTGTACACGGACTGTATGTTTGTAGTCATCCCATGACCCGTGCTCAGACGGAACGTAGAAACGCTCGTTACGTTCCCACAGGCCTTTTCTTGGCTGCTCTTTGGCCCATTGCGCGACCTGCGTAAGAAGATGGTAATAATGACCTGTATATCTGATGTCCATTTCCCATTGCCAGAAGAAGTCGTACTCGGGGTGCGTATGCGCAAAGTATTGCAAGGCCATGTGTTTGCTCCTGTATACCCCATGGACCGGCAAGTCGCGATAGTTGCTCTCAGCAACGCCGCCGTAGATGAGACCCATTTGTCTCTCGCTCCACAATGTTCCCATGCCACGGAACTCCTTGGGAAGCGACTCATCCAGCACTTGTTGGTAAGTGTCCTCGTCAGCCCAGATCTGCAGGTCGTTGTCCTTGACATGAATAAGGAAGTGCACAACATATTCAGTGCCGGACTGTATCGACAGCTCGTTGACAAGTGCCCTCAAGAAGAAGAGGTCTTCTTTATCGTATTTATAACCTGCCCAAGTCCTGATAAGGACTACAGTTCGAGGAATGTGTCGTTTCTCGGTTGCGCTCTTGCTTGCGTTGAGCGCTGGGTTCTCAACTTCGAGATGAGGAACTGAGCTGACACTCCTGGCAGCAATGTCGGCATGGTTCGGTGCTGTTGTTCTAGGCTCGAACCGATGTGCGTTCGCTTTAATACATTGCTGCTGTGCCTCTGCCCAATTTACGTCCCTGTAATCGATCTCCAACTCACCATTCCACACCGTCTCACTTCCTTCTTTCTCATCTTCCATGCCAGCGCCGCTGCCGCCGAACTTTCGACTGTAGCCATAGCCGTATGGACTCAGACGGCCGAAACGCTCGAAGCATACATCATTGCGTAGTCCAAGTAGCTGATGCGAACCGTAGGCAGGATCTGGAAAACCATCTGTGACTCCCTGGTATGCTACCAGTTGTGGCACCTCGATTTTCTTGTCGTTGTCGATGAAGCATCGCACTGGTGCTTCAAATTCATCCAGGTACGCTTGACTCTGGTATTGCGGATACGGGTCGAATCTTTGAGCTTTGGAGGTGAATTCAGTCTGTCTCTTTCTGGCGGTTTCTTCTTCCGAGCCACTTGCATCTTGTGCTGCCTTCCGTGCCGCGGCGGCATCTTGCAGTCTCTGCAGCTCAACCTCCTCGTCTGCAACAGGATACTCGGGCGTGTTCTCTTCCCTGCTCACCAATGCTCTGATTCCTCCATGGTATCGTGTTAGGAATGGGAATTGCTCCCATGCCGGTGGTGCCGGAGGTCTCTTTATGCCTTGATGTAGTTCCGCTTGGCTGGCCCTTGAGCTTTGGACCAGGTAGTAGATGAATATGACCAGTATCGAACCAATGCTGAGCGTGAAATAGCGAGTGAACCGTCGTCGCGGCAGATGATATGCAAACGACGGACCGCTACTTTGCTTTCCCAGCATTGGCTGTGAGGATGACGCTTCGAACGAAACCAAAGAAGGAGCGTCGTCCGAGTCGTATGATCTTCGTGGTTTCTCTAGGTCGATGAGCGATCCAGAGAAGGATCGGTATCTGTTACCGGCCATTGTCGATTCCTCGTGTATGGATGATGATGGAATCGTAGATTTATGATAGAGGTCGTCGCAGCGTGATAACAATCGAATGCTCGAATTCCACCACCTGCGCACCCCTGCAAGGTGGAGAACGCTCCGCGATAGCACGAATTTGGTACTTCCAGAACTCCGACAGTCAGGAAACTGTTGTATGTGAATGTCATTGATCAGTAAATCAGCAATCACGTCGTAATTGTGAGACACCTGAACTGCTAAGGTATGCATGAAAGACAGCAGTGATGTCAAATTATCTTGCGCCAACGTCCATAGCAACCAAACAGACCCATGTAAACAAACCCGAAGTCTAATTGATTCACCTCGTGCACCACCCGCTTACCTAACAACCCTATCTTAGGTTTACACCACATCTATCTTGTGACTATGCCTATGCACTGGTTGTCAGTTCGACTACAGTGCGACTCGGCGATTGGCATGATAATTGTTGAGCAGATTTCGAGTCTGGTATATTCCTGCTACACTCGAAGCCGCTGTATACGAATAGAGTGACTTACATTCCTTGACAATAACAAACATGCATATCCAGAACAACAGCGGTGTGAAGTGACCACGCCTCGCTTTTCCTTGCCATGATGATCTAGACTATGCCATTCTGCAATACAGACTGCTAGATCGTATACCCACTGGATACTTGACTCGAACAAGAATTGGCCTCTAGAGTTGACCGTCCCTGTACGTAGTTGGCATGCTGGAAGAGTGTTTTACTGGAAGTTAGCGCATTACTATTCGAGACCTTCCCTTCGACGACCACATGGAGTAGCATCGAACAAACCGGACCGATTCACGACACCTAGAATCGTAGTAACCGGGATATACGAGGCAGGCTTGAGTACCGCTTCAACCATGCAGACTCGCTCTCGGAGCTATAGGTTAAAAGGTCGAGGTACGAGATAAGGATCGTTCGAACTCGGCATATCATCGAATCAGACAGCGACCGCGATTCAGCCTGTTGTTCTTTAGCAGCTCCTACGGTACTACGCGGGAGGAAAGCAATTGTCGCTTAAAGAGCTGAAAGACTACTGAACTCATAGGACTCGCGTCGAGCTAAGTTCGCGGGACGTGTGATAGCACTCGCAGTAGTCTATCATCAGCTGGCCAGCTTCATAGCGTTTCAAAGTGGCTTCAGCTGCTGGGATGAGCAGAGAGTCCTCATGGGTCGTGACCAATGTTCCAGCAAGCATTGCGACAATGTTACGGAGGCCAAAGTATATGTAGCGATCAGTGTCGTCGAGATCTTTCCAAGATTACGAGAACTTGTACGAACTCACCATTGTTCGAGCGTGAGGGGCTAATGCGGACGATGAGGACTATCAAGTCGGTTGTTCGCGTATCCGTATGACGGTCAATGAAGCACTACCTCTCATTAGCATGGTGAGGATGATAGCAGCGAGCATGGGACGCCACAATGCACAAGTGAGACCTTGGAAATTGCGCCAGTGAGACGTTTTATGATGCCAAGTCGAAGCAACTCCGGCGCAAGACGAACGAGGCATAGATGCACGACGATGAGCAAGCACGAGCAAGCTGGAGTGTCGTCGCTGTCGTCGTGTGGTAGATTCGCGCGACTTTTGCTCATGCCAATACCTGATCGGCATGTCGATCTTCCTTCCCGCCCATCCACACATTTGATACAGCTGGGATAATTCGGTACAAGCATGTCCCCCACCAGCTTCTATACTGTCTCACCGTGGAGGTGCAAATAGGCTATAATGCTATACTTCGTCGTGGATGATAGCTTGGATGTCGAGTGGAAAGTTCGGCCTGTCGAAGCGTAGTGGGGCGCATCCTGCTCAGCTCTGTCCATGTAGATGGATGGTCTGGTATGGCTCCTAGGTAATTGGTCCATTAGTCCTTTCAGTCTCACTTCGCATGATGCGCGCTTCAGACCTCATTGGAATACTTTCTTTACTCTGTTGTGATCGTGCAATGATATGCGCAAAACGTGCTACAACCAGAAAGAACCCTAGGCAGCAGTCCAGGCTCATGTGCTTAGGAGGAGAAAGCTTCCTGCCCATGTCAAATCTGCTTTCGGTAACTGCTCAATAGATTCATGCGAGCTCTCGTCCAGTCGGAGGAGAACGGGATACACGACCTGCAGTTGACCGACCTTGCATAACGGCAGGCTGATGACCGCACAGGAAGCGAGGGAGCTGAGATCTCGGGTCGATGAAAGATCCGTAGGAGGACGAGTCGATAGTATGATATCGACGATCGTGTGATTCGAGATACCCTTGATGTGACTTCAGTTGGGGATGGGAGGGCGGCAACATAGCTGATTCCCCAGCCCACGACGCTTCCGCATGCAGACATCGTCAATCCTGCTCAACAACGCTGTGATTGAGCAGGCGGGGCAGTGAGGTATTGTTGCGTACCTATCATTCGTTTCGTACGGACGATCTCTACTGCCTAGACCTTGTGCCAGCGTCAAGTCATTGATGTCAACACATCACTACCTAGGCATTGATTCGCACCTCGTCTACGTCCCTTTGCCAAGAGATAAGCAGGCGCATCCAGCTATAAGCGATGACACGGAACACATGTTCACGAAGCCGCTTCGAATATATCTGCTTCAATCCGACTCCGGGGAGGATGCAGGCTGACTGCAGGATGGACGGCCGGATGAGCCCAAGATGGTCACGAGCCAGCACAAGGATTCTGGACCTACCACCACCATGTATACGGAACGAGGTGCAGTAGCCCAAGAATGCTGTAACAGTAGTCGGCTCATATTGACCATGTCTTGCAGCACGTGAAGACGTCGTCGAGGCTTACCTTTGTGTCACGCAGGCCTGCCAGTGGTGAGATGTGGACTGCAAGTATCGACAAAGGACAATATAGCAGCACCCACACCGACTCGACCATCCACAGTTGTCAGCCCATGTAGTGACTAGACACCTTCTGCCATTTCAGTCGGATCATAGAAATGTGATCTGAAATGCATGTTTCTGCTTCCTTTTCGTCCCATTCGTGCAGGGAGCAGTTTGCAGACATGAGCAGGACCCACCTAGAGATTTCTTCAAGTGGTGGTCAATCCAATGTCCTCGAAGGCGTATATCCAGAATAGTGATATTGGGCCGCGGTCTTACGCCCCTTAAACGAGCGTATGTAAACCATGCCGACTCCACCACATGCGCAAGTCGAAGCATATCAGCGACGACAGAACCTGCTTCTTCCGCAAAATTTCGCCGAAAATGTACCATGGGTGTTGGTATACATGTGGCTGCAGCAGACATCCCTTGGTAGCAAACAGGTCAGGTCCCCCCTTGCTGATTCGGGAAGGTCGATAGCAGACGTCTCACTACACGCACGTAAGAGCGCCTGCAGCGGTAGCATCACCACGAGGCTGCGGGCGTTCTTCTAGACACACCTCAACGATTCCATGCCGGCGAGTTCTTTATGTTACACGGCCACGCGAGCGAACCGTGGCTCTGGCGGGCGCAGAGCTATTCTCGGAAGCTTCAGCGTGGCCTCCCATGTGGCATGATGCTGTCATGCATCCGCGTTCGTCTCGCACCTCGACCTAGTAAATCTCGATTGGTATATAGCAACCAAGACAAGGTATAACCGACAGTTTGTCCGATGTAATCTCTGTATCTTGATCCAGGTCGCCAACGCCACGCGGTGGCGGCCACGTTTTGAGCCCAGGCACCGGACGGCAACAGCGTCATGGCCTACCATGGCGTCGCGGCCTGCGCAACCATATCCAGCCACTTACCGTATCGCTACAGGGGAGCATGGAGGTCTGGATGCGAGAATGGGCGTTCTGCCATGTACCCATCGAGTCACAGGCGTTGTGGCATTCTGTGCCACGTGGTGACATCCCTGTAGGATTTGAGTCACTCGCGACGATGGCCTTTTGATGGCTTGGCGTTCCGCTTGCATCGTGATCGCGCCTGGGGTGGCAAATTGGTGAGCGTATTGAGGAGGTCTAGGATAAGGGCAAAAGATTGCCTGCAAGTTTTGACGACTATCTTCAGCATTCCCAGGCTCCCAGAGAGGATTGTAATCGGACGCACGCTGTAAGGGAGGCATTGCGAAATGGCGGCGGAGCTATGTACAGTATGTTGTGTTGGCCCCCAGTTGCGAAAAAGCAGTCGCTAGCTGCAGAGTGCCACGCGGGCGGCAAAAGTGGAGCCCAGAAAAACGTGGCTGCCCGATCCATGGTCTAATTTCAGCTCTCCGGCACGATTCGCCTTGCGAGTGAGGGCTGGACAAAACGTGCAAAACGGAAAGGATGACCGTGCCTCTGACACTACGACATAAATGGTCATGCCCGAAGAACGGGCACACAAGTGGTCCGATGCATGCGGTATCATGTATTTAATCAGGAATACACTCTGTGCCGTGACTCGTGAGCAAGCTTGTAGTGATGCGATTAGTGATCGCTTACTGCCATCAACGAGGCTCAGTAGATCCAGCGGTTTTCTGCATCAGTGGTAGGACAATTTTACTAGGTTTTCTCTGCGTCGCACGCATAGCATCTGGGTGCTACAAAGTCTGTCGCCATACTCGTTGTAGCGAGAGCTGGACATTGTACCACCCTCGCCGACGCCTGGTACTGTATGGTACACGACAATGTTCGGACAGCGGACAAATATCCTTGCTCGCCATCGCGCATGTCGTGCTATACCTGGATATTGCTGTACCGATCTTGACAAGTATCCATGCTCTCAACGAAGCATTTCGCCACGAAGCTATTGATATGAATGCTATGGTGGTCTGACATATTGAAGGCATGACGTACTGTGGACAGTGCTGCTTGATCGATGTTGAGACAAGACCACTTCAGTCGCACAAAGGGGAGGCGAGAGAGATGCCTCTCGCGTCATAGTGCCGTAAGTTCGGCCATTGATAGATGCTGCAGATAATAGCTGTATCGACGTATCGTTCAAGGGCGCTCATGCAGTCAGCCTTGATAGCATGTCATCGTGGCGATGGTTTTGCATTCCAGCAACTTTTTGCCCAGTACAGCCGTCACCAGTGTTGTTGGATCGGAAACCTGCGACGTGCTGCCTGAGGCGGCTTTTGTTGGCAGCGTGTAGAGAGCATAAGCTCTATGTATCGATGAGTTGTCTGTATAACTCTGTTACAGTACAGTATATTGATCGCGTGGTCAGCGATTGGGTGACTGGGGGAACCAGAAGAGGAGAACGCAGCTGTTTGACGCAAAAGCCGAACGGCGGACGACGATCGTGAGCGAATGCAAATTGCATGATGACACCGTTCTCGGGGTGCAGCACGTTAGTGCTCAATCCTACAATTATGTGGCTCGAAAGCCAGTTCTGCATCTTCTAGCGCCGGCGATCATGGGTCCGGTACGGGACATCGGCCCAATAGACTTTACGTCTGATGAAGTGGAAATGCTTGATCCTGCATTGGGCAGGTGATAAGCTATCGATTTCGTTCTTGCAGGAGAACAGCCAGACGAACATAACATCATCGTACATTTTCTGAACGTTGTATATCAACAGTGTAGTGAATGATGTATGTCGTGTATGTAAGAGAGTGGTCTCCGCCTCGGCGATCGCTCGCGATCGAGCATGGTCTGGGAGCCGCGGGGACAGATTGAGCTCGTGTGGGCGGCACAGCCCTGCACAAAACCACGTGGCGAATACAAACGGGAGTGGCGCGACGGCGTTGGACGTGGTTGAGACAGGCAGGCAAGAAGTCGTGACGAAGGAATCCGCTCAGCCCATGCAAGCCATCGTTTAACAGACCATCTTTCCAGAGTGCCATGCAGCAATGTTGCAAAGATGTCGGGGGGCTCTGAGCTCAAATGTTGCAAGGGCGTTGTTCGGACATGACATCGCGTATGGGTGTTGCTGCTGGCCGTGCTGAAAGCGTTCAGTCGATGTTACATTCATCTTACTACCATTGCCGCAACGAGTCGAAGTGCTCGAGTGCCGGACCATTGCGTGGTCGAGGCACGTGGATCGGAAGGAAACGCGACGCCTCAAGGAATAATGCGCAAGGCGACCCTGGTAGCACGGTCGTCGAGCACCGTGAGTAATGGAAACCCTGAGCACATAGGACCTTTTGTAGCGTGGCGCCGGTGCAAAGCCAAGGCCGCTGCTGACAGAGATTTTAGACACACAATCGTGACAATAATGGAACGAAATGGATCGCTGACACGCGTGATGGACCGAATAGGACAAGCCCGTAGCATATGACCTTACCACCGAAAGGCACTGGTAGCGAGAGTCAGGGTGGGATGCCTCAGATTTCTTCTTGCAGCAGATGTGGTCGTTGCCCTTCGGCTGAAGATGTGCATACAGTAGCACAGGACGACCAGGAGTAAACCCGACGAGTCTGTTCGGCAGATCGGCGCATGGTGGAGCCCAAGGGGGAGAAATGCAGCGGACAACGTGCAGCGCACACCGAGTCATGCAGCGGTGAGAATCCTGACATGCGGAGGTAGCATGGCGTGCATGGCAATCTTTCTCGTGTCAGCCGTAGAGGTGCTTCTTGGGGTACTGTGCAGTAGGCTTGCCACGCAGCTCCAACATGGCCATCCGTGCATCCTGTGCTGGCTACCGGCATCCGGCGGACAGGGCCGCGAGGAGAGCGACAAGGCCATTTGCATGATGGTCTTCTCGGAGTGTTGTGCTGTTGGCGGCTAGCCATAAGCCACCGCACCGCACAGCACAGCGAAAGAAAAAGCCGTGATGTACCAGACAGGATGTGGTGCGGCTAGTGGGAGCAGCGAACATGGTGTGGAGGAAAGCAAAGGACAGGCCAGGACGTGCTGTCACAAGCGGGTCCGGGTTGGCCACGAGGCGGCAAGGCTTGTGCACCGATCATTTCTGCGGGCGAGGATAATAACCCTTTTTAGCGCCAGCCTAGCCTCCGAGGACCCACTACCGTGTCGTCTCACTCAAAGACTATGACTTCTGCCCTGCCGCCATGTCTGCTGCAGCTCGATCTCGGTTCTGACCTACACCAACACCAACAACACGACCATCACTACCACTATCACCACCTTTACCACCCTCACTGGCCTGTCCATCTCGTCGTGATTGTGATATTACTTGCCTGGCCATCTCACCGTCGCTACATTTCATCACGAGCTTCGTCCACCGGATCACTGACTACTGCCGACCATACGATTGCCTGCCATTCAGTACTACCACGACGTCGACCTGCACCACCGGCGATCTGAATCCTTCGACATTATCTGCGCTTCATCGACCATCGCTGCATCCCAGTCCAAGCAAGGGTGTATGTCTTGGTCATAGCCAGCACGTCCACTCGCCCACCCAGGACCCTCCGACAATTGGCCTTTCCGCCACGCCACCATCATAGCCGGCATCGTGGATTCTCTAGCCAGGGCCAAATCAAAAGCACACTCACGGCTGATCTCACTGGGCCGGATCAATTCTCGTGACAGCTTCAGTACCGTGGTCCCATCGCAACAGCAGCCGTCGCCACGCCTCGAAAACCCCCGAGGCGAGACACGCCCGACGCGGAACGTCGTTCCTGTCTCGCCCTCGACTGCTGGTCCTCGCCAGCGTTCTTGCAATTCCGCAATATCACACTCTTCCACAGACACATCCTCCTCGACAGGTGACAAGTCTGACGATTCCGAGTCACCAGGCATCGAAGCTGATCCTAAGTATTGGAGAGCTTCCAGTGATCTAGTGCGGGACCAAGAGGAAGTGCTTGACTGCCGGACTCAACCCTCCAAGTCTTCCAAGATCTGCCCCCGCATGATGCATCAGACTTCTTCTCGGTTACTTCGCTTGACAGAAGATGGCTCCAGACCGTTCACAAGGGTACGTAACACTGTCACCGCTTCTCCATCATTCCCAAATTTCTCTATATGTCACGAGGACGCGCCCTCAACCCTGAGAAAACACGTCCAAGCATCGCTTCCTTACTAACAGCTGTATCAGGATTTCAACGATCTGTTTGCAACACTCATGGTTAGCTTGCCCATGACGCCTCACAGAGTCCGCTTCTCTAGAGTCGAGCATACTTTTACTACGGAGGAAGCCATCACCAACCTAGGATCACTCAAGTTTTCGCAGTCGAATCGTATGCCTGATCCACGAGAGCCTGCACGGATAGTGACGACTACCACGACCACCACATTTTCCATGGCGAGGGAAATGGCTCGTGGGATTTGCCAGCGATTCGTCGACTCACGCTTTGTGGAATCTGTCGATGGGCGATCCACGTTTGACTCCCGGAATTCCGTGTGGCAGCTGACTCCTAAGGGTATGCACATTCTTGCTCGATTCTGTCAGCGCAACGGCATTGTACAACGGCATATCAATGAATTATTGGACTCTCCGCGCAACATGATGACGCTAGTTGTTCTGGAACGCGAACCTGCAAACGACAAGATCCATCGTGATCCCTTCACGGTCAACATCATCTTCAAGCGTTTCGCTGGCGACACCGGCCCTAACTTGAAGTCCATCCAAAGCTCCACGGAGTCAGATTCTATCAACGAGTACGCAACTGGCTTGACTGGAGTAAGAATGTTCCGCTCCAGACGGCAGGGGTCACCTTATACGTTCACAGGGAAGGCCGCCCATGACTGGCTGATGAATTGCTGCTCTATCATCGATAAACGTGAGGTGCTTGAAGTAGGCAACCTCTTCATGTCTCACGGTCTGATTGAAATGATGCCGGATGAACCCAGCAGTGGAAGATTATCCCAGAACAGCAACAACAAGACGTCACAAGCGAGCAGTAGCAGCAGCAGCAAGAGCCAAACGAACGGTGCTTATCCCATGTCGCTGTCATTCTCGGCATCGAAGAACATCAACTACGGTATCACGGATAAGGGTATGCGTGTCGCAGGATGGGTCACGAGCCCTAACGGATCCGTGAATGGTGAAGCAACAGTACAGCAACACATCCCTGCAGGTGTCATACGTGACTCAAACACCAACCGACTCACCATCATGGTTCGCGACCCAGCTCTGCGGCTCCTGTTCCGGGAATACCTGCGTGAAACGCATTGCGAGGAGAACCTTGCATTCTACCTGGAAGTGAAGGCCTTCTTGTCCGACTACGACTTGGCAAAAAGAGTGCAGCCTGCGCCGCGGTCAGACGTTATTCGTGAAACTCTGGCCTCCGCATACAGCTTGTACAACGCTTTCCTAGCCCCGGGTTCACCATGCGAGCTGAACATCGACCACGGTCTCCGCAACGCGCTTGCCGGAAGGATGACTCGTGCGGTCGGCGAGGATGAGCAGATGCTCAAGAGTCTTGACGAGGTAGCGGTTCTGTTTGACCAGGCACAAAACAGTGTCTTCAAGCTGATGGCAAGCGTATGTATCACCACGTCCTCCCACGGCTAGCACGTACTGACAAAATTCCCAGGACTCCATACCTAAGTTCTCACGTGAACCGAAGTATGCATCCATGCTTCGCGAGCGGAACCTCGAGGGCATGCTCACCGCCTTGGCCATTCAGCCGACCAGCTAAGACAGCCAAGTGCCTGGCAACAATTTCAACCTGCATCAACGTCACCGTACATCAGCATTCACATTTAGCGCAGCCTCTCAGCATTGGGCGGTAACATATCATCGGCAAGAGTCCGGGTTGCATGAGCATCCTTTTCCATCGTCTTCGCGAAACCACGTAATGTGGCCGTTTGTTCTTTCTTACCAGTGCTACCATGACATCGCATCATGGCTATGATCGTCGATTGTCTAGCCCGGCGTGGCAATATTAGCGTGATTGGATCTTGCAAAGCGTCCGGCGTCTTCGTTTGGGTTCTGCTGCACGGCGGGAATGTTCCAAGATGGTCATTTCGCCGATGTTTCTTGGGAGGGTGTTTCAAAAATGGGTGGGATCTTACATCCCTACGAATCCTAGTCTGGAGACTGGGAGCACATGAACTATTCTTACAGGGAGGTCGAAACAGACCGACTCCTGCACGGCGTCTCCGAGAGGCGACTTGGTTAGACATCGACGGAGTGGGAAAAGATTTTCCCCAGAAACAACTATAAGTAGCAGAAGGATGCCCTACTGTATATTATCGTCGAAAACCTCAATCTCTGATCTAGTCGCGGATACTGAACCTTCCGAATGTTACCTTACCATGCGCTCGTGTTTTCCGACAGTGTAACACTCAGAATATAGAGTGGTATACACTGCAGTACATTTTAGCCTGTCGGCCCTCAAGCCACAACCGGAGATCGGCGCTCGCGTGCGCGCACACTTCAAGCACGCTAGCGACTCATGTTCTATTATTCTTCGCGTCTCGTGCTCGACGTGCATGCACGTGTCGGACTGATCTCGATCAACACTAGCATGTAACAAACCGCACATCTCTCAGCGACACACACGGGATGGGAGGACCTCCAAATGTATGCCTGCTTGCCGCGCATGCTCCCCCGAGCAATGCTGACTAGATCGAGAACAGTCGCAAGTCGCAGCTCTGCCCACCTCTCTGCCGTTTCAGCTGGTCTCCAAGACCATCGGCTCTGGCGCATATGCCTCGTCAGTAGCACCATCTCGTCCACGACCAGCATGGAAGTTTGCTGACCAAGAGCGACGGAGTTCTGTAGAATACGAAAGGCAGTCCCTAAAGGTCGCACGCACCCTGTGATTGCCGTGAAATTCATCAACAAAGACCACGCCTTCAACACCGGCCGTCTGCGCCCAAAGCAACTCCAGATCGAGCTCTCCCTCCACAAGGCTGTCTGCCCGCATCGCAACATCATCCAGTTCATCGCCAACGGCGAGGACCCGAATTGGGTATGGATGTGTCTCGAGCTTGCCGAAGGTGGAGATCTGTTCGACAAGATCGAGGCCGATGAGGGTGTCAGTGAGAATGCAGCGCATCTGTACTTCACGCAACTGGTCAATGCGATCGGGTGGTGTCATGAAAAGGGGGTCGCGCATCGTGATATCAAGCCGGAAAATATGCTGTTGTCCGGGAATGGAGATTTAAAGCTGGCGGATTTTGGGCTGGCGACACAATTCCATGTGCCGGGGAGACCGAAGAAGACGTGCTTGATGGTTTGCGGAAGCCCGCCATACATTGCGCCGGAGATTCTAGAGGTCGGCAACGTCAACTTGAAGAGACGCAAGGACGAGGAGAAGGTCGGCTATTGCCCGCAGATTGCAGATGTGTGGTCCTGCGCCATTGTGCTGTTTGTGCTGCTAGCGGGAAACACGCCATGGGACTCACCGGTGCTGACGGAGAGTTACGAATATCAAGAATATGTGCAGAGTTCGGGCCGTCCTGATGATGAGCTGTGGGAGAAGATACCCGACCAGGCACTCGATCTCCTCCGGGGGATGCTCACAGTGAATCCTCCAGACAGGTTGACGACGACACAAGCGAAGACGCACCCCTGGTTCAACCGAGAGAACCCATACATCGACGACCGTGTCGCGCTAGCAACTTCCATGCTGGAGAACATGAAGGTCTTCAACGGAGACAAGCCGCCCTCTGCATCCCAATCACAAAAGCCGCGCGCCTCACAAGGAGCGGACGCAATGGACGTCGACGACAAATCTGGCTGGTCACGTCTCGCAGTCCCCGACCAACCTGAGACACCCATCTCACCCGCCACCTTTGACTGGCAAGCGCCTCCTCCGCTCGGCTCCCAGCTCTTCGCCACGATGGGCGACGCGAATCTCGCCTCGCAACTCGCCGAGGACCCCTCCATGTCGCAATTCTCCCAAACTCCCGCCGTGCCCCTTCGGCTTACGCAGAAGAAAGACACCGCCTTCAATGACATCCTGCCCGCCTCGAGCATGACCCGCTTGCTCTCCGCAACCCCGCTTAAGGAGTTGCTCTCGGAGATACTCGCCGCCCTGCGCGACCTGGACGTGCGCTTCGCCACGCCAGACGATGTCGACGAGTCTAGCCTGCCCCTCGGCGTGCGTGTGAAGTGCCTCGACGGCCGACGGCAGCCACTGCATGGGACCGTCGTGGTCGAACGCGTCACACTCGCTCACCGTGATCTGCTCGAGGTCGACTTCCGGAAAGCTAAAGGCGATCCGGTCGAGTGGCGGCGCTTCTTCAAGATCATGGCGTGGAAGTGTCGGCATTGTGTCATTACTGTGTGATTGGGTATTGTTAGAGCTGTCTTTGATTTTTTCTTCCGAGAGGGACTTCTAGAGGATAGGGAGGGGGTTCGGCACTGGCTATGCCGGGGTCTGGGGCATGCAGCTATGAGCAACGACGAGATGAATCCAACTTGGAGCAGGGCTTTGGATACCTGCATTCACTAGAGGAGGCTGGGCATTCGAGTACAGACTATGTATACCAATGTATCATCAACATCTAGAACAAGCACCGGACCTGCTAGACCCCCAAACTTCTCAAGACGTCGCACACAAACCCGGGATCTTACTTGCCCCCTGCCCCACCAAGCCGTCAAAGTACGCCAGCACCGTCTCAACAGGCACCATGCTCATCGTGCCCAGCGACGGGTTGCTCGACGTCAGCACGCGGCCGCCCCACAACACGCGCAGGAAGTAGCAGCCCTTGCGGCTGTACAGCTCAAAGACGACCTCGCTGCCCATGCCGGGCCAGACCATGCGGTCGATCTGCAGGATGGCCAGCAAGCGGGACAGCGAGCCGTCGTGCGCGACGTTGTGACGGTAGCGGATCTGGCTCGAGGCGGCGGACGTGGGGACGCTGGACGAAGCGTCGGCGCCCTCTATCGCGTGCCGCAGGTTCTGCGCCAGCTCGGCAACCCAGATGCCGTAGCTGCCCACGCTGGCGGTCAGGGATTCGCTCGCGTCGCGGTAGATGAAGCTGTACTCGTACTCGCCGAGGCGGAAGACTTCATCAGCTTCCGCTTGGGTGACGCAGTCGGTGGTGTTGACGAGGTTGCATGGGAGCGGCTTGGCGTGGCACAGGCGCGCAGATAGGTTGTCGAAGTAGTGGTCCCAGCTGACGTGCCAGTCGGATGCGGTTGGGCTGACGCCGGACAGGGCATCGAGACGGGCGAAGAGCGGTGCTGAGTCCGTAAGGTGTGCCTGCCAGGCCGGAGACGAGGACCCGGAGCCGTAGGAGCTGAAGAGATTCGATGCAGCGGAGCAGGTGTATGCTGGCTCGAGCGAGTCGATGCTATCAGGCTGGATTAAAAGGGGAGTGTCTTTGTTCGAACGTGAAGGGTACATGCCGGCGATGACCATTGAGGCGACCTGGGACGTGATGACATTGTTGGTGACACGGTATGAGACAAGGTCGGCATTGTAGTGCTCGGGGAGGAATCCAAGCATGCCACTGTAGACTGCTTTCAGGTCTGCACCATGCTGATGACTATCGTCGAGACCGCCACGAGTGATCTGTGGGAATTGACAAGTGCCATTGAACCCTTCTGGGGCAAGCGGGTTGGACGGCGATGTGTAGACACTCCAGTAGGTGCTCGCGGATTGGTTGCCATATGGGTTAAGCGGTTTGCCACCGAAAAAGAGTCCCTCGTCCTTACAGTCCCAGGAATAGGCCTCTCGCGGGAACGTGTTGGCTGCATATGGAGTGCGCTTGTGGTGGCGATGAATGACCTCGACATACTCCAGCTTGTAAGTCTTGTCGGGTCTTTGGTAGGTAGCAGGATTGGTATGCGGCATGTTGCACCAGTCATATGTGTTGAGCGGGCCCTGGCTGGAATTGAAGATGAAGCCATAGACACCTGTGCCATTGATCACCGTTTGTAGGTTATTGACTTCATACTTCACAGGAGCATGCCAGTTGAGATCCGCAGTAGTGTTAGCCGGACAAGCCCCACTGCCGTGACCTTTGGTCAATCCATATGAGGATTGCGCTGTGCTAGGGGATATGTAGGAAATAGATGCCAAGAGAGCAGGGGCAGATTGATGGAAGCGCATGATTACGGTAATGGCTGCTTGCAGAGTAAAGACGAAGAGTAAGGAAACGAGGACTGTCTTGTAGGATGGCACATTGACACCCATAGAGATGCGGTGCGAATCGCTAGCTAGCTATTGTAGGGTGAGCGGGAGCAATAATGCTGCGGCGAGTGGATGATATTCTTGTTGAGCGCTCACTGTAGACGCAGGCACGCCCGTGTCTGATCGCTATAAAGCTATTGGCTCTACGGTGCAATGGACGGAAGTAAAGAAGCAGTGTCGAAATGCACAACTGGAGAGAGAAAGCCATGCGCACCGCACATGGGTGAACGTGGTCGCCATGCTGGTCTGCTATCATCTCACACCGCTGAGTTGTTGCAGCGAACGCTCAGTCGATTGAGCGGACACAAGATGTAGTGCTGCAACGAACCCCAAGCACAGCACTTTGTGCCTGAGGACGTCAACATCGTTCCAGACGTCACCTTGCGAACCCCACTGCCGCATGCCACCTCCGAGCATCGGCGGGATATAAGATTTGCCGATTCGTGAGTTGCCCTGCGTCAACACATTAGCAATCAGCCACGAGCAAACAATCTTTGTTGTTTCTAGACCACACTTATCACGCTTACATTTTCCACGGAAATCACAGCGTCCCTCAACAATTGATATTCTCATACTCCCTTCGTAGCGACCATGGCCCCCGCCGTCATAATCGACAACGAGCCAGACTTCGATATACCGACATCTCGCCCCACCAAGTCCACCTTTACCAGTCGAACGCTTCTACTTGCGCCAGCATCAGTAGCCGCCCATCCAGAAACGCTGTCGCAAGTAGCAGAGGCCTATGATCGCAATGCGACCGATATTCAGATGCTTGATCGACTCGCCATGGGTCTGGTAGCGCTTCCCGCGAGTACCTACGATATCGTTCTGCTTCTCACAGATGTCGCAACTTCAGCACAAAGCCAGAGCCGGCTTCTGGACAGGAATGCTATGCAGATGCTATACCAGAGCATGAAAGTAGGGGGCAAGCTCAAGTCACAAAACGGTTCCTTCGACGATGGTGACAGGACAGAGGCCATCCTGGCGGGCTTGATCCAAGGCGAGGATGGCATGTCGAAGCCTGACAGTGCTTCCAGCCAGACTGTCAAACTGACATTTGGGAAGAAGAAGGCCAATGCAGCGGCTGTGCCTGCAAACGCAGTCGAGGCTGTCAATGTGGCGAAGCGAAAGAGCGAAGATATCTCGGCGGGAGACAAATCATCTGGAGCTGCGAATAGTCATGTGAAAGTAACGCCAGACGGTGTGGGTTTCATTGACAGCACAGATGATCTGGGCGATGCCTACGATGACTATGACGATGATGACATGGAGATCGAAATTCCAAGCAACGAGGAGCTGGAACGGGCAGACAAGATCGATCCTGACACATTGCTCAGCGAGGCAGATAGGCAGAAGCCAATCATCATTCGTAAGTGAAGAAGTCCGGAAAGACAGTGCATGGGACGACAAGCTGACAATACCCTAGCTGATGCATGCAAGCCTAACACCAAGCGGCGGCGAGCTTGCAAAGATTGTACCTGCGGTCTTGCCCAGAAGCTCGAAGCAGAAGATAAGGCAAAGCGTGCAAATGCCGATGCCAATCTGGCGAAGCTGAACGCCAATGATCTGGCAGAGGTGGACTTCACAGTACAAGGCAAGGTCGGGTCATGTGGGAATTGTGCGCTTGGCGACGCCTTCCGCTGCGATGGCTGTCCATACATTGGACTACCAGCATTCAAGCCTGGCGAGGAGGTGCGGCTCCTGGACAACGAAGTCCAACTTTGATGGGCGACGCTTCCAACTGCATTGCCGCATACGACGAGCACATTGACTGTAAATGAGGATTGCATTTCCACGGACGTTTCTGCACCACTAGTATCTGAGCGTTTGATCATTGTATATAGAGGGCAGTATGCTCAATACACTTACGATAATGACATTATTGCGCTGTCTTGACTTATCCATGCCATATACCAGCATTGAGCTGTCATGCAAGAGCGTTGCGTCCATCGAGAAACGCGCACGTGCAGTGCTTCGGTCTTAACCGGCGCTAGGCCTCGAATGTTTGGGCATCCATTAAGACGTGAATAAACAGATCGACCTGGAGCTTCATTATACAGGAAGCAGAGTCCTGCTTGTCAACCACAACAATCATCGCAATGCCGGCCTCGCAAACGCCAGAATCTGGTGCAGATACTGCATCTCGCAATTCAATACGGAATCCACGACGACGACAGCGACAGCCCGATGGAGACAGCCTGCAGACCACAGCACCGCGTCGCAAGAGAAGCAAGCTGAGCGACGATACCTTCGCCGTGAAACAAAGCACGGAATTGGATGTCTCGGCAAATGGAAATGCACACAGTGCTCATCTGCAGATGGTCAGCATACCCACCCTTACAGATGCTGCAGCAGAGCTGCCCGTCCGTGGAAAGAGGAGCACCATCAAGCGCACACTCAAGGGCGACGGCGCAACGCTTCTGACACAAAACTCTACGTACACGGTCAAGCAGCTACCAAGTACGCCACGAGATCTGCAAAGAGACAACGTGGAATATCGAGGAAGCCTTGCTGAAGGAGATGCACATTTGGCACTTGCGGTCACTCGACAAAAAGCATTCGTATGGGACTATAACGCGCACACTAATGTCAACAATGCCCGAGTATTTGACATACCATTCACTGTCAAGAGCACTGATCCGGTACCCTTTGGCGCATTGGTGTCCAATGGAACGAGTACAGATATCGGTCTAGTTCTGATCTCAGCAGCGGCGCCATGGACGGTAGTGTTCTACGAGTCTATCGAGCGTGCTGCTTCCATGGGATTGTTCCAGGAGCGAAAAACGGGCATTGACGGAGTACTCAGTGGTCTTTTTGCAGGCGAAATGGTAGTTGATATCACATCTGCTGATCATGCCGGCTTTGTTTTCATGCTTTCATCCGGCCGGATAGTGCAGCTCACACTTCGGGATGGACAAGGCAAACCCAAAATCTCCTCAAATGTTCTGCGAACCAACGAGAATAGTGCGGGCGGCATTTTTGGCAGCATCAAAGGACTGCTCACGGCGAACTGGAAAAGAGCTATCGCCGTACAGACACGGGCACTAGGCACGAGAGGTCATATGCAAGTACTTGCTCTTTCAGACAAGGCAGAGATCCTGATATGGGATCTGGATTGGAGTGGCAGGCAAGAATTCAAGGGCAGCATCGATTTGCGAGAGCTATTTGTCGAGGAACTGAAACAGATGGAGTCGCCCGAATCTCAAGGGAGCGCGGAGAGCATCACAACTCTTGACTTTGTAATATCGGATAGTGCTTTACAGACTCGACATGACGACATCGCAACACTTGGAGCGGAGCAGCCTTTGGGGTTGTGGGTGTTGGTACGTTCCGGTCACGCGAGTGTGCAGCAATATACCCTGTTCGGGATTGGTCTGGCCGGCAATGCCATCTCATCACTTCGCTCGGTAGTGCTGGATGGCTACCAAAGTCGAGGCTCTGTGAAGGATCAGAGCAAACCAAACATTGTTCTACCGAAGCCCGGGCATACTGGATATGTCATTTTCAAGGATGTCGTGGTGCTGTTTTCCACTACCGGCATCATTGAGGACTCCCCTGAGCAACAACTGCACGATGAATCATACATCGCGCCAGTCCCCTTTCAGGACGCTGTGTACTTCCGCTCGGACAAGGACATTACAGTCTTTGGCGCAGCGAGTGAAGAGAGCAGAAACCAAAGAGATGCGTCATGTGTTGCATTCTTGAAAGATGCTGGCCTGGTCCGATTCGTTGCTGTCGATCCAGCTGGAGATGTGGAGCGAAGCACAATTCCAATCAAAAGCAAGATTGAGCAGGCGGTCTTCTATGGAATTCTCCAGGACAGCATACTCGACTTTTCTCGGGGTCGCACCGATGACTACTCTTCGAAAGACGTCGAGGCTGCGGCACTCGTGATCAGTAATGAGATCTTGTGCTCTACTACGCCATTGAACCCGGTTCCACCAACTGCATTGGAAACTCATCTAGCTTACAGAGCGCAGGCTCTCCGCGCCCTGGTTCAGCACGTGATGCTCACCTATTCGGGGCTGTCCAAAGCTACGATCTGGCAATTGCTGTGGGATGCCGAGAAGCTTGCCGCAGGACAGGAAATGTTCAAAGCCTTCGAAGAGCCAAAAGCGGAGACAGGTCGTGGCAGCAGAGGCATATATGAAATATGTAACTACGTGGCCGCGAAGCCTGGATTCAGCTTCTGCGAGGGTCTTTCGGGACAGGATCTGGTGTACAAAGTGTTTTTAAGTGGTCTAGATCGCTTGGAAACATTCCTACCTGCAGTGAGGGAGGTAGTGGAAGTTATGGTGCGCGAATCCGCAAAGGAAGAGAAAGAGAAGTACGTGAAGGTCATCGTCGAGCTGGTGAATCTTTGGAACAGGACGATGCACACAATCTTCAACTTTCGAGCCGATAACGCCACAACGTATGGCATGTCATCGGGCTCACTGCTAGATGGCATCCTTGATGATCCATCAGAGTATCAAGGGCTGCCCGAGTTTTGGACGTCGAGCCCACTCATGATCAAAGCAATCCTGAAGATCGTCCACATCACTCGCGATTTCGCCGCTGAGCTCTCGGACAAATCACCTCAAGACTCGCCATTCGTGGAAGATCTGAAGAACATGGCAGTCGACATTGCAAACTTGGTTCAGCTGTGGTGTCTCATGTATCAAGAACGAATCGATTGGTTGAAATCTCGCGACACGCAGAAACAGCTCGATGAGGGTAAAAGGCTCGAGCAAGCTTTCGTTCAGCTACGATACGACCAATTCAACGGTCTGTTCGTGATCGGGCAAAGCAAGCTGGCAATTCAACTGGCCGAGAAGTACCGGGACATGCATACCTTGACTGAGCTCAACGTAGCTGAGTCGCAGTACTTTCTTGAGTGTGGAGAGAATGTGCAATCGCCAGAAGAGAAGCTGGCTTGCGTGGAAGAGTTGCAACTTGTCCTTGACAGGATCGGACGGTATTTCACCAAGTTCGGCGACGAATGGTCGAATGCTTTCTTCGACGCAGCGTTCACAGGCAGCAGAGCAGGAAATATGCTCAATGAAGCGCAAGAGAAATGGGGTCCAGCATTGACGCAATACCTTCGTGCGGATAAGAGTCGAGCGAAGATTTGCTGGATAGACGACATCACTTCCGGACAAGACTACCAGCACGCAGGTGCGGCACTCATGGATGCAGCCACAGAGCGTGAGACGCGACTGTGGGCTAAGAAGGTCGAGCTGAGCATGTCAAAGCTGGCACTTATGGCTGCGGAAGAGGCGAGCGCTGCAATTCCAGCCAAGGACAAGGCACTGAGCAAGTTAAACCGTAATCTAGAGATTGCCAGTCTGCAGCAGAGGCTGTACGACCACATGTCTCCCGAGCTCATGCATGCACTCGATCGTGAGACGGAAGTGCAAGTTGTGATGGATCGCTTCGCTGCTCGCGCCCACTCACCTGCGCTTCGCCAGCTTCTTGCTGCAGGACTGCAACGCGTCATCAAGCATGAGGCATTGGATGTGGAAGAGCTCATCGATGTCTTTACTCTCATGGATAGCGTCGTGGACGAGAACGAAGAGACTAATCTGCAGGGTAGCGAATTCATGTGTGCGCTGCGTGTGCTTGATGCCGCTGCCACAGAGATGGAGGCTCAGCAATTTGAGATACTCAACGCCCTCATCTGGAAGCGTTGTTACCTGCAAGATGACTGGCACGACATTGCCACGAGAAATCGACCTCGTGCTAAACGGACACGATCTACTCCTGCACCTGAGGAAGACATGCAAACCATGCTATCCCGAACAGCCGCGTATCGCACCATCTACCAGTTGTACGATACAGGCTATCGGCCAAGCGATGGTCTGCACGTGCGTGTTGTACCACCATCAGATTGTCTCGGAGCTGGCTGCCGGCCTGGGCACCTGTCCTCACGCTTCGAAGATGATGCCCTGCTGCATCCAATCCTGCAAGACAACCGATTGGAAGACGAGCAACTCAAAGGACTTGTCGAAGACGATCAGCTCGATGAGTGCGTGAAGATGATTGAGCACGACGTGGCCGATGCCTGGGCACGGGAGACGGAGAGGACGACGGAGCGGCAGGCCCGCGAGCGAGAGATCATGGAGCATCAGCGCGTTATTGATGCTACCGAGCACAGCGTTGTTCCGAACGGACATTGGGGAAACGGGCATGCGAATGGCGTCAATGGAATCAAAATGGAAGATGAGGATGAAGAGGACGAGCGAGGACTGGAGACACTGGAAGATGCAGATGTCACCATGGAGTAACAAAGCTTTTCGGATTCAACGGCATGGGCAACGGCGCTGTGCTTGGGTGATGTCTTTATCTTCACGAACGCTTCTCTGTACCACTACAATGATATTGTATACCAGCCAGACTCTTCCACGGTCTGCACGAACCATGAAGTTAGACGAGTATTGCTGCGCTCGAAAGACTGTTTGCTGTCCTTTCTCTGTTGAATTTACTGTTCTCCTTCATCCTCGATTTCGACTTACACTCTACAATAAATGCATGTTCACTCTAACTGCCTATACTCCCTGTAATTGACCGTCTACGCATATACAGCCTTCGTACAGCAACGCATCCTGGCAGTCTGGCTATCCTACTCTCTCAGCTTGCTTCAACCAATCTACATAGCCAAGAGTCGTGCCTCGAATGCAATGAGTATATGCTTATGCAGGGTGCAAGTGCATGAGCATATGCAGAATGCAAGGTACCACAGTAATGGCCCCCAACATGGTAGGCATATGCGACATCTGAGGAGTTGTGGTCTGGATCTTCTTGCGCGTGACAGCTGGATGCACAACCATCTACATTGGTGAAGTACATGCACATTTGCAATGATATGAACTCGCGGGAGAGCACGCGTCGTAAGACATTGTCGGTGTGACCTGTCACTCCATCAGATTCCTTACGCACAGGACGACCCGATGCTACAGCACGTTCACCACACCGTTCGCACGACGTTACATTGCTGCCGGCGGGTCTTGTGATCAGTCCTGTACATAAGTACAGTCAGGTATCTCAATTCCGCCATCAGGCGGACTTCGATCGGACGGAGTCAGCGAGCACACACACACCACGGAGCCGTGGCAATATACAGTAGGAAGTCGTGGTCCGATTCGCGTAGATATGTATTCGTGTTCCCTGCGCGCAATCTCCCGGGCTGCTAGTGGCGGGGACTATACAAGCAACACCGTACAGCCAAAGCAACCAATTGCCAGCGGAGACGCAGAGAGCGAAGGAATGAGAGAAGGGAAGCATCGGCGCTATGCGCGTGTAATTTGCCATGGTTTGCGACTTTGTTCTGGTTCTTGAGGCCGAGCACAGAGGGTGGTCGACAGCCGGCTCAGGGCGGTGAACGAACCCAAAGTCTGGCCGCCGCCGCCAACGCCGCCGTCTACTGTAATCTACGGTCCGTTACCTTCGACGCCGCGGTGGGCGTTGCAGTAGAATGGTGGGGAGGGATTTGCCATTGGCATCCATTGGTCTTGGACCGGAGGGAGCAAATCGCGGCCCAGAAAGTGATGATTGTCGGCATGGATCTAGATGAGGTTGTTGTTATTGGCAGCCTAGAGGTAGATCTACATGTTTGGTGCTGTACACAACTGCTCTTTACCACCTTCGATAACGTGACCTGTTCTCGCCTACACCGCAAAACATAGAGACCAGTCCACTGCATCTCGATTGTGGACTGTTTTCATCCTCCACCGCCTGCAAGATCGTGTCTTCGTGCCTGTATGCCTCCGTACTAGTCGTCGACCGCGTGCTGCATGCTGCATGCGCGAAAGTAATAGTACAACGAACTCTACCACTCGCCCGGCTAACTATCCTTTTTCGTCCGACTTCTGCTTGTCCCGACTCGTCAAAGCACAACTCACCTCCTCCTTGCTGCTGCGGCCGCTGTTACTGCAGCTCTCCACTCCCACAACATCCACTTCGTCCTCCACTCGTCAGTGAGCGAGGAGTTCAGGAGTGAGCGTGTTGGTCCGCCGCACGACTCTAACGACGACGACGTCCACGATCCTCTCAGCCCATCAACCTCATCGTCAGCTGTTACACCATGGCTTCCTCCAGCAGCAATGTCGTGGGCGTGCACTACCGTGTCGGCAAGAAGATCGGAGAGGGTAGCTTCGGTGTCATCTTTGAGGGTACCAACCTGCTCAACAACACCCAGGTGGCCATCAAGTTTGAGCCGCGCAAGAGTGATGCACCACAGCTCCGTGATGAGTACCGTACCTACAAGATTTTGGTCGGCTGCCGTGAGTCTCCCTTCTACAATACATCCTTTGCAGCACAAGGCATTGCAATGAGTCGCTCACTAACACATCCCGTCTTCCAGCCGGCATTCCCAATGTCTACTACTTCGGCCAAGAAGGCTTGCACAACATCCTGGTCATTGACCTGCTCGGCCCCAGCCTGGAAGATCTCTTCGACCATTGCGGACGCCGATTCTCCATCAAGACCGTCGTCATGGTCGCCAAGCAAATGCTTTCACGCGTCCAGACCATCCACGAGAAGAACCTGATCTACCGCGACATCAAACCCGACAACTTCCTCATCGGCCGGCCCAACACCAAAGCACAGAACGTTATCCACGTTGTGGACTTTGGTATGGCCAAGCAGTACCGAGACCCGAAGACCAAGCAACACATTCCTTACCGCGAACGCAAGAGCTTGTCAGGAACTGCCCGTTACATGAGTATCAACACACATCTGGGACGCGAGCAAAGCAGAAGAGATGATCTGGAGGCACTTGGACACGTCTTTATGTACTTCCTCCGCGGAGGACTGCCATGGCAAGGTCTCAAGGCCGCCACGAACAAGCAAAAGTACGAGAAGATTGGAGAGAAGAAGCAGACGACCGCGATCAAGGATCTGTGCGATGGCTTCCCGGAGGAGTTCAACAAGTATCTGTCATACGTACGGAATTTGGGCTTCGAAGACACCCCAGACTACGATCACCTTCGCGACTTGTTCACCAAGGCGTTGCAGAATACCGGCGAAGTGGAGGATGGCGAGTACGACTGGATGAAGCTGAACAACGGCAAGGGATGGGATGTTCCAACCCGCCCATCAAACACGCATCGCGAGCGGGACTCGGCGGCAGACCTCAAGGGAGGTCAGGCTGTGCGGCAATCACGAACTCCAGTGGACGCCGCCAGGCTGAACGGTCAGCTTCCCCCCAAGCCTGGTGTCACGCGACAAGACCAAGGCGGACGATCACAACAGCCTGGCCAACGAAGACCAGGCCAAAGTTCAGACGTGAAGCGTGGCAGCACTGCCGGCAATCTTGACGCGCCAGACAACAGCAGTACCGCGCCCCAGTTTGCGACTAGTACGCCAAACCTCCACGGTGCTCGGGTTGGATCGACACAGCCGGTCACCAGCCGTCAGCCGTCAGGTGTACAGCCTGCAGCTCAGTCCAGACCTGTACAACAGCCATCACAGCCACCACCAGAGCAGAAACAAAGTGCCGCACAGAAACTTCTCAAGGTGCTGTGCTGCGGATAGTGTTAGAAAGCATCTTTACATGGTAAGCATGGCCTGTACCCCTACATTATACATCCGCGGCGGGTTTGATGCATTATTGTCGTGTCTCTCACCGGTGCTGCTTCTTGTCGCTAAGCTGGATGCTTCGATGCCTAGCGTTGTTTGAGTTCAATGCTGATGTATGGATAGAACCTTGTAGCAACGGTTGCGAAATGCTGCATCTTCATGCCCCATCGTCCAAATTCGTGTCGTTGTGACCAGAACTAGATCTGGCATGCACGATCTGAATGCTGTGAACGGACCATCCGTCTCAGTTTCCATACTACCACTTCACCATATTTTTCACGAACCCGGCGCAGGATTTGTATAGTACATTACGGCTCGATTCAACTGGTGGACGCTCCATTGGTGGTATTCGAAAACCCTGGAATGCTTCATAGCTCTCTGCTTCACCGCTTCCCTCCTCTGGCATCAACTGGCGAATCTGGCGCAGACAGGAATCGAAGTCATCATACACTGTGTCGCCACATCTGATGCATCCTGGTAGAAAGTGGCGTCTGGAACACACACTAGCACGCTACAATCAGGCGAAGTCAGGAGCGTCCGACATGCGCGCTCGAAACTTGTTTGGTGTGCTGCCGTTATTGTCCACCTTCTTCATCTCCATCGCCTGCGCGGGCGCCACGACCACACCGCCAATCTTCGCGACCTCACCAACTTACGTCCCTCTCCTATCTCGCGCCAACACCGCTGTCGCCTGCAACTGCTTGCATCCTCTTTAGAGTCTTTTTGTTTCATTTGTACACAATCATCTGCCTCGTCCGGG
>PXOE01000127.1:0-27700 GCA_003012245.1 Microcyclospora tardicrescens
AGCCGCCCCACCAGCCCGCCATGCCGCGCTCGCCGACGATGCTGAAGCGGCCGAACATATTGGCTGGGTTCATCCAGGGCTCGCCGCGCACGCCGTACCATTTGGGACCTAGGACGCCGCACATGAAGATAGGGCCGAGCGCAAAGATCTGGCGTAGCGCGAAGTAGACGCCCAGGAGCTGGATGAGTAGGCGATAGGACTGAAGGAGAACGGGGGAGGTGCGTATGACAGACGGAAGGTGTTTGGGGGCGGAACAGTTGATGTAGCCCCAAAAGTGCGGATCGTGACGCATCAGGGTTTTGATCACGTCGAGGGCGAAGTAGCAGATGATCACGGAGGAGATGGCGTCTTTGAGAAGGGCTGAACGGTCGCTGTATCGACGGATGCCTGTCCGACTGGTGGTGTGCGGCTCGGATTGTTCGACGATGTCAGCATCCATGTCATGTTTGAGTTCCAGCTCCACCCATTTTGGGGGCGGTGGGATCCCAGGAATTTGCCAGTTCCAGCCAACGCCACGGAAACTGAAGAAGAGGTCGGAGATCCAGTCGACACGCTTTATCAGAGATCCTGCAGGATATGACTGCCAGTATAGAGATCCTCGGGGTATTGAAGGGATCTCCAATGTCGATGCGAATTTCGACAGGGCTTGTGGTTGTTTTCGTTGGACAGCAACTCCTCCCGCGGTGCCTTTCTTGCTGTCAAATGTGGTGGAAGAGATTCCTGGTGCAGATGACTGTTGAAAACCTTCAAGTTCTGATCGTTCTATTCGCTTGAAATCCATCTGACAATCGCTTGCTATCATGATCGCAAAAACATATGAACAGCCAAACGCTGATAGAATTCCAATGCCGAATCCGGCAGCGATGTTTCGAGATCGATTTGTGATCGCACACCATAGCTGGAAGGCACAAAGACAACCGAACACAGGGTACCGTAGTCGTGTGAGCCAGGGTGAGCCTCGATGATCGATCAATAGGTAGCATAGAACGATTGCGGCGCCTATGGAGATGCCAGGATATGTAAACGGAAGTGCTTCACCAGAGTCGGTGAGCCTCTCATAGATCGATTCGTAGTATTGAAAAACTTCACGTGGTGACTTCAGTCCCGGTGGCAACATTGCAGCACTTGTGAAGTTGGTGGCAGACTACCTGAGCTTTCGGCTTGGCTGCTCTGATTGATGGTCTTGTTCACGTTTTCCGGCCCGAACAATGGTCGTTATCAATACTCTTGAGATGTCTAGTTCGATGTTAGTCCCATGAAGTCATTGTTGGAAGGTTTCAGAAAAACTCACCTTGGGAGGAGAAGAAAGGAAGAGGATCAAGATCAAAGCGTAATTACTTGTGTCGTTCATACAGTGACGACATGGGGTGCACGAATTCGAGCTGTACACGTGATCATCAACGAGCATTGCTTTGCTGAGTTTGACAAGATGAAGGTGGAGGACCGTTGACCATCTGTGTACACATAGTATCGTTGAACAACACTGTCATATTCGATTGACTGTCGCAAAGATGGTGAATATCACAGAGAAAATCAAGGAGTAAGCGACCTCAAAAATCCGCGAATATGGCAAAGCCGACTCTGACGGTTAGTCAGGATCGAGGAGGAGATGAGAAGGACGCAAAGTAAGGAGTTCCACCATTTACAGCTTCACCAGACACTAACATCGCGGAGAGAACAAGGCGACTGAGTATCATTTGGGACTTCTCAAAGGGTGAGTCAGCCTCCTCTGCATGCAGGCTTCCAGGTGAAACTAATTTGGTTAGCAAGCTTGCTCGACTTCGTGCACAGCTTCTCGAGCCTGGCCCTGGTGCAGGTAGTGCTGGTGGTACAGGATTTGATGTCTCCAAATCGGGCGATGCACGCATAGCTCTAGTCGGGTTTCCATCGGTCGGCAAATCAACCTTTCTATCGAAAGTCACTAAGACGAAGTCTGAGGTTGCAGCATACTCGTTCACTACACTCACAGCCATCCCTGGTGTGCTAGAGTATGGCGGTGCAGAAATCCAGGTCCTCGACTTGCCGGGTATCATCGAGGGCGCTGCGGAAGGCAAAGGCCGTGGTCGCCAGGTTATCTCAGCAGCCAAGGTTTGCATCCCTGGAAACTTGTGATTCAATGAGGCAGTGCTGATCTATGTCCTAGACAAGTGATATGATCCTGATGGTGCTCGATGCAACGAAACGAGCTGAACAAAGAGCTCTACTTGAGGCAGAGCTGGAAGCCGTCGGCATTCGCCTCAACCAGGATCCGCCCAATATCTACCTGAAACAGAAGAAAGCAGGAGGCATGAAGATCACGTTCTCTGCGCCGCCAAAGAATCTTGACGAGAAGATGCTATACAACATTCTACGCGACTACAAGATGCTTAACTGTGAGGTTCTTGTTCGAGATGAAAATGGTAAGCGTATCACATCTATGTGGCAATGATAAAATGAACGTGCTGACAACACATAGCCACCATCGATCAGTTCATCGATGTGATCATGAAAGATCACCGAACGTACATCAAGTGCCTATACGTTTACAACAAGATCGATAGTGTATCGCTGGAGTTCCTAGACAAATTAGCCCACGAGCCCAACACGGTAGTGATGAGCTGTGAGCTAGATCTCAATATCAGAGAAGTCGTTGATCGATGCTGGGACGAATTACGCTTGATCCGTATCTACACGAAGCGAAAAGGTATCGACCCTGACTTCAGCGAAGCTTTGATTGTTCGAAACAACAGCACAATCGAGGATGTCTGTGATCACATCCACCGTACCCTAAAGGAGAGCTTCAAATATGCACTGGTGTGGGGAGCGAGTGCCAGACATGTACCGCAAAGGGTTGGGTTGTCACATATTGTGTCGGATGAAGATGTGGTCAGCATTGTCGGCACCAAGAGTGGACTGGCTGCAACTACTAAGTAAATACTGCAATCTTGGTACAGAGTCTTTCTATACAGTGCCTGTACTGTAGAGTGACGCGATCAACGGGAAGAAGGGTCTCGATCATAAACGCCTACACGTCCAGCATATTCCGCATAGAATGGAGGAGCTCGGACGTTGAGGGCAGTTATACAGCAAGACACAGATGAGCGACAAATGGCAATTGACAAACATTGCCAGCATGAATTGCGGTACTTAGCACCAATCGTGCCTTATGACACATATGCGTGATGTATGGCGATTGAACTTGCTACCGATTCTGGTGCTAGACCTGGATTCGTGACGGCTGGTAAGATTACCGTCAATAAACCATCAGAGGGCTGTCTGGCGAAGGCCATTGGCATCAACTGTGGATTCTATATTGACAGCTCTTGTTTAGAACCTTTATATTATATATCAAAGCATAATTTGGAATTCTGCGTTCGTAGTTCAAGGGTAGAATTCGAGCTTCCCATCCATTTATTGGATAATGCCTTGCTCGAGGACCGAGTTCGAGTCTCGGCGGACGCAAGTTGTAGTTTTGCTCGCCTCTAGTACTCACAGATACTCTTTTGCCACGATGTAAGAATGAGCATTGCCGACTACATGTAGTTTCGGAGCTTTAGTTTATATATACGTCCTGTAGTCTGTATACCATTGTGGGGAAAAAGAGTCTCGCATAGAGCTATGTGGGGTCGGCGTCCAACATCATGTATTTAGTAAAACTGTCACCATACTGAACTCACTCTTTAAATGGCTTCAATGCCCTATGTCTTTGGATGATGCCCAGTAGGAAGTTGTTGGGAAGCGTCCATCACAGGATAAGAAGCAGAATCTAAATTGCTGTTCAGTAGATGCTCTACATATTTAGTCTTCCTGCGCGTATCCAAGATCATCTCCACAACCCATATCAAGTAGCCTTCGCTGCATGCCCACCGCAGTTGCGCGCATTGGCGAATCTGACAAGCAAGTGAAATCAGACCGGGCTACCCAAGAACCAATTCCATGCTGCAAAATGTTCCTCGCACGCTGTGGGTCAGCTCTCACAAGGCCCATAGTCCCATGGAGGGTCATACGTTCCTTTCCGGTGGAGTCATAGATGCCGCGATGAAGGATATTATTATTGTAGAACAGGATGTCGCCAGCATCCAGCCAGACAATATGCTGCCCAGGGAGTGCAGTCTCATATGGATCAGCCTCACGCTCTGCTTGAGTACGCGGCCGACGGTGAGAGCCAGGGACCACAATCAGCGATCGGTCTTCGTACAGGGCCAGGTTCCACTGAGCGTGTACCACTGGCTCGGCGAGACAGGCAGCTTCTTCCTCGGCGGAGGCGCTGGGTGAGATCACGTCCCGATGCCAGCGGAGACTGAAGTCATGATCCGGACGGACGAGCATATTGTACAGTTCGAGCACAAGATTCTCGTCCTTGCATTGCAGCAGATCCTTGATAGCCGCCATAAGCCTGGGATGAAAGTACGATTCCACGAAGATGCGGTGCAAATGAGCGGGCATATCAGGATGAAGGAGATGCTGCACACCCCACATACCGTTCTTGAGATCTGCTATATTCCAGGGAGGGAACTGTTTTGGAAGCGTCCGTAGAAATGGCCATTCTCCTTTGCGGGCGAAGGTCGTCAATTCGGTCGCTGCAGATCTGTACCTTTGCAGCTCTTCGGCAGAGATGGCACTCGAAATTTTGACGAAGCCATCACGCGCGAGAGAGGCACGCAAGTCCTCGCCTGAGTGACAACCTGATTGTGTGGCAGTCTCGGCTGTAGCTGTGGTCGTTGTCGACATGTTGAGTGTCAATACAGCCCTGCGAGATCGCGGCTAGCTTGGTCGCACAAGGCGGCTGTGACAACACCTGGAGAACAGATGCATGCACGTACCATTATCAGCATGAGCCATCTGCAGTTCCCAACACACCACCACGAACGGACGACAACACTTCTTTCTTAGCGGAGGTTTGATCAATACCATGTGAAAGCCTCCTACTTTCCAGAGAGCCAAGTTCAACTCCCACGCCTCGCCGCAGCCATGAACGTCTTCCAAACAGTGTCCGGGTACATCACGAAGATGGTCACGACTGGGGATGGACCAATGCAAGCTGTCTCCAAAATGAAGATCATGCTTCTTGATCGTGACACTGTGCCAATTGTCTCTGCAGCCACTACACAATCTGCCCTACTGAATCATTCGGTATATCTCACAGACCGCCTGGACGATCAAGAGAGGGAGAAGATGCGACACTTGCGGTGCTTATGCTTTATAAGACCGTCGCCAGACAGCATACAATTGCTCATTGACGAGCTGCGCGAGCCCAAGTACGGCGAGTACTTCGTCTGTAGGTTTCGCAACCATGGATAGTCATGATCAGAGCGTTTCTGACTGACACCCAGACTTCAGCAACATAATCAAGAAATCCTCATTGGAACGTCTAGCCGAAGCCGACGACCACGAGGTTGTCAAGGGGATTGTGGAATACTTTGCGGATTTCATAGTCATCAATCCCGACCTATGCTCACTGCCACTGTCAACGCGGATCTTCAGCTCCACCGCCGATGCCTGGAACCACGACAGTCTGACAAGAAGTACTGAGGGTGTACTGTCGCTGCTTTTGAGTTTGAAGAGGAAGCCGTTGATCCGTTACCAGAAGAGCAGTGTGCTATGTAGGAAACTCGCGACAGAAGTCAGGTATACCATGACCCAAGAGGAACAGCTGTTCGACTTTCGACGTCCAGACACACCACCAATACTACTACTGGTAGATAGAAGAGAGGACCCGATTACACCGTTGCTGACGCAGTGGACATATCAAGCGATGGTGCATGAACTTCTTGGTATCGATAATGGAAGGGTGGATCTCAGTCATGTACCAGATGTCCGGCCTGAATTCAAGGTTAGTAGCTCCCGCTGGCGCTGCTCACAGATCACTACTCTAACGAGCAACAGGAAATCGTCTTGTCTCAAGATCAAGATCCGTTCTTCGCCAAGAACTTGTACCTAAATTTTGGCGATCTTGGACAGAATGCAAAGGAGTACGTTGAGCAGTTCGCTTCCAAACAAGCTGCTGGTCAGAAGTTGGATAGCATCGAGGACATGAAGCGATTTGTCGAGGAGTATCCTGAGTTTCGTCGCCTGTCTGGAAATGTTACGAAGCATGTCACGCTTGTGACGGAGCTCTCACGTCGTGTGGGCACTGACAACCTGCTCGACGTGAGCGAACTCGAGCAAAGCATTGCATGTAACGACAACCACAGTCAGGATGTGAAGACACTTCAGCAGATGATCTCCAACCCTGTGGTGCCACCCAACAACAAATTAAGACTGGTTGCGATCTACGCCTTACGGTATGCTAACCACACATCCAACAATACGCCTGCACTCCTAGAGCTTCTGGCTGCCGTTGGAGGTCTGAGTCGGCACCACATCAATCTTATTCCGAAACTTGTCAATTACGCATCATCTCTCCAATCAGCGCAGCAAAGTGCTTCTGGTGGTCTTCCTGATCTCTTCAACCCAGCACAAAACATCTTCTCAGAAGCTCGATCACGATTCAATCGCGGACTGAGTGGTGTTGAGAACGTCTACACACAGCACTCGCCTCGGCTTCTGAATACACTCCAGGAATTGATCAAAGGACGACTAAATATGAACACGTATCCGTTCGTGGAAGGTGGAGGACAAACGAAGGATAAACCGCAAGATGTCATTGTATTCATGGTCGGTGGCACGACTTATGAAGAGGCCAAGATGGTGGCACAAGTCAATGCAAGCTCGCCAGGGGTCAGGATTGTGCTTGGAGGGACAGGTATCCATAACTCCAACTCGTTTCTGGAAGAGATGGAGGAGGCTGTAGATGCTTGGCCAGAGGCGAAACCTGATACTGCCGCTGGAAGACTGAGGAGAGAAGTTGGTAGGGCTTAAGTCTCGATTGACGTTAATGCTATCACTATGACAATCCAGCCTTATTCGTCGCCATGAGAATAGACAACATTTATATGTTGTTACCTTATCGTTATGATGTTTCAGATAAGTGCTGTGACTGGGCGAATGTGTCCGAACATATCCCTGTCTTATAGTGTCGCGAACCCTTTCACGTGGAGTGGTTCCCCACCACTAGCCGTACAATAGACCTCCCGCCATGAAACAAAGCAAACGTCCTTGCCTGTGCCTCTCGTATCCGTGTTACATGTAGCTTATCACACCGCTCGCTGCTGTTCAGTGCTTCTTCTTCACGATCGTTTGTCTCCCTTGTTGACACGAGGCTTTCCTCAATTCTTTATTGTTTCACGTTTCGGCAGCCATTGACCTGTGGTGCCAACAGAGTCCCGCGGTCTAGCACATACCATACCCCACGGCTCGTAGCTCTCAACCAAAGGCACTTTATACACTTCCCACAAAGGCGAGCTTGCCACTGCGCAATCTAGCCTTTCTCGCACAAATCGCAAAGCAAGCATTGGCTCAAAGTCTATCTGTATCACAGAGTCGACCCCTCAACCATCCCACCAACACTACGTCACTCATTGAGGCATATCCTTCGACACCAAGAGCAGCAAGAAACGAGCAGAGATAAGAGCACACATCGCAAGCATGATTGTGAACAAGAAGTTCGATCGTTTGAAGCAATGGGGCCGTGAGCGAATGGGAGGCGAGGTGCGGACGGACACGTCAGATGAGTTCAAGGCATTGGAGGCGGAGATGCAGTTGCGACATGAAGGTGACTGGCCTTCCACTGGTAGCGAGTTCTGAAAGACCGACGGTCGCTGACTTTGTGTGCGTCGTGTAAGGAATGGAGAAACTCTCTCGCTCGACCAATGCCTACATGAAATCGATTTCAAAACGGGACCAGGGCGAGGATAAGGAGAAACAGTTGCCAATAGCCTACTTTGGAAGTTCGATGGTCAGCCACAGTGAGGACTTTGAGCCAGAATCGGAGTTCGGTCAATGCCTGTCATCATTGGGTCGAGCAAACGAGAGAATCGCGCGCATGCAAGAGACTTACTGTGCGAATGCTGCCAGTAGTTGGTTGGAGTCGCTGGAACGCTCACTCGTGCAAATGAAGGAGTACCAGAATGCTCGCAAGAAGCTGGATCAGCGCCGTCTGGCATACGATACGGCTGCACAGAAGATGCAGAAGAGTAAGAAGGAGGATTTCCGAATGGAGGAGGAGTTGCGGAACCAGAAAGCGAAGTTCGAGGAGAGCAATGAAGATGTTTATCGCCGGATGTTGGATATCAAAGAGGCAGAGGAGGATAGCGTCTGTGATCTGACGAGCTTTTTGGAGGCGGAATTGACATACTATGACCGTTGTCGAGAGGTACTGGTGCAATTGAAGCGCGAATGGCCAGCGTACGTATAACCGTGCAGGATGGAATCTGGTGGCGAAGCTGACAGAGGGACTTTAGCAAACCGAATCCAAGTGCGACCCGTGCCGACGAAACCAACGGTGGAGGATACATGGCTCGTCGCTACACGGCAACTCGATCCAGAACAAGCTCCATAAGTGATCGCTACAGCACAGCTGGCGACGACCCTCTTCAGCCACCTCGTCCCATCAGCTCTCGAATCTCATCTGGTCAGAGTTCACCAAGACGGGAGCATGCCGATTTCGACTTCGCCCCACATCCAGCGCTGGGCCGTAGTGCATCTGGCTTTGAAGGTCCTACAAGTCTCGGACGCGCAGACTATGCTGCAGCTATTCCACGCTTGACACGTGTCCCAACAGAGCCATCGCATCTACTTGGAGGTCGCTCAGGGCTACGAGTGACCAAACGTGACAGCTTCGGCGGCTCAAGTGACCTCTTTAGCGATGGGCATAGTGACTACACCGACCAGTCGTATCCAGAACCACGCAACCGATCATCAAGCGTTCAGGAGGGCATGAAGAAGGCGCCTCCACCCCCACCACCATCGCGAGCCAAGAAACCACCTCCTCCGCCACCACTAAAGCGAAGTGCATTGAGTACCAGCGAGGTCCCTCACTATTGAGCAACGCAACCCTTCGTGTTCAACCGCATCAACCGGTATGTGCGGGTATGAAGGATGGAGAAAACATCATTGGCGTGGTGGTCGGTTCAATCGATTATCCTGATTTCCCAGGCATTGTACAATTATAGCCTCTGAATTGTGTCCATCGTGGTTTGAGAACTCGTTGAATATGATCTGTAATATACCTTCACTAGCCTTGCCCACGACTCAAATTGACGACAGACTTCCAAGCGATATGTTCGGAGGTCAAAGCTTTTCATGTTGTAGTGGAAAGCACATCATGATGTGTTGGAACGCCCGGTATCAGCACGTGATTTTTCCGATATGGCTAACAACACCTTTCTAATTTCCGCCTTCGCCTCTTTCGCTGCTTCACTCTCGTCTTCATCACCACGAAATTGGGGCTGGTCAGTCTATCCGACACGACAACTGCATCTTAGCCACGATGTCGATGTCCGATATGTTCTGGGCGGCGCCCCCAGTCTCAAGGTTCGCAGCTCGATGAGCTTGCCATGGCAACAACTGACATTCGACCTAGAACCATCACAGCAGCTGCAGTGCTTTTATCAGTACCCGTGTGGACTGGTTTGATCGACCCGTATTACGTCTTCTTCTTGAGATACCGTATCCTCACGTTCACGTCACTGCCTGAGGTATGGCGGCTTGTCACACCGTTCTTCCTCACCGGACCTAAATTGGGCTTGATCCTCGACCCATACTTCCTCTTCACGTATGGCAAGTCCTTGGAGATTGAGGCGTCTAGATTCTCTCGTCCTGGAGATTTTTTCGTCTACTTGGTTTTCGTGGCGTGTGGCATACTAGTAAGTGATCCAGTCTTTGCCACTCCGTATTTCTGTTACTCTGTTTTCATACACCTGCACAACCTCGAAATATCTGCCCGTCCAGCCTCATACTAGCTGAAACGGTTCCTGGAATCGAGGAAGATTACCTCCTGTACTGTGCAGGCGCTCATCATTCGCATATCCTTATAACCGAGCGTCTGTGGAGTGCAGGCATGGTGGACATCCACAATGAGATAACTGTCTACTTTTTATCGCTGGTTGACGGTGGTTTATGGACCCTACATATCTTTCTTGCACAGCAAAGGATGCTGGACAAAGGTGTTGTCACGATGCGCATGCTAGCCATACTGACACTCTCCATAGCTGACTGGCGGCATGTACCTTCAAGGTCCCATGTTGTTGAGCCCATTGACCCTTGCCTTGGCATATACATTCGCCCAGGAGAACCCCAACCGCCAAATGACGTATTTCATTGTGACATTCAGTTCCAAGTGGTTACCATATGCAATGCTCGCCATGACTTTCGTGATGGATTCTCCTCAATCAGCCTTATTGCAGGCGACGGGATTGGTCGCTGCGCATGCTTACGACTTCGTTACAAAGTATTGGCCTGAGTACGGAGGTGGCAGCCGTCTGCTCGAAACACCCCAATTCGTCCAGAACTGGTTTGCTCTGCCTCAGGGCACGCCTTCGCAGCGTGGGTTTGGTACTGCATACAGTGGACGTCCGACACAGCCGCAAAACGTGCCACAGCAACAAGGTGCCAATCGGAATGGCGCTTGGGGCAGTGGGTTCAACAGCTCACCCTGGAGCGCGCGAGGACAAGGCAGACGACTCGGCGGCGAATGAAGCTGTTATTTAGTTGCTCGTTTAGCTTGACTATGCTATGATCTATCCTCTACTGCACAACCCTAGTCAATTTTGCGCTCAAACATAGACTTGACAGTAAAGCTCCGCAGTAATCGTTGCGAGTACAATCCAGAGCTGATAGTTTTCCGCCGCCGCCATGCATCAGAGCATGCAGATCGCCTCGTGTCAAGCACTGAGAATGGGACTATCGCGTATCAAAAGAACGTACCTAGTTAATAAAGTAGGTGTTAGAGTTCAGCTAGGCTCTGGGGAAAGCTAAGCACTTATCACCTATCGCTCTATAGCTGCCCAGCTGTCCAACCTCTTGCTAAATGCCAGCATAACTCATTCCTCCCAACGCTTGTCCTGAGTCGCTCTACATTCAGGTCTCGATTCTGCAAGCCGTGAGGTGCCAACCATACTGTATTGTTCAGTTGAAAGAAGAAATGAGAGCTGATTGAGACATGAGTTCCAACGACGCGACGGAGTCGCCGCGATCATACCGCATTGCGCCTCCTCGAGACTTCCTACCTCTCTCTGCCGACGATGGCTACTCCACGATATCTACGCGCGGCCAATATCTGCCCAGCCTTTTGCAACAGACTCGATCATCTACCAATCTCTCCGGCTATCGCGTTTCGTCGTCGAGTAACTTAGCAGGATTGCGCAACCGGCCGCAAAACCGTAGGAGAAGCAGTCTGGATGCAGCCGATCTACCAAGAATGAGCCAGAGTGAAGATGAGCCTGAACTGCGACGTCTTCCTTCGGCAGCTACTTGGAGTGTCGTCGATCAAGATGATCATGGGAGGCGGATGAGTCTGGCCGCGAACATCCTCCTCACCCCACAAATGCGAAGCCAGCGGTTGATCGGCAACAGCAATCCGCGATACAAATGGGAACGTTATTGGAAGACAGACGAGGAGCTGAAGAAGCTGAGCAAGCCGTTACGGGCATACTACGAGCGGAACAACTTTCTGATCCAGCACTACTTGTACATTGATCGCTTATTGGATAGCAGTCTGCCTCATAATCTGCTTCAGGAATACCAAGCATCAGACTCTGCGCCAATCAAGAGCGCGTTCGATCCTTCAGACAATGTCCCAGCGACCATTTCGGAAGAGCCTACGCCTATGGACTCTCCTGTGCTTAATGGTAAGACGCCGGCGGGCTCATCGGACAACCTTGCAAATGGCACGGCAGCCAAGGTCAAGCGCACCCCGAAAGATATCTATCGGGTGAAAGACAACGAGAACTCACCTTTATTACGAAAGCGTAATCCGGAGGGCGATGAGGAAGAACAGCTGCTTCCCCCGGATCTGGAGGTTGATGAGGAGACTAGCTCGCAATCGCGCATTGTGACGATTGCGATCTACGTGAACATGATTGCCAACACTGCCCTGTTGGCAATGAAGATCATTGTAGTAGCGCTCTCATCATCCGTGTCCGTCCTCGCCTCCTTGGTGGATGCCGCGCTCGATTTCCTGTCAACGGCCATTGTCTGGATCACGACACGCCTCATCGCACACAACGATCAATATACCTATCCCATCGGCCGACGTCGACTGGAGCCTGTTGGCATCCTTGTCTTCTCCGTGATCATGATCACGTCTTTCTTCCAAGTTGCGCTGGAGGGATTCTCGAAGCTCACCGGTAAAGACCATGAGATCGTCCAACTCACCGTCCCTGCTATCGTGATCATGGCCGCAACTGTGGTTATCAAAGGCGCCTGCTGGCTCTGGTGCCGGCTGATCAAGAACAGCAGCGTGCAAGCGCTCGCGCAAGATGCCATGACCGACGTCGTCTTCAACACCTTCTCCATCATCTTCCCCCTTGTCGGCTACTACGCTAAAATCTGGTGGCTGGATCCGCTCGGCGGTATCTTGCTGTCCTTCTGGGTCATCTTCAACTGGGCGCAAACTAGCAGTACGCACATCCGCAATCTGACCGGCTGCGCCGCCTCCGCCGACGAGCGCAACGTCCTCCTTTACCTCACCATGCGCTTCGCCAAGACCATCAAGCAGATCCAGGGCCTGCAAGCCTATCATTCCGGCGACAAGCTGAACGTCGAGGTCGACCTGGTGCTCGACGAGTCGACTACACTACGTGACAGCCACGATCTGGGCGAGAGTCTGCAATATGTGCTTGAAAGCGTGCCAAATGGTGAGTCTCTGCCTAACACATACTGTCCTCTTTACACCGCGTCACAAACTAACGGTTTCTCCCAGTCGATCGCGCCTTCGTCCACCTCGACTATGCAGGCTACAACATCCCTAGCCACATGCAGCAGGACTCCTAGAAGGGCCCGCTTGTGCGTGGATTCGCTGCTTGACATTCATCGTGATGATCCTCGCTTTTAGTGCTATTGTGCGCAACATTTCTTTTCTGCCTGGGTTCAAGGCTGTGATAGATTATTGATATGATAGATGGTCCGCATTCGTGACTGGTGCGAGAGATAGTGACCGAACTTATTGGTCGCGCTACATTTACCGCCTGTCTCATTGGCATGGATTCTGCTGATGACATGCCTAGAGAACCGGAAGATTTCTGATATTCATGTTGTGCGTTGATGTGTATCGTAGATACCCGCATCCTCCTAAGCGACGGTTCGATTTATGACCCTCCACCCAGTCCATGATATATCCCGGACTGTCCTTCATTTCATGTAATATGCATGTAAACGCCCCGCTTGAACGCAGCAAACCCAGTCTAAAACCTCCCATCTGGTCAAATGACCCTCAAGCCTTGCCCGCTTTCTGCATCATACCCACCCCATTCCTCACCACCCCGACCAGCCCTCCAGTCTGCACCGTCTCACTACCACCGCCACTGAGCCTGTACTCGATCTCTGCCAGCCCTTCCAGCCATGACACGCGAGTCTGCGCTGGCACATCGAGCTCGCTGAGCTGCTCGCCAAGCGCCGTCAGGATATCCGCAAGCGCGAGACCCTTTGATTTCTTGAGCGTGTTGATGGTGGACAGGCAGGAGCCGATGTTGCTGGTCGTGAGCAGCGTCTGCGTGATGGTGCGGATGTCTGCCGGGTGCGGTGCCGCGATGCAGTCGTAGATGGTCTCTTGTGTGATCAGGTCGCGTTCAATGTCCTTGCCCTCCTTCACCGGCTCACCGGGCACGTGGAGCGGTGTCGACGAGGCGTGGCAGGCTTGCAAAACGTTCAGGGCCCGACGCATATCGCCCTTGCTGAGCGTCACCAGACTGTCGGTAGCGTCCGGGGCGATATTCACGCCTTCCTCGTGAATCACCTTGTCGACGAGCACGCGGATGTCCACCTCTTTCAGCGGCGAGAAGCGGAAGCGCGTGCATCGTGAGAGCAGCGCCGGCGACAGCTTGTGGGTGTAATTGGCGATGATGGCGAAACGGGTGTTGGCGGTGTATTTCTCCATGATGCGTCGCAGGGCCATCTGGGCGGTGTTAGTCATGGCGTCGGCTTCATCCAGGATGATCAGCTTGAAGCCAGCCACGCTGTCGGATGCGCTCTTGTCGAAACTGCCCGCGAAGATCTGCTTGGTGGAGGAGAATGTCTTGATCTGGTCGCGCACGACGTCGATGCCGCGGTCGTCGGATGCGTTCAGCTCCAGCACCATTTGCCGCATGTTCTTGTTGCCATATATCCGTCGTGCTAAAGCTAGCACTGTGCTCGTCTTGCCTGTGCCGGGCGGACCATACAGCAGAAGGTGAGGGAGCCTGTTCGAGTCGATGAACTTGTTGATGGTGGCGAGGATATCCTGATGGCCGCTGACGTCTGAGAGCGAGTTGGGACGGTATTTCTCCACCCATGGGAGGGTGTCTTCAGCTTCTACTGGCAGATTGGCCGCACTTCTCTTCCCTTTGGCATTGGACCCGGAGGAGAATTGGATGTCTGCGGTGGGCTTGGGGCCATCGTCCATGTCCACATCTTCATCGTAGTCTGACATTGTGAAAGCGTTGCTGTATCTGCAGGGACTTATTTATTTGCCTGATGTTTCCAGGATATACTTGTGAGCAACGAAACACGTCCAGAAAGTGGGGAGACGCGTTTGGGCTTAAAGTGGCTTACATAAGCATACTCACCAATCTTCGCGTGTATGCATGCCATACTCATGCGCTCAGAGTTTCGGAAACGATAATGTGGTGAAATCTCACTTTTTGGAACTGATTCCTCATGCATTCTGACTGTCATTCTTCTCAAAGTTTCTCGCCGATTACGCCAGGAGTAGCTATAATAGTGTCGCCAAATCATCAACTACAAGGACAACAATAGAGCGAGAATGCAAGAGAAGGACTCAGACCAGTCTGAGCAGAGATACTAAAGCTAAGATTCAGCAGCTATGATTGCTTTAGTCATATGAGCGAGCCCCGAACCAGATTTCTTATACGTATAAACGCTGCCTCCCAACAGACCAGTCCGGAGGCTTAGCATTCGTTGGGATATGCGGAAGACAGAGCCAAGTCGCATCACTCCAGCCCGAGAACCAGCAGTCATCGCATTTGCATACATTCTCCAGAACGCATTCATTCGCGTTCGAGAACCCTTTGTCGCTGCGAACCGGTGCTTCAAAAACCTTCCACCGTCTCATCAACATCCAGGATTAGTATATCAGTCTCAGATATAACTCCAGTAGATCAGTTTTAGACATGCATACATTCATAACAAGGTTGAGTATGTCAGCATCAGAGACGTCTCACAAGCAATCACATCCCGGTATAGCATGTGGTGTTGACTCGTCTCGCGCAGAGGGATCAATCTAACAATCGCAAATGCTTACATCCAGAGTAGATCTGCAAATGTGCTCGAGCTTGTGCATCGTGAGGACTAATAGAGATCCACAAGTCTAGGCCAGAGCGAGGCTGGCCCGGCCAAGATTCTCCCGAAACGTAGAACTTGCCTGAGCAAGCAGGTCTGTTGAGCACCCACATGGCTTGGCGCTGCCATACTCGAAGTATGGCTTTCGATCGTTGAACGCATGGTCCTCCTAAGCTGTTCTTCAAGTTTTCCGAGGCCTCATGGGCCAAGATAAAGAGTTGACAGTGATGAAGAGGCTGAGCGTGCAGGAGATCGAGATCAGTGACGTGGGAACCATGGGCCTGTGCATGAGTGTGGATATCGGGATGCATGAGCCCGTCCGAAATCCAGAAGAGAGCAGGATATTTGAGTTGTCAACCCTACACCAGTCGAGGATGTGCGACTTGAACATCGGTGAAAGGCTAGAAGGACGGCATGTGGGAAGCTGTCACCATGTGAAGCTCCACCATGCGTGTTTCATCAGCTGTATCGCAATTGAGCGACATGGAATTATACCATGCTTTGCAATACTTATGCTTGATTGTGCACAGCTTCGTATCCAATCCACTCCAGGCTCGTATAATCATGTAGCCAAGAACACAGATCAACAAAGAGCATTTTCATCCTGTTGGATCTCAGATGGGTTCATGAAAGACTCGTAGATGGCGTCAGATGTTGTGAAATCGTTCACCACTCAGCTGAGACTTCACCGCCAGCGCCGATCGATACCGCGGTGCTCGAGCTCGCCTTCTTGAGCCTGCTCATCGTATACGTCAACCTCGCGAACAAGAGTGATGCCCTGAAGCTCGCTCTCGTCCCCGAACGAATCGAGTTTCTCACGATTGGTCCCGTTACTGCTGATGACCGCAGTTGTCGACGGCTTGCTGCTACCAGAGCCCTTGCTCTCATCGTATAGCTTGCTGTTCTGTGATTTGTGCAGATAGCTGAAGATACGGCGAGGCGTGAAGCTGGAAAGTGCCCAGCCGGTACGGCTGGAAATGAGCTTGCTGAGCGATGGCATACAAGAGCAGGCAATTCCCGAGAAAAGCTCTACCTGCATCCAGATCCACACCAATGCTACACCCCACTCCGCATCGGCAAAATTGGCACTGTTCTTGACGCGGTAAGCCAAGCCGACAATGGAAGCGATACTCGCAAGGGCGCCAGTCGCGAATACTAGCACCAAACCGAGCTTTTTCTCGGTCGCCAGTTTCAAGGACATGACAGCGCGGACCGGTAAAATGAGTAGGAAGATATCGACCGCGGCACCCACGACGCCTGTGGGGATGCTAAGATCATTGGCTCGGCCATAATGGCTGGAGAGCAGGGACGAGACGAAGTTCTCGCCCGGCCATGGGCTACACAGCACAAACATAGTGATGGTAACAGCCAGGTAGAAGGCCATGGACAAGCCGCCACCAATCCAGCAAGACATGCGTACCCATCGGAAGGGCCAGAACAGATGATAGTACTGAACCAGAAAGGTCAATTTCGCGACCCCCAGAGCTGGGGTGACAAAGACCGTGGTCAGCCAGTTGGCGAGGGCATTGGCAGGCGAGAGCAGCTCCAGCACGCTCGAGTCCCACATATGCCTACCAGCTGCACCCTGTGTCACAGCGAGCATGATGCCGGAGAATTGAATGACGGAGAGCACATAACCGAGCGCGCAGACATAATCTTCCAGGGCAACCTTGCGGATGATGACGAGCTTGACGTAGAATCGCATCGCGAGAAACGCTGTAGCAATCACGAGGAAGACGGAGCCCACGATAATGACTTGCGGGCGCACTGTCTCCGGATTTGGTGAGAGAGCTGTCTGTCCGGGAGGAGCATTTGCTCCTGGTATTGCCGCAAGCGTGCTGGGAGGGAGGCTCAGAATGAACTTGGGGTCCACGCCGGACGTCATGATGGGTGATGTGTGAACTCTGAAGCTGAGAGGCGCGGGAATATGATTCACGACATGTGTCGGTGGTCGTATCCGATGCTGAGGGGTGGAGAGCTATGGGTCCCCTACATGTAGTAGTGGTGGTGGTGGTTTGTAGAGGTGCGGTGTCGGAAGGAAGTGAAAATGGCGGGAGGAAATAATGGGGCTTGCGACGGCGCCAGACAGCTCCACATCCCACCGAGCTTGATCCTTCAGCGGCAGATGATACAGTATCCAGTCACGCCAGTACAGACTAGGTAATAACGAGCCAGGGATTTCCGTACTGATCCCTCATGCGTGTGAAAACATGAACGTACATGAGGAAAACGTGTTTCCCCGCCGTCGATCCATGAGATCCCGAGGCCGATCGCCTCCACGTGCAGGAAGCGTGCGAGTCAGCTGTTCCATAGAACATATGTACACCATGACTAGCCATCTTACTGCACACGTCTCAAGCACACTCTGTATAGGGGGAATTGTGATTTGTCTATCATTCATCAACCATCCTTCTGGAAGTCTGGTCCACACCACCTGGGATGGCTTGGGCCAGGAATCTGCTCGCGGGCTTGGCCGTATGCGTTCTCGCCGCTCTCATACCACTCTGGCTGACTCCGCATTTCAGCAGTCCGGAAATGATGGTTGGCAACGCCTCGCTGCCCGAGTTTGACGCCGCCAACCAGACCGCGGTTTGCATCGCCTTGGCCGCTGCTCTACCAAAGCGCGTCTTCTCAAACGACCATCCGACATTTCAGCAATCCGTCAATTCGTACTGGTCGCTCAATGCGTGCGAAAATAAACCTGCGTGCATCGTCCGGCCGACGAACGTGCAGGAGGTTTCGGCGGCGGTTAAGGTGCTCAAGTATGAATTTGCCACAGCACCGCTCGAGTTTGCAGTCCGTAGTGGTGGCCATTCGCCTGAACGTGGATTCGCGAATATCGATGGCGGTGTTGTAATCGATACGGGACTGCTAAACACGGTCACCTTGTCTGAGGACCAGCAATCCACATCCATCGGTGCAGGTGCGCGTTGGCACGATGTATCCTCCAAGCTTGACAGCCTGGGTCTTGCCGTTGTAGGAGGCAGAAACGCCAATGTAGGTGTAGGAGGCCTTGTCCTAGGTGGTAAGTACATTTCCCATGTGGCACGTTGCTAATGCTAGAAACACTAACGACCCCAAAGGCGGGATCTCCTTCCTTTCGCCTCGCTTCGGAATGGTCTGTGACAACATCCTCGAATACGAGATCGTGCTCGCGGACGGCACGATCACTCTAGCTACAGCCTCGCAGCACGCAGACCTCTGGAAGGCTCTGAAAGGCGGCACTGGAAATTTCGGGATCGTGACGCGCGTGACGGCGAAGACATTTGTCACAACCAGCGAGATCTGGGCAGGCTATGCATACTGGACTGGCTGGCAGACGCCCACATTATTGAAGGCATTCGCAGAATTCAACTATCCCGAAAACTTCGAGGAGTTTGCGGCAGGACCCATCTTGGCCATCGGCTACGTCCAGTCGCTCGGCATCAAAGCCGTCGCGAGCAGTCTCGCCTACACGAAGCCGGTGAAATGGGCGCCGGTGTTCCAGGGCTTCAACTCGATCTGGCGCCTCTGGAGCACGACGAAGCTGCAAACCCTGTCCTCCGCCACACTCGAGCTCGAACGCATGGCGCCGGCGGGCCAGCGGCAGTTCCAAGCGACGACAACAGTGAAGAACGACCTCGACACCTTCCTCGCGCTCAACGACATCTACAACGCGAAGCTCAAGGAGGTCAAGGGCATTAAGGGCTCCGTGTGGTCGCTCGTCTTCCAGCCGCTCTCCAAGGCCATCACGCGCAAAGGCAGCCCGAACGTGCTCGGATTGGAGACGCGCGCGGACGACGATACGCTCATCATCGTGCTGGTCAGCGTGTCGTGGGCAAACGCTCGCGACGACGAGCTCGTGCATCGCGTGACGCGCGACATCATCGCCGAGAGCGAGCGGGTCGCGCATGCCAAGGGTACTGCGGATCCGTATCGCTACCTGAACTACGCGGCGAGTGGGCAGGATCCGTTCGCCGGATATGGCGCGGCGAACAAAGCATTCATGCAGGAGGTTAGCAGGACGTATGACCCCGACGGCTTTTTTCAGCGCGCGAAGCAGGGCGGGTTTAAGTTGGACTTGTACTGAATGGCAGACTTGAGATGATCTAAAAAGAAAGTTGCGTAGAATATAATAGAGATAGAGGACGTAATGTATTGTTGCTTCGTGTAAACGTGAATCGCCCCTGTATTTCGACGAGTCTAGGTAACGCCTGTTGCTGAATGTGCGCTTCATGGCGTATCTTCCTCCTCATCGTCTAGATCCTCCTCCCCCACAGGAGCAGGCCCTTGTCCTACCGTTGCTGGGCGAGCGCGTTCTGGGAGCGTCAGAGAAAGCACCTTGCATCCGCACATATTTATTCACGCATAGTCGTCCGGTACGAGTGGCACTACATGATCGACCGAGATGGCGCAAAGATCATCGTCTCTTTCTTCGCGACTCGCTGGGATCTTTGCATGTAGTACACCTGGAGACGCTGCACGCTATTTTAGTCTTTTGTGACGGAAAAAGCACCGCGTGGATGATCATAGATTGCAACGAAACTATTAACTCGAAATATTCGTCCCGATCTTCTATCCCGCATCAGAACAGCTTAAACCCACCCGGCACCGCTTTCTGAAACAGCTGCTGCGGGTCATATTTTCTCGATACCGACTGCAGGAACTTCTTATTCGCCGCGCCATAGCTGCCAATGGGATCCTGGCTAATGTCGGCATAGTTCAGGTACTCGTAGGCATTGAGTTTGCCGATGGCCTGCGCGGCGCCTCGGATCTCCTGCCGCAGGCATTTCATTGTGTTGATGACGGTGTCGTCGTCGGACTCATCCGACCAGATGGCCTGCAGCAGGACCAACATTAGCGGCTTGGTGTTTTTGGCGAGCCCGAGCACGTTGCCGCCCTGCACGGACGAGCGCGAGGTGATCTGCACGGGGATGGGCTCGAAGATCAGCAGCCACAGGAGGTCGCTGACGTCTTTGACTTTGTTCTGCGAGGCGATGAAGAGGGCGTGCGTCGTGTTGAAGAGAGCGGCGTCGACTTCGTACGTCAGGCTCATCTCGAATTGGCGTTTGCCGTCGGGGGTGGACTCGCCGAGCTCAATCGCGAGGTTCTGGAGCGTGTCGATGCGCAGCGTGCTCGAGAGAGAGGGAAGGTTGGTGAAGGGCTTCAGCGAGGCGGGATAGGGCGTGGGTTCTGTGTACTCCATGTCGTTGACGACGAGGTTGATGGGCGCGACGGGCGAGCTGAGGTAGGTATATGTCTGGATCAGGGATGCCGACACATCGTAGTTGAGACCGGAGAAGTTGGCCAAAGCCTGAAGCTGTTTAGGAGCTGTCGTGTCCTGGTAGACGACCTGTCCTCCCCACAGTTTCCCTTGTGGAAAGGTCGTGATTGTAAACTTAGTGACGATGCCAAAATTCGAGCTTCCACCCTTGAGTGCTAACCACAGGTCCCGATGTTTTGATTCACTCGCGTAGACGATCTCCCCATTGGCTAGCACCACTTCATATTCTTGGACATTGTCGCAGACAAAGCCCACTTTGGGGGAGAAGAAGGAGATTCCACCTATGAATTATCAGCCGAGAAACGTGAGATTGTCGATCGAGAGCGAAATCGTGACCAAAATTGGAAGCATAAATGCAAGAAAACTTACCACCAATCGTAAGACCCCCAACACCGACCTGCGCAACACGACCGCCAGGCACAGCCAAGTTCATCGGATCCAGCGTACCGTACACATCGCCCCAAGTCGCGCCAGGTTGGATGAGCGCAGTCTTGTTATCAGCAGAAACAGTCACGTTGTTCAGACTGCCGAGATCGATCGTGACGCCGTTGTTGATGTTCGCCGCGCCCGGCCAGGAAGTATGGCCGCCGCTTTTCAAGGCGAACTGGTTGGACCGATCGAAATGGTAGGCCTGGGCCAGGATCTTGACGGCCTTGGAGACATCCTTGACGCTGGTCGGCCGGACGAAACAGCTGGGCTCGAGCGCGGACTCTTGCTGCGAGTAGTAGTTGCTGAGCGAGGACTGGTATTGTTGCGAGGATGCATATACGATCTTGCCTCCTGGCAATGCCGCGTCGAGGGCGGCGCAGACCGCGCTGTGATTTCCTGTCGACGAGGTGCCGTTGACTCCTCCGTGGACTTCTAAGATCGTTCGCAGGTCGGGTAAGGTGTAACAAGCACCCAATTGACTGAATGTCTGCAGCACCAAGCCAATGCTGGCCAAACTCTTCGTAACCAACATGATCGATGGAGATCTACAGAGGTGATGTGGACGAGACGAGGAGCAAGAAGAAATAAGGTAACTCGGTAGTCGGATGGTGGCTAAAAGGGTAGGTGGCGATACATCAAGCCAAAAGCCGCAAAACGACGTCCACAACAAGCCAATTGAAGCAGCTTCAAGTTATTCTACCTTGCCACAGAACTGCCGAGACCAGCTCGTCCTAGGTTGAAGAGATGGCTCCCTGGTCTCCCTTGCAGCGGAATCATGGTTGAAAATTGATGGGTCATTTCTGACTCGCTACCCATCGCTCAGCGGGCGCAAATCTTTCTCGGATTCGGGGCGAGATTTCTGCTGCTAGTTTCTCTTTGAGCGGATATTGCTGCCATTGCTACTACATCATTTACGACCCATTGATGTAACCTTGCGCATCGGTATTCAATGCATCATCTACACTTCCCTCTTGTGTTCACCTCGATCAATTTCTTGATCATTGTGTCGCGATCAATTGCTATGGATTGTCACCATTCTCCCAATTCCAATGCGAAGGCTCGGTCCCTACAAGTCCGGATAGGGCGCACGTGGAACGCCACGCGTACTGGCGCGGTGATCTAGACCGGATTGGTTAGACCCAGTATGGCAGGTCGTATGATTGTATCAAAGTAATAATGATAAACCATCTGCCAATTCTACTCCTTGCGTTGCCAAGACAGATGGTGTATCTCAGCATTCACTGGGGCAGATTGCTGGACCTGAAAGCGGGAGATATGCAATCGGAGGCTTGGCTGTCGCGGAGTGGCGTTCCCTGTCTCCTATCGTCCAAGAACGTAAATCTTAGCGAACAACTTCATCCCATCCAGCTTTGAGGTGTTGAACGCAGCTTATCTGTGCACATTACCATCTTGACCTTGAGGTTATGTGGTATAATGTGGAAGCCGTGCGGATCCTTGATCACATTACACCGACATCTTAGCATCGGATATGTACATTAGCATTCGACGAGCGCATACTTGTGTTAGGGTTATGAATGTTAGCATTGGAAATGTGCCTATGAGGCAAGAGGTGTAGATATGTTAGCATCAGATGTTCACGAGGCAACAGATGTAAAAATATCAGCATTAGAGTTGAATTCACAAGGCTATAGGTATGTGCATGTTGGTGTTTAGATCAACTCACAAGGCAATTGGTATATGCATACCAAAGTTGGAGATGAATTCGCAAAGCCACAAGTGTGGGTATGTGGATTTGCTCCTGTCTCATCAGGCATATCACCATACTAATGCTATCTCTTCATGGATCGTATCAGCGAGGACTTCAAGGCCAAACGACCATGATGTTAGCTAATGGGATTGGCTGCAAGAGCCTACATGATCCGAGATCGCAGCTCTAACGACACATATACAGTCGTTGTCCGCGAGGCAATATCGAAGTCCTAGAGAAGGAGGCGTAAGATGACCTTTCAAGCATCATGTCGAAGAACAACCCGTGCGGGCAGTATGTGAGAATGGAATAATGACGGCTACGAGCCTACACGGCAGTTTCAGGCCACGGATGTTCACTTCAGACAATGCTATATTAGATGCGGCTGCAAGGCTGTAGCCGCCTTGCAAATGTCGATGTTACGAATGTGCTGGCAGATACTGATCTGCTGTGATGAATGCGTACATCTGAACTGAGTTGAGGCGAAAAGGAGATCTTTGCGTTAGCATCGTTTGCCCCATAAGCTGAGACGATTCAGCCAACCTCACCATCCATGACTGCTTCTGGAAACCCTGAGCTTGCCAAGTTGGCCCTGTTGCATCGAAGTTGGTCATGAATGATTTGGAATTGGAATGTGGAGTGGTCTCAGAAGTTGTAGAGACGAACTTATAGCGGTTGTCAGGACATCACTTCACAGTAGCACGGCAATGATTTGCTTAAGTGCATGTTCCTAGGTATAGGTTCCGTGCGGGTGGGCGAACACTCAGCACGAGCGTCTGCAGTCATAGCTTGCGTGCACGGGGAAAGATTGCCGCAACGCTGGAAATGCCATGATGTGGCCGAGCACGAGCCGAGAGATGACCGGGCACCATTGCGTTGCGTGCGTTGTGCAGCGTCTTACCAGTGTGCTGCATCTAATGGATACATGTATTCCTAGGAGAGAGTGACGTGCTGAGGGGATCTAGGAAAAACGCGTGACTTGGCGTACAAGCGCGTCTTATCCCGAGCTTGGCCGTTAGATCGGCAAACACATGTAGCTGCAGCATTTGGCGGGCCAGATCCACGTCAACGTTGAAGAGACAGCAAAAGGGTGCTGCAGCAGTCGAGCAGTGTGCAATTGGATATGTCGATAAATATGCCAGTTCAACGTGTAGAATGCTTATGCTCTCAGTGCTCGCTCGTATTATAGCACATTCGAGCGGTCAACCTTGAACGAAATTGATTCGCTCTGGTACGCGCTGAGGTCCGGCGTGGATGATCACAGCCATCGATCGATCGATGCCTCCAGCTCCGACACTGCCCAATCGATTCCTCCCGTCCGGACAGGACGATACGCTCTTCTGCAGGGCGAATCACTCTTCAGGACGTGTCGAAGCGTGTCAGTTGCATTGCATGGCCACGAGAGACGCGTCGATTCACCCATTGACCAACTTCACCTCTTCATCCCTGCGAATTCTGCCATCTGGACCCCACTTGTCAGCTGATGGACGGCTGAGATAACGCAGAGCCTGGCCTCGGAAACACCATCTCACCTCCAACCTCAACCTGTCGTCGTCCGTTCGTCTACTATCTTCCTTCTAAGCCTCCGAGCAATCTCTGCTGGTGCGAGCGTGACGAGCAGATCTTGATCTCGGGCATAATGTACGTGATATCATAGGTAAGTTCTCGTTTGGCGCTGCACAACCCAAATTCAGCAGCGCAGTGCACGCGCCCTCCCTCTTCACCACCTCACCAACGTTCGCTTCTTCCCTGCTCGACATCCAAACCGTCGCCCACCTTACCCAGCTACATGTACTTATGCAGACAGTCCACAGCTCGCATTCCGTATCCAACACCACATCTCTGCCCGTTACACCATCAACAACGACCCATAGCCGCCCACGACGCGTCACGAACCTGCCCGCTCGATATCCCCGAACGACCCCCAGAAAGCATAGGCGACGACGCATATCAGCTGCAACCCAGTCATATCACGCGTCATCTGAGCCTCGGCGGTGATCAACATCCACTGCGAGGCTGTCATGCCCTCGTCCATCATGGCATCGACGCGACGAGCACCACCGCTTGAAGTCTACCAAGACCCCGACGCGTCGTTTGACCAGAAGTCACACTCCGACATCGAGACAGCACTGCTCAATGCACTTCAACCGCTTCGGCACGCGTCGAACAACCAGAAGATTCAGCTGCAGCCAACATCGACGGCACCACAGCTTGGATCCTCGCCCCACAAAACGGACTCCAGTCCGCTCGGACCGGTGGGCTCACATTACTTACGCGAGATGAATATTCCACCACCAGCACAGCCCAACTTCAACACCGACTCGCTTCAAAAGAGACCGGACTTTTATGCCATGCACCCCGACAATGGCCAACCACCAGCCAAAGGCCTTCTTACCATCTTCCCTAGCGGTGCCCACCAGGACAAGGAGAACATGTATGCCGACACTGCATTTCCCGGTGTGCCGCATACGCATTACTCCGAGCAGGCTTCGACATACAAAGGACCCATGAAGCGAGGCCACCAGGATTCCGCGCCTGCCAAAGAACGATCGGTCAAGAAGGTGAAGCTGGAGAAGGACGAGCCATTTGAGCTTCCAGATCCACGAGATATGCCTTCGGTCACCGATGATGGCACGAAACCACCTCACAGCTACGCAGAACTCATTGGTATGGCCATCCTTCGAGCCCCCAACCGACGACTCACGCTGGCACATATCTATAAGTGGATCTCCGACAACTTTGCCTTTTACCGACTGGCCGAGAGCGGTTGGCAGAACAGCATTCGCCATAACCTGAGCCTGAACAAGAACTTCATCAAACAGGAGCGCCCCAAGGATGATCCTGGTAAAGGCAACTACTGGGCCATCAAGCCGGGAGAGGAGCGTCCTTATCTGATGGGGAAGAACTCGGTACGTCGCGTGAACCCCGATGGCTCCTCATACATACATGGACTGTCATCGGATGTTGGCAGCTTCCGCTCCTCGTCTGTCCCGGCGATCGCACATTTCAGCTTGGCGCCCAACCCAAGTAGAAGAACTGAGACAAAGGCAATGGAACACACAAGACTTCCGGACGATGGCGATCTCTCATCAGACGGCACAATACCTGCTTCTGACCCAGCACTTCAGGAGGATGGTGATGACCATGACACGGCGGCAATGCCACCACCGCTCAGCCACTTCCGCTCGTCTCCACCTCCTCAAGACATTCGCTCCTCGCCTCCGCAGATGCTCGCACCGCCACCACAACGGAAAGGCACGACGCCGCCTGCAGTCCCCCGGTTTCCATCAACCAGCCGATCTGCAGGCCGACGGCGGAAGTTTGCTAGCATGAACGATAGCGGATACTGGTCGTCCATCGAATCATCTGCTGCTCGTGTTGCATCCCGCCAGCTTACATTGGAAGCTGACATCGGGCGCCACCGTATCAGCAAGAAGGGTCGTGCAGAACTCGAGATCAAGCGCATGCGTAGCTCCTCATTCGACAGCCCTAGCAAAGACAAGTTGCAGTACAAGGCATCGACGTTGCAGTTTGACTCGTCCTCACCGCTGAAAGAAGAGAATCCACTGACACCCGCTGTCGTCTTCAAGCGACCTGCAAAGCCGCCGCCTTCGGTGTCACCCAACACAAATCTGCGAAATCATCGCGATCGTATGCGGGCACTTTTGGGCTCACCTGCCAAAACCTTCAGCCCAATCCCAGAGACCGCGAGCTGGAGTCCGGCCTTCAATTTAGTCGAAGATGCCGTCGTTGGCCTTACGCCGCACATCTCACCATACAAGCCGACCAAGACGCCATGGAAGCCTCTCTGTGACACCAACGAGATGAGTGCCATGAAGCACTTCGACTCGGCTTTTGACATCTTCATCGATGCTCCAGAGGAAGATTTACAGGCTCGTGGTTCGCCAGAGAAGCGGACAAACCGTCGTCCATCCCTCGTTCGAGCGGCAACCAGCACCAGTATCCTTGCAGACATTACCGGCTCTGCTAAAAGCAACAAGCTGTCTTTTGCGCCAACTACTGGCAGTCCTTTCTCCCTCTCACCCTTCTTGAACAAACCAGGCTTCGCCAAATCACCAACGAGACTGGGCTCTCCTCTAAAGCAGTGTGATACGCCATCGACGGCAGCGCAACAAAACGACAGCCTGGACTGGCTTGACCAGCTGACTGCTGAGAATCAACCACTCCACCATGACAACCATGATGGCTCTGCTTTCCTTGCCAGCCTTGAGCTGCCAAGTGACAGCAGTGAGGAAGCCATTGACATCTTCCAAGACTTTGGCAAGATCGGTCAACACCCTACACAACAGTACATGCCCGCCCCGGATCGCAGCACCGGCAGCCCTGTCAGGAAATCCAATATGGGACCTCCTGCACGCCCGATCCAGCGTCCGATGCTGGGTCGGAGCAACACGAGTCGGTGGTGAGCAGTAACAACGACGGTGTGCGCTTTATACTTCGCGTATGATCACGCGGAGCACGATGACGATGATGACGAAACATAACGGCAATGACAGAACATGACATGATGACAGTTTCTTGTTTTTCCCTCAGGAGAATACAGGACCAACGCTCTCCATTGGGCTTATTGAGGAGAAAAAGATAACCGCGATTTTGGAGGGAGTAATCGTTGTGGTATCAAAAGAATGTTCATGCAGAATGCTGTGCTTTTTTCCTTTAGACATATTTATCTCGTGCACATTGCGGATTCTTCCTGGTTTTGTCTTTTTCTACTTGGCGTATAGGATAGATGACGAATGATTCATGGATGTTTTTATCGTTCAGGTGTTAATGACTAGTCGCGACGTATGCATCTACTGCTATATTTCCTTTCATTGAGCTTTCCCTCTCTAAATCTTCAGTGCTTGTCCAACACCTCTTGAGGCTTCAATGCTAAACCTCACCTCAACACTTCTAACCATCATCCACCTCCTCCTCCTTCACCC
>PXOE01000128.1:0-68877 GCA_003012245.1 Microcyclospora tardicrescens
GATGCATCCCACACTCGCACTGTGTTGTCATCTGACGCCGATGCTAGTTGCGCTCCGTTAGGAGAGAAGGCGACTGCGTTGACCCAGTCATTGTGGCCCTTGAGCTTCTGCGTCTGCTTGCCTGTCGATGCATCCCACACTCGCACTGTTCCATTATGCGACCCTGATGCTAGCTGCGCTCCGTTAGGAGAGAAGGCGACTGCGTTGACGCAGTCATCGTGACCCTCGAGCTTCTGCGTCTCCTTGCCTGTCGAGACATCCCATATTCGCACTGTCTTGTCTTGTGACGCCGATGCTAGCTGCGCTCTGTTAGGAGAGAAGGCCACTGCGTTGACTGGGCCACTATGGCCCTCGAGCTTCTGTGTCTGCTCGCCTGTCGATACATCCCACACTCGCACTGTGTTGTCATCTGACGCCGATGCTAACTGCGCTCTGTTAGGAGAGAAGGCGACTGCGTTGACGCAGCCATCGTGACCCTCGAGCTTCTGCGTCTCCTCGCCTGTCGATGCATCCCACACTCGCACTGTGTTGTCATCTGACGCCGATGCTAGCTGCGCTCCGTTAGGAGAGAAGGCGACTGCGTTGACGCAGCCATCGTGACCCTCGAGCTTCTGCGTCTGCTCGCCTGTCGATACATCCCATACTCGCACTGTCTTGTCGAATGACGCCGATGCTAGCAGCGTTCCGTCCAGAGAGAAGGCTACTGAGTTGACCAAGCCATCGTGGCCCTCGAGCTTCTGTCTTTCTGCGCTCCACTTTGCAGGGACTTTTGGCAGTAGGCTAAACATTGTAGCATGCTGTTCGTGCTGAAACGTCTGGCGAACAACACTTTGCATCGGTGCGAAAACCAGACAAGATGAGTATATTTGCAGTGGTGCCAAATCAACAATGTGTCGTGCCTGTAGTATGAATCGCAAAGCATCGTCAAGGAACGCCGACAGTTCCGCTCCACGATCGACCTGAATATACTGCATTAGCATCCATTGGGTGTGGTCGCCATCGTCGAAGACGCACCTTGATACGTGATCGTAGTTGGCTGATCGAACCGATTGCACTGGAGAGATCATTTATCATTTCTCTATCCATTATTTTCATTCCTTCAACCTCTTCTCCCTCCATCCAACCAAGCCAGCTTAGAGCTTCCAGCCAGTGGAGAAAGTGTTGGCACAAGAATTGGTGCACTTGACCATTATCGCATAAGTCTTCTTCACCGTCAATAATGTGCCGCACCCAATACTTGCAAGCGTACGCAATGTCAGAAGGTATTTGTCGTGCTATCTCTACCTGGTCGATCTCACGACGCCGCACTCCGGGCCTTGCAATGCGACAGAGGTCTCTTCTCAGACCTATTGGAGAACTCAATCGCTGAAGACAGTGGTTCGCAAGTTGGCGGTACGTGGAGCGCTCATCTATCCAAAAGGGCGTCTTGCTTTTCGTGATAGGGTCAATAAGAAAATCGCGAAACGACAGATGCAGGAGCCGGACCGGGGTATATAGATCAGAGGGAATGCTGAGGACTGAATGCAAATGCTTGAGTTCATCGCCAATGTCCTCGGAATCCACTTGAAGCAGTGTAGCAAGTGAACCAATCGAGAGTGGATCAGCAAGCAGGACAAGATATCCAACGACTTCTCGAAACCTAGTAACCTTCTGCTACTGTTCGTCGTCACTTTTGTCAACCAGTAGCTGATTCAGGATCGGCACATATGTTTTGGCCAGGCCAGACAACGCCGGCTTATGCTGTTGCTGTAGTATCAGATCCAGGCGCTTTCGAGGACTGGCTTCTGACACAAAACGGCACACGGTAGAGGCGAAAATGAACAGCGGGACGGCCAGATTCACGAGTACATTTATATCACTCTCTGTTGGCCAGTCAGCTGGCAGCGGGTCATGCGGCCATTCCAGCGCTCTGTCCCTCTTGATCTCCGCAAATCTGTGGCAGAAGTAAGCGTGGATGTCATGCTCAATTGTTGTGACTTGCACTTCTTCGAGCACCAGATCTTGATGCAGACTCCCGTCCATATCTCGAAATCCGAGCTGGATTGGGAGCTCCGGACGACTGGTAACAAAGATGCGAAATCCCAAGGAGCTGACAGCTTCAAGTCGAGCGAGGAGGCGCAGAACGGTCCGTATGTCCTCCCGTCGATCACATTCATCTAAGGCGTCAATCGCAACCACACATCTCGACAGTGAGTGCCCACTTGTGGCAGCATCGACAAGGGGTTGCAAGAGCAGTTTCTCGAATTGCTCTTGCAGGTTCCGCTCGCATAAGACCGAGTCCGCATCGAGTGCTTTAGCGATCGAGGAACCTAGGGAAGGGATCGTGTCCGCGAGTTGCATAGCTATTGTGGAGAAAAACCGGCTTGCATGCCCTCGGTCACCCTCACCTCGCTTGAAGAAGAAGCTCGCCCCAAGACGTTGCCGTTGATGGAGCGAACCCGCAACGGTGCGAGAAATGGTAGACTTGCCAGTGCCGGCCATACCGCACAGCCAGAAGATGGTTTTGCCATTAGGATCATCTACCCAGTCATAGATTCGGTGGAGAAGATCAATGCGTGTACCAGGGAGGCATTGTGTCGCGTCTGCATCCTTGTGCGAGTTGTACACAGCTCCTTCGGCAATCTTAAGTGTTCTGAGATCAACTTTTGTTATTAAGGTGGTGACATCTTGCCTCATCCCTTGTAAATTGTCTAGCTTGTGAAGCGTTATGGCGAGGTCTTGCTTCAATTGAATCGCACGTTCGCGATCTTGCGCGCTCAACTCTCGGTCGCAGTTGTCCGCCTCAAGCCCGGCTCGAGATGCCAGTTTGTCCCCTTCGATCTCAAAGCTCGTCAACACTGATGTCTCCCAGAGCGCTTGCCATGTCCTCGTCGCGAAACTCGTCTGATAAGTACGGATAGCAGTTGCAATGAAACGGAGCACATGGGCATAGAGACTCGTCAAAGCCTTTTCCAAGTTGACGGTTGTTAGTGCTGCGGATAGACGATCGAAATATTCAAAATATGCCCGAAGTCGGTTCGCGAGGGAGAGTGCAAGGCTCATACCAGTGAGCAGAGCGGCCATTTGATGGCTTTCGGAAACCGCCATCTGCAAGTCGATGAGCGATGCACACAGTCTGATTTACGCAACGAATTTACCTCCAATATCATACGAAATCCAGCCCATGGCAGGCCGACATGGATAGGGTCCACATTTGCAACAACGTCTCCTACAGACTTGAATCTGTCCAACCAGAGAAGCACTTTCTGCGCCTCCTCTCGCAGGATGATATCCTTGCCGCGGAATGTCCATTGCCATCTCTTGTCTTCGCAGACTTGCTGTTGCCTTAGAGCCGCATTGTATGCTTGGTCAACTACCGTTCTAATGTCTTGAGCATTGGGTGCTAGGTGTGTTCGAATGATGTATTGCTCTTCACTTGTCAATCTTGCCAAGGTATTTGCTAGGAATCTCTCGCCAGTATCTAGAGGTGCGCTAGTCGTGGATCTTGCTTGCTGCAGATGAGACGGGGAGGTTGAGACGTGATGTGACGATGGCACTTTGTTTCCGCTCACAAGACTGCGTACCCAGTCGCGCTTTCGCGGTCGAGATCCTGTACTCATGACGAATTTGCATAGAGATGGACCATGTCGACATCAAAGACGTTGCTCGAACTCGAACAACGCTTCCATGGTGTGAAGGCATGGCTGCGGCTGTGCTGCATTACCTACGCGTGCAAGACGCCTGCTACTGGACAGATTCACCACAGCTGTGGTGGAGCACGTGAAGTGGACGAAGGGCTTTGAGCTCACCGCCCACAAACCATGTTGGGGAGAGCTCGCAATGCATATGTACGCAATTCATCTGACTCACCAGCGTGCCATAACTCCTATAGTACAGTCACAAACACCTCATCAACGACGGACGCTTACTTGATCTTTCAGGATGGAAGCACCACGGATCTGGTCCAATGGTAATCCGCGCAAGGACTTCCCAACTCGGACATTATACTGTACCAAGACCACTCAGCCTCAGCGGACTTTGCCGAAAGGTGAATCCTGCGAACGTGGGAGGATTCGCGCGCGGTCTTCTGTGCATACAAATGGCCAAGACACAGATGATGAGGGCCTCTAATTAGAAACGTGATCCACTCCACGACCAGCGATTCCTTGGTGGCAACATTGGCAAAGGAACCTTCCTGTAGTGCATGGGAGTCGCTATGATGCGGCTGCGATGGGGGAGACTGCGTGTAGACTGCATATAGGCAGGCAGCAATCGAATATTTGGAGAGAAGTATCCTGATGCAACACCCATCAATACTTTGCATTTCTGGATCAAAACCCATCTGTCCAACATCTCTTTAGCTAGCTTCAGGCTCCTCATTACCAAGCATATCTTCGGCCAACTCTTGCTTATATACCGTGCGCCGGCAGTGCCATCTCCGCTCAAGCACTACTTCATTTGTCCAGCCTAAGCGCATAGCGGAAGAAGCACTTGGTACATCAGTCCGGAAGCATCAATACCACTGGGTCCGGACATGGTATATCGCGGTAAGCCATCCACTGGATGTCAGAACTGTAAAGATCGCCATAAAAAGGTGAGAGCTTAGTTCACCGTGGTCGCTTCTACGCCAATCGTAATGCTGACGATGTACAATGATAGTGTGACGAGACCAGGCCGGCCTGCCTGAACTGTGTCAAGACTAATCGAATATGTCCTGGTCTACCAGAGAAAGTCGATCTCTTGTTCAAGGACGAGACGAACGTGGCACCTGCTAGGACTAGACGTTCTGCCGTTCCTGGCAAGACGAATGGAGAACAAGGTGACAAGCTGTAAGTCTTCGAACATCCATATTCTGTTGAACTAGGCTTATCCTCGCGCTAGTAATGCCCACTTCACAATCGCCTTCAAAACACCATCGGACGGATTTCAATTTGTTCCCGAGAGTCTCAGCGACAGTGATGTGGATGCCAGCCGTCCCTCTCGTAATCATGGGTTTGTTCCCGCAGATGATGTTGCCAGTGTTTATACAAAACCAAGGGAGGTGAAACGTTGTCAAGATTATGGATCAGATGCAATCGTTCAGGAAGATGAAGCGGAGTCCGCACTACGAGCTCGTGCAATCCTCGAACGGACACAGATGATGAGGACAACCACGTTCAATACTGTTCCGTATGCTCTAGCACCGTCCTATGAAGACCAGGCCATCGCGTTCTACTTACAGCACATCTCACCAGGGCGCCCCGGAAACGCGCCCAAATCCGGTTTCATGGATCTAGTTGTACCTTACTTCATGAAAGCTAGGCCTGATTCACCGATACACCTCGCAACTCAAGCTATCGCCCTGGTATGTGTTGCCAAGTGGCCGACCCGGGAACACTTGGCACCGCGTGCTGCTGAATACTATTGCAAGGCTATGAAAGCGGTCCAGTCAGCCATCGTGGTTCCCAGTGAAGCGAAGAGCGATGCAACTCTGTTAAGTGTTCTCTTGCTCGCTCTTTACGAGAGTCTGACGCCATCCGATAGCTCAATGGAGGCATGGCGTAGGCACATCGGCGGCGCGGCTATGATCGTACGAGCTCGCGGACTAGCGCAATTGCAGCATCCCGACTCAATTTTGATGTTCCGTGCGGTTCGACGACACCTCTTAATGGACGGGCTTCAACGACAAGAACCTATCGTCGATTTCCCAGGTCCAAATGGATGGCTGACTGGCGAAGACAGAAAGTCGATGGAGCTTCTCGGGCAATATGCTCTTCAGCTGCCTCCCATGTTGCATGATGCCAGAGTTTTGCTAGAGTGCCGAGCCGCAGAAGGTCCAGAAGCTCGCGCTCGCGGGACCGAGTTACTCGATAAAGCGTACAAGCTTCAGCAAGGACTGTACACAGCTGAGCTGAGCACACCACCGCAGTTCGGCTACAAGAATATTCCACACTTTGAGCCTTTGTCTGACGATGTCGAAGATACGGAGATCTGGCCTGGACTGATTCACAGCCACGAGATTAGGGGCGTGGCGATAGTCCATAATGATCGCCGTATTGGTCAATTGCTCTGCACTTCCATAATCGTGAAGATCATTCGATGGATGGAGCCGGAGAACTACATGAACGATGTCAGATGGAAAGCGGCTATCTACCGTACGCGCTGCTTGGTGGACGACATCTGTTCAACAGTCCCAGATCTATTTCGTATCGGTTGTCGACACCATTACAGAGCTCCCCCGAGAAGTGCTAAAAGTGCTGGTTGGTATCCCCTCGATCAAAGCTCATTCCTCACCGCGGAGAACTGACATGATGTTCAGCTAGTGAAGCTGCAGGAGCATACCTATTGAGGTGGCATCTTAGTATGGCATTGGGGGTTGAAGGTATACCTGACTTGCAGCGCAGGTGGATCCGTGGACGCCTGAATCGCATGGAAAATATTTATCGAATGAGTATGAACAGCTAACGGTAAGGCGGTCCTTCTATGCGGCAGAACTACTCGTACAGCTAGGTACCGAGTGGGAGACCTTGTATAACATGTACTATTGTATAAGACAAAGTGAATGGTGTCGAGGGTCAATTACATGTATTTTGAGCATCTATTGAGTTCTGAAGCGTGACGGCCCGTGCTCGCTCATTAACATCAGGCGGCTCTGTCACGGTCACTAGAGGAGATACTCGCTTGCCTGGCATTTATTGACAAGGATGAACTGCAATAAACACATCGCACAGGCAAGAAGTGCGATCTCATTCATGTCATACAGATGACTTCCCTCACCAATACCACGAGTGTTCGGGCTCAGTTCGAGAGCCTAGCAAAATCGGCATCTTTAGACGTGTTCCTACCAAAATCATCAGAGTTCAATGCAATCGCACTATTGGGAAAGTCCATTGAGAACCTGAGGCAGTCGCCATCGCGACGGAACTTGTTTCTGGGTAGTCCAAAGCCTTTCCAAATAAATCTTGATCTCATACTAAAATACGAGACTGCCAGATGAGCGGGCACGTGTGGTCCTTGTTCTGCAAACTGCCATTGCTCAAGATGAAATCCGAAACCTGCTGCCCGGCTTTCAAATAACGCTGGCCGCACATGCGACAGATGCTGTGCCACAAGGTGCAGGGTCGAATGCTGCGTCGGCTTCTGGGAAGCATGATCTAACCTCCATGGTTTGCAACGCCGATCAAGATGTAGAGATTACCGCCTCTGGAGACGACACATATGTGGTCTGGACGCTAGACATCCACCTTACGCGCCCAAAAGCACGACTGCAAAGGCCTGCAATCTACTTCACTGCGAACCTCACCGTTCGAGCGGAACATGCGAACGCGGTCCGAAGAGGTGGTTCGGCGTATCTACAGGCCTTTGAGCCGCTACCAGCAAACGTTCTCGCCCCATTACAATTCGATCCAGCCTTGCGCGACTCTAACATATATCTTCCGGAGACCCGCATCACCAAAGTTGCTCCTGCAGCTCGCACCGATGACATCGTCAAGCCGATCAGAGCCGCCTCAAAACGTGCGCTCCCGACCGTTCCAGCGCTTTTCACCAAGATCAGATACTCCTCACTCCTCAATGCAGTGTTCGTAAGCGTCCATATCGAGATCTTACAGATCACAACCCATACTGTCCAGATCGACGACGTCAAGGTGGACTCATCGAGCTTTGTCTTGACGAAAGTGAATGCTACCGCTTGGCCGAAGCAGGCTCAAGCAGGGGACGAGATCATAGCAGTCTTCAGGACAAGCCCCAAAGCCGGAGTGAGCGCGACGCAAGGCACGATTTCCACCACCATTTCCGCTGTCGCACTGCAAGACCAGGGCGCGAGGGTCCCATTGGACATTACATGGCAAGCACATATAGACCTGTCATCGGCCAACACGAAGCCGACATACAAGTGGTCACGCCCACTAAGTGGCTCCAGCGTGCAGCAGGCCCGGTTATCTACGCAGACATCTTCACGGCCCAATTCCTCCAACGGTCCACAACATCCACCCCCTGACGATCCGGGCATTATCCTCACCATCTCCGGACCTCCTACAGTGCAAGCAAACGAGAACTTCTTCCTAGCAGTGCAATGCATCAACCATAGTCCGCGCACTCGTCGTTTCACCCTGGTCATTGTGCCGTCGAAGAAGCCTCGTCAGCAGCCGCCAGCACCATCAGCACCACCACTTCCACCCGCGTCCGTCAAGCCAGCGAATGCCCTGTCCCAGATCCTTGACACGCCACGCCACGAGCTGCAAAAGCCAGCGGACGTGCTCGATCTTAATCCTGATGTGCGCATTGGTCCACTACCACCAGGCGCATGCTACGAGACACAGCTGCGCTTCCGCGCCATGGCGCTGGGCGTGCTGGAGCTCGGGGTGCTCCGTCTGGTCGATCTAGAGTCGCGGCAGACCGTAGATGTGCGGGAGCTGCCGGATGTCATTGCTTTGGAGGAAGGCTCGGCAGCATAATGGGTTATAGATCCGTCCATGACGAATCGTCGATGGGGAAACTCGCTACGCGAGCAGGATGGGCGGCACCGTACAGATTCATTATGGACAAGAAGGAAAGTGTCATCAGTACTGCTATTGGATATCTTGAAGGTCGTGCGTAAGAGCTAAAGATCATGAGGAAAGACGGTCGCGCTGGAACGCTATTGATATCCAAAAGTCGGCCGGACACCCAGAAACCCATCGTCTATCACTGCGCGGGTCGGTGTTTCTTTGAACGGGAAAAGGGAGGAAGATAAGCAAAAAGGAAAGTGCAATGTCGATAAGGACGTTGAAGCAATCGTGCTTGACCTGGTAGAGTGGAGGGCATCACACGCATCCAACCACACAAGACGCCGCGAACCATAGGCACCCAGCGCACGTGCAGCTCATTGTTCGTCATGTTCATGATTCAGCAAGATGCCAGGGATTTGAAGTAGGTGCTACTGCATTCTCCTCATCCAGTGTGTCAGGATGCGATGGACCGGCGTAGCCTCCCCAATTCGCGAACTGGTGACTCGGCATGCTGTTGAACGGGTGTGTTTGCGAAGCGGTCTGCTGAATCTGCTGCTGCAACTGCTGACCGTGATATAAGTCTGGGCGCGGAAGCTGCTGTTGCAACGGTTGGACAGCATGCATGGGAGGTTGGCCCTGGTATAATTCAGTTTGCTGGGCTTGCTGCTGTTGCGGATGTGTTTGGTGAACGAGCTGTGGCTGGTAGTTGTCCAGCTGCTGCTGCAATGAAGGAATAGGATTCATGGGATGACTCTGATAGCCATCTATGTGCTGATATTGGTAGGGTTGTTGGGGTTGCCCTGGTGTGTTGAGTGGCGCGTACGACACCGCCGATGTCTGGTACGGCATGGTACCGCTGCCCTCAGAAGTAGCAGATCCTGTCGAGTTGTGATGCACCCACATGCTAGGCCTTCTCCTATCGGAAGAATCGTCGATATCACGAACTCGCTGATTTAAGCTGTCCAGCATTTGTGCAGTCTCTTTCTGATATCTTTGGTTCCAACTGTTGGTCATGTTAGCGTACAGTCACGGTGGACACAAACATTCGACCAGGCGCTTACCTCATATAACCCCACCGAATTCCGAAGCGTGCTAGGCACTCCGTGATCTGTTTGATGCAATTGATGGAGCGCATGATGTTGAACCGAAGTGGAGTATCTCCTGGCGGGGTCGGGGGAGTCGGCATTGACGGCGGCGGTGCTGCAGATGGCGATACTTCAGGATGTGGCGGTATATGGCCTGCCAATAGGTCCTCGGTGCTATGCACAAGAACGTCGAGAAATTGCCGCCCTGTCATGTACACCCGCATTGCATCGTAGAATGTCATTGGCGGAGTGTAATTCGTGTCGCTCAGCAGCGAAATCATGAGATCGCTGTATTTGATACAGTATTCGAAAATCAGCTTTTGAGCAAATGGGCTGACGACCGGAACTCGTGGCGATGGAGACAGGATGTAGACGTAGGAGTAGAGTAGTTCAAGTTCAAAGAAGCCGTTCATGTACACGCTCGTGCGGGGGCACAGGTCATCGAACCACCGGCGCATTGCATCGCAAGTGTTCCAGATGTACGAATAAGGCTCATCCCACCTGATACGTCCAGATTGAAACAGGTCGGTATACCAAACAGACTGCATCTTCCGCAAGGTAAGAAGATCTAGGCAGTGCGCATGAGGTGGAAGCCAAGGTTTCCCTGGAATCTGTGAAGACTTGGCAGCTGGAGGAGCCTTGCTAAAAGGGACCTTGACCTTAGCACTGTCGTCGGAGAAAGAGAAGGATCGAGTCTGAACCATAGATGTGGAGCGGTCCAAGGCGTACACGCAGTAGAAGACTCGACGACGCAGTTCGAGCCTGCCTTTGGTCATATGTGCTCCTGGTGGTGGATCCTGATGTAAGCCGAGATCTACCATGGCTCTTGACGCCGCCCCAATCAAGCTCCATGAGTCGAAGTGATGAGGGTCAAGCATGGCATATTCAGTAAGCAATATCAGAGCTTGGACGCTCGAAATGGCGCCAGGATGCAAGACAGCTTCGGCATGATCCAAAGCGGCGCAGACATGTCCAATACCTTCAAGGTAATTGTGGTCACCTCGCTGGTCAGACCAAGAACCACTAGCTATGGCGATGACCATTCGGACGATGAAGTGGTCGAACGGCTCCGCTTTCATACCACCTTGGGAATACACGTTGTCCAGGGAGGCGTAGAAGCTGGCTTCGTCCAAAACAGGTAGTAGGATGAAGATGTTACTGAAATAATGGCGGATAAGTGGTGTCACAGCATGACGGGGTGGCAATGCCTTAGTCGTGCCTTGCGGTAGAGCATCTTTTGAGCATGCGGCGATGATCAGCCGTGCATAAGACATCGCTGTGGTGAAGCCATAGAAGTCGCGTGCCGTGGCATTCACCGTAAGGAAGCCGAAATCAGAGACTAAATCATCAATGGCAGACGCCTCTTTGCGTCGCTGTGCCTTCGAGTTCCCTGTAGATGGTGGTGCCTGCGGCTGCTGCACGGGTGCTTGTGACGCTCGGCGGGATGGCACCACGGTTTCATCGTCTGGAATCGATACCACAGACGGCTTACGAGCTTTGGCTTCTTCCAGTTTGGCCTTCAAACGATCGATACGTGTTTCTAATGTCGAGACATAGCTACGCTCTTTGCCCCGTGCAAACTGGTCATTCGAGCTGGTGCACTCGGCTGCTCTGCCATACTTCTCACAAGACGAGCATGCCTGGAAGGGGTTAGTTCTGGCCGACCGCACAGTATGGCCTCGTATGCACCAGGCTACTTACAGGGAGTTTTCCGTCACATCTTATCTTGGCGGTTCGACATCGACTGTGGAAGATCAGTATGCTTCACCGAAGGCCAAGGAGCGCTCGGCGTACTCACCTACATGCGGCGACCGGCCGGCTGACTTTGAGTATAGGTGTATCAGATAAGGGTACCAAGCTGGCACGGTCCATTTGATCTATGTCTTCCATGGTGAGCAAGAGTGGGATGAATATTGAACGCCCAGAGAAACCCTCTCTAGTGGTCACGAAGCAGATATACAGCCATGCAAGATTGGCATAGACGCCACGAAAACGCCGTGGCCGCCAGACGCAAGCATAACGCAGATATGCATGCAAGAGAAGCTGCTTACCTGCGTTGCTCCCGCTAGCTCCCCAGGGCTGAGAGGGCTGAGGGCTGTGCTGGGACTGATGCCGCCGCTGTGGCGGATATTATTGGTCCTCCTGGGAGCGTACGTGATATCGCTGAATGATGCTGTTATGGCTGAGAGTATGCAATGCATGTATCGTGTGTGGACGACGTCGCAATGCGCTTCGTTGTCTGGAGTGGAGTGCGCTGCCAAACAGTACTTGCCATGCGACTCGCTTAGTCAGACATGTCCGGCTTCTTTATGCTGTTCGGCAGTTTATGCTCTTTTTCACTAACTAATGACATACCTCAAACTACCACGAAAATGACTGTAGAGCCTGGACCAAACTGAAGACTATTGCACATATAAGGCAGTCCACCAGCCTGGGTATCCAAAAGGCCAAGGATCCATGGTGTAATCGGACGTGCAATCTGCCATTTGATTTTTACCGGCAATTTCAATTGAGATGCGAGCAACCGAGCACGTCTAGACCTGCTCTTAGTAACACTCGATTACAACAACTTCATGTCAACTATCTAAACCATCGTCAGACGTTCCGCCAGGCAGGCTGGAGGTCTTGATACCCCTGCAGCGGAATTTAGAGAGACATCTAGGAACGCATCATTACTCTGAGCCGCAACCCATAGAGCTCAAGCTAGAAGTGGGCGCCCTCGACGTTGATCACAGGCGGCAGATAGAGTATGAATTAGCGCACTCGTGGCACAACGTGCCCAAGAGTAGAGTCCATTAGGCATGCCGGTCGTTGGGCGATGCATATGTGGCTTTCCACTATCGTTTACGCGGCGAGCCAGAAGACGAAAGAATTTTCCTGACTGTCATCACGGTTGGAGACTCGGTAACCCGCATGCACGCTTCTAGCCCTCATGGCCTTCATTTGGGCATTGATAAGATCGCCCAATCATGGTCGGGGACGGATCTGTGCTGACAAGCCTCGAGTCTGGAGTGGAGCATTCGGCACCATTTCCTTCGGCTTCAGTCGATACTGACAGACAGAGCCAAAGTCCCGAGCTGCGGGGTTGCGTATTTCAAGGATGACCCGGTTATCATATGTACAGTATGTTGATGCAACTCTAAAGACCGAGGCGTCGGGGCTGCCCTTGCCGGGAAACAGCCACTCTGGGCGCACGGGATCGTCGAAGATGGACCCTGACATTTGATCTTACCCGACATGAGTTCAACTTGTATTCGAAGCCGAACCACACTTGACTGCTCCATACATGTATGTGTTTGTAGATACTCACGATCCAGTACCAAGACTCATCCTTCGCCCAGTCTCTCTTCGACATCCGACACATGAAATAGACTATCACGGTCCAGCAAGGCTCATGGACGCCGGCCGAGCGAACGGGTACACATACAGTCATACATACCTAGATTACAATGGCTGCTCCTCAAGTCGATCCACCGTCCCGCGCGAAACCCAGTACAAGGAATGAAGGGTCCAACGGCGACGCAACGGGCTCTCAGATCGCGCATACCTTAACGGCATGTACGCGATGTCGACAGGTTAGTCGAAGCTCGAGCTTGCGCATGTTGAACAAAAGACCATCCTGAGCCACTCACACCTCTGTCTCCACAGCGCAAAACTAGATGCGACGCAGAGCTACCCCGATGTACGCCCTGCGAGCGAACCAACTCGACCTGCGAATACTACGACATCGGCAAAGGCCGCAACGTCAACCGCAACTATGTCGTGTACCTCCAACACAAAGCCCGCGAGCTGGAGCAAGAGCTAGCACGTATTGAGAACGATGATGGACTTGAAGATCCCGAGACGATGATGAGGGCTGCTACTGTACATGTGCATGATGCCGCCGATTCAAAGTACCTGGGTCCTTCAAGCGGCATCGCCATAACTCGGTTGGTCATGCAGCTGGCGAAGACTTTCACCGATTCCCAGAGTATAAAACAGATTGTACCAGAGCAACGCGCCAAGCAGATTAAGGAGCTATACAATCAGGAACAAGGCAAACCGACATCCAAAATCTACCCGCTCATCAGTGATGTGGCTGCTACCGACCTCCCCGTTCGCCCTTTGACAGATCTCCTGGTGACGTTATACAAATTAAAAGTTCAACCCATGTATCCGGCGTTGCACGAACCGACGCTGGATAATGATGTGGAGACGGTGTACACAAATCCTACTGGCGCCAGCAGCTTTCAGAACTTCATCGTTCGCATGGTCATCGCTGTCAGCTTGCAGAAAATGGACACTCAATATGCCGGTCTAGCCGACAGCTACTACCTTGCAGCATTGACGCATTTGGATGCCGTCGTACAGCCCATGAACATGCAGACATTGCAATGCTTCACTTTGATGGCAGAATACTCCTTGCTCACGCCTACTCGGACGGCCATCTACTATGTCATGGGTATCGCTGTTCGATTGGTGCAGGCGCTTGGGTACAACGAGGAGAAGACGATCACACGAGGCCGAGGGGATGGTCAAGCAGACTTCTTGGAGGTTGACATGCGGCGGAGGGTCTTCTGGTCCATCTTCGTGATGGAATGCGGTTTGGCACATTCTCTCGGCCGGCCCGCAGCATTGGCCACCAGTCAGGAACACATCGATGTCGGATGGTTCGAGACGTGCGATGATAAGTACATCAAACCCGATGGAATCGATCCGATGGCACCACGACCTACTCTCAAGAAATGGGTCGCCATCCACTTCTTCAAAATGCGTCTTCTTCAGCTTGAAATTCGACGTAAACTGTACCAGCGCAAACGGGCTGAGCCCAAGGATGATAGCGATCCGTGGTTCAAGCACATGGACGCAAAGTTGTGTGCGTGGCGAGACGCTGCACCTTCGCAGGACGAAGGCCATGGACTTGATAAAGTCTGGTTCATTGGTCGCTACAACACTATAATCGTGTTTCTGTATAGACCTTCACCACAGGTGCCACGTCCATCCTTGGAGGCAGCGTTTAAATGCTTTGATGCTTGCCAGTACAATATCTACATGCAACGCGAGCAGATCACAAGGAAGAATGTAGACCTTACCTGGATCTTCACCCAGTCAATTTTCATGGCCATCAACACCATGCTTTGGTCGCTCAGCTACGTCGAGGTTCGACGCACTCACAGTCGTATGACAGTCGAAAAGCATCTTGAAGTCGCGATGGAGGCTATTGACCTGGCCTCGGAAAGATGGCCCGGCGTTGCTTCCGCCGTCCAGCTGTATTCAAACCTTATCAATGCAGTGCTCAAGATCTACGAAAAAGATGGCGATGTCCCTGTCGCTGCAGTAACACCATCAGAGCAAGCCTCGCCAGCGGGCATGTTTCCAGATGCGTTCAACCAGTCTCGTGGCACTAGCCCGGCCACGGTGAGTAGTATGTCGGTATCTACACCACCCGAAAAACAACCACCTTTTGGATACCTTCAACAGCCTCACAGAAGGAGCGTGGAACAACCCCCACCAATGCCCTTCTCCAGCATTTCACACCAAGTGGCAAACATGTCAGGTCAGCACATGCCACCTTTCGTTACGGCAGATACTCGGCAGCTCAGCTCAGAGTCCATCCAGCAACTACCGTCTCCACCCTTGCCGCAAACATCGACCCAGCAAATGCACTTCAATCCGAACATTCCCTTCAACCCTTTGCCGGATTGGTCAACGGACTTGTTAACGGTACCCAGTTGGTCTGCGCCTCAGAACACACAAGTGCATTATGGTACAGCCCCGGCAATGTCCTCACAAGCTGGCTACGGGTCGTTCTCGAATTCTGTGTTTGACCCCAACAACCTATCATACCCATTTCCGACTGAGCAGGAACAACCACAACAAGCCCGATCGTATGAGCAGTATAGCTGGGATATGGATGTGGGATCGTTCGGAAACGGCCTTAACCAGACTCAGCAGGCTGAACTGCTATCTTCGCTCGAAACGGACGGCATGGAAGACATCCAGAGCATGATCACAGCGGTGACGAACAGCATCGCGCCGAAGCATCCCTCCGATCCATCTTATGAACAATGAGCTGCTTTCACCGGTTGAGAACTGTTTCGCTATTGGAGATGGATTTTGCGGTCGCTGGTCGACAATGGTCTTCCATATAACCGAAGAGAACGTATGCTATGGCACGAGGACGGATTGATGGCGGCGTACATTTTGACGAGGAAACGAAGATTGATTATGAGCGAAGGTGCTGGTGGCGTCTATTACTATCTGATCATTCTACACGGTGCTCGACCCAATGCTTCTTCCTGATCATGCAGGGCTGGCTAGACGCATGGTGAGCACTTTGTTGGATAACTTAAGCAGAGTTGACTATACAAAGAGATTACCGCCATGTTGACTTACTTGCACTGTGCCTTCTCATATGCTACACAACACATCACCGTGCAGTTGGGTGACACTTCGAGTACAAGATTTATGCACGCGAACATAAATATCCAGCAAACCCCTCCAAACACCGACAGCCGAGGCCAAAATGAATTTCACTTGCCCCACAGCGCGACATCATGCACTGCTTCAACCACAACTTAGGATACATTGTACAAAACATACAAATATCTACATAGAGATGCCGCTGCTATGCATAAATCATCCAGAGCGTGACATCTGCACCTAGCCTGCGCGCCGGGTCGGCCGACTAGCCTGTCTGGAGGCTCTTCTCTTATTCCCAGCGGCTGGATATAAGAAATATGTGCCGGTACATGCCACTACGTGCTACTGGTTGACCCGCGGGTCAATGACCAGATTATAACCGTAGGCAGTACTACATGCCCTACAGTACATGATTGAAGGCAAGTCCGAGTTCAAGAACAACTTCCTTCCTTTGCTTCTGGAGTCTCCTTCTATTCCATTTACCTCTTGCATCAACACGCATACCACAGCTTGACAATAGCTTGCACTGATCTGAATAGCTACGACTGGCCAGACGAGCTCCTCCTCTCTTCTCCTCTCACTCTCGCCGATACACATCATGGCCACCGACAAGTCCCTCCTCTCTCCCTCTCCCTCTTCACGCCCCACAGCCATGGCTACCGGCGTCCACGTCCCCTTCTCCGAGCCTCCATACCTCTGCGGCCTGCCATCACCATATTACACGCCTGAGCTCCGCGCATGGCAAAAGGCAGTACGAGCATACGCCGACAAGTACCTCACGCCCTTCGCACCTGAATGGGACGACGAGAAAACGGTACCCGAACATGTCTTTGAGACCTTCGCCCGCGACCACATGCTCATCCCCACGCTACCGGCACCACTACCTGTGAAAGAGCTGAAAGCCGTGGGCATTCATGATATCCTGGGTGTGGTCAAGGTCGAGGACTTCACGTACTTCCACAACATGATCTACATCGACGAGATGATCCGGAGCGGCTTGTCCGGACCCGGCGCGAGCATGACCACGGGCATTGCATTCGGGGTTCCGCCAATCGTTAAATTCGCCTCCGAAGCGCTGAAGCAGAAATACCTGCCGGATCTGCTGCTGGGCAAGAAGCGGGCATGTATCGCAATCACCGAGCCGGACGCAGGCTCGGACGTAGCCAACATCACGACTTCGGCAGTCAAGAGCAAGGACGGAAAGCACTACATCATCAATGGCACCAAGAAGTGGATTACCAACGGCATCTGGAGTGATGTGGCTGCGATGGCAGTACGGACTGGAGGCCCCGGGCCCGGCGGTCTCTCGATGATCGTCGTTCCACTGAAAGGACAGAAAGGCGTCGATATGCGCCGGCTGCTCGTCTCCGGCCAAGTCTCGGCCGGCACGACGTACATTGAGCTGGACGACGTGCACGTGCCGGTCGAGAACTTGATCGGCGAGGAGGGCATGGGCATGCGTTACATCATGACCAACTTCAACCACGAGCGGCTCAGTATCTGCATCTCGACCACCCGACAGGCGCGCGTAGCGCTTGGCGCCGCCTTCGCCTACACCCTTAAGCGAGAAGCCTTCGGCAAGCCGCTTATGGATCAGCCGGTGGTTCGACATCGCCTGGCGAAGGCGGGCGCGCTGCTCGAGAGCCAGTGGGCGTGGGTCGAGAGCTTCGTGTACCAGATGTGCAATATGAGCAAGGCTGATGCGGACGTCGAGCTGGGAGGACTGACGGCTGGTTGCAAGGCGAACGCAGGCATAGTAAGACTCTCACCCTCTCTACACCTCTTCTTGTGTTCCATCGTCTCAAGTACGACGAAGTGGACGTCTTGCAAGCATATGAGCTAATGTTGTCTATCGTATCTAGGTTCTCAAGGAAGCCGCCGACTGCGCGGTCCTGCTCTTCGGTGGAAACGGTTACACGCGGACCGGCCAGGGCTCCATCGCGGAGCGTATGTGGAGAGAAGTGAACGGCAACCGGATACCAGGTATGTCTTGTCCCCATCTTACCAATTCATGACTACAGCCTTCACGAGTTGGCTCTCCTTGCGAAACGTCACGCTAAGATATGTGTAGGTGGCGCCGAGGACGTGATGCTCGATCTGATGGTGCGGCAATTACGCAAGAACTTCGAAGTCAAGACGCGCGAGCTGGAGAAGCAGGGATCATCAAGATTGTAGAGTGTCGCTTTCGTCGGCTCGTTCTACAGAGACAGAGAGTGGATCATACTGCTTCTCTCATCCATACCGCTCTATATTCACATCGCATTCACTGATCCAGCTCCTCTCGCCACCGGATTTCCCAGTTCCCCTTGGCGAAACTCGGCTCGACGACCTGCCCCTGCATCAGCGCCTCACATTTTCTTCTCACTTTAGCGTCACCGTTCGTCTCCATCTCCCGCTCCTTCTTCTGCTTGCCGCCTCGCTTTCCACCACCACCCTTGCCACCACCACCATCCTCCATCGTCGCCGCATCCACCCACAACCCAAACACCACCGCCCGCCGCGCCGCTTTCTTGACCAGTTCCTTCTCGTCCGCCCGCTTCTGGCCCTCCCGCCGCTTCGCCAGCATCTCCGGCGTCTCGCTGATCTTCTCCGCCCACCCACGTTCCCCGCCCACGCTGAAGTTGACATCGCTGAGCGCCTGCGGCAACCGCACGTGATCGTCGATGAGCTTGACGCCACCGCCGGCCGCGCCAGCAGGGTCATGGGGCTCGAGTTCAGTATCTGACAGACTCACGTCCGACACGCCACCAGCGTCGCTGTCGTCATCGTCCTGTTGAGGCCGCTGCGCTCCTTCCGGGCGATCCACCATGTCGACGCTCCGCCACTCGGCCTCCGCCTCGCGGACACCCCGTGGCAGCCGGTTCTTCTTCCGACCGTACACCTTCGCCGGGTCCGACTGGTCGCCGAAGACCGCGAGCTCGACATCGCTGAGCTTGACAACGAGCCGGGGGTCACCTTTCTTGCTCGGCTTGGCGCGTGGCGGAACGGCTGCTGGGCGCAGGGGCGTCTGTTCGTCGCCCGCAACTGGCAGCGGCTCGGGCTCTTCGCCTTGTAGCAGCGCCGTCAGGACCCGCTCGATCCGGGCGTCAAGGCTGTTGGGTGCGGTGCTGGGTTTAGTGCGTTTACAGCGGTCTATAGGGGAGGGATTGAATGTGAGTATGCTTCTCGATGGCTGAAGGGGGGAAAGTGGTATCTAGAGACCTACGAACCGCTACAGAATTTTACCGTCGTCGAGGCATTAGCTTTGCGGGCGCCTAGATGATTCATGTGTTAGTTTGAGATGTAATGAACAATCACTCAATGGCCACCACGAGTTCAAGCCTCGCCTCTCACATCTCAAGATCCACATCCCGATCCCATAGAAAACAGTTGATGACATACCAATCACACGCCCACAAGTGTGGCAATACGGTACCTCATCGCCGTGCGTGAGATAGAGCGGGGGCGGGGTGGCCTGGGATTTGGTCGGGCGACTCCCTGTGATATGTTGATTAGTTCATGCCCGCAAGAAATTGATTTAATAGAACGGGCGAGACGTCTCCTGTTCGTTGCAAGATCAGAGGGCAAAAACAACGAGCTGGAATGGAATGTGTTCTATATGTGTCTCGATTGTAATGTGCCGGATGATAGCTGATTTATGTTCATAACGTGGGAACTGGAGAACACACATGAGTCCATCCATGACATGGTGGTGGGCAAAGCTGATCTGAGGCTGGTTGGATCTTTTGGTCAAATGTGTTCGATCGATTCAGTGCCAGGAAAAGAGGCGACAAGTGAGTATGAAGTCCAATGCATGTGTCTATGTGGTCGTGCATGTGGTCGTGTGCACATGGAGCTTCTGTTAGTAGTGCATATGTTTACGTCATATCCTCGTTAACATGCCTATATGTATGGAACTCATGCACAAAACGATCACAGATATCATCAACGACAACATAAATCGTAGTTCTGGCCTATGCCGAGACTTGTATTTAGGTTCGTAATGTTATCCCGGCTATCGCAGGAACATGTAGGATGCCACACATGTAAGAATACCTAGGGATATGCAAGCTCCTCCTTGGGTTCATATCCTATCCCTCTCATCGTCTTTCCAGTTGACGAGGACGCGCCCATCCATAACGCCATATCAATGCTACGCAATGCTCAACGCCCAAACTCATCCTCGAGCTCTCCCGGATCCATAGTCTCGACGTACGCCCGGCGCACGAACGTGTACCACGCCTGGTTCTGCTTGAGGTGTTTTTTGCTCTTGTGGTGCTTCTTCTTCTTGTGATGCTTCTTTTTCTTCTTCTCGATCTCGACGTCGGTCGTGCTCATGTCTTCTCCACTTAGCTCTTCCAGCTCGAGCTCGAGCTCGAGTTCGAGTTCGGATAGGTCATCTTCAGGGATGAAAGCGCCAATGCGCTTCGCCAGCTGGACGAGACTTGGCACCGTCAGATCACGCATTTGGTACACGTCGTCGTCCTGTGTGTCGTAGTGGACCTCAAACTGGAACTTCTTCGGATTGGGAGTGTGGTCTTTGTCGTGCGGCTTCTTGCCTTTGTGCTTGCCTTCGTTCCATTTTGATGCGTCGACTCTGTTCTTATCTACATCAGATTCCGCAGTGAAGTCGTTGTTGATGTGCGTAAGGTTGGCGAGGTACTGAGTGTACTTGATGAGCGTCAAAGTCTGTGGAGAGTAGGCTGGACCGGGTGGCGAAGACTTGGATGGAGGGTCAGGCACGGTAAACTTGTGCTTCTTTGCATGTTTCTTCTTTTTCTCGGCTTCCAGATCATCTCCTGCTGGATGGTTCATGTACTTTGCGGGTAAGCCTTTCTCCGCTTCATGGTGGTGGTCGGCAAGGCCTGTGATGTTGTACTCGTACACACGAAAGCTAGGGAAAAGATTCGGAACGACGCTGGAACTGACAAAGGTGGAAGCGAAGCGCTCTGCGTACTTGCCTCCAATCTTGCGCAGAAATTTCTTCTGCCGCTCTTTCTCCTTCTTGGAGTCTTTCGAGGTTGCAGTCTCGAAATCCTGTCTCCAGTGTAAGGACTTTGGTGGCTCCGGAAGTTCCGACCATTGCTCGCGAAGCTGGATGAAGTAGTCGGACGACACTGCAGAATGCAAGTCGTCGTCTGCTTTGTCACGTTCCATCTCAAGGTACTGCATTTGACCAAGTTTGGTATCCTTGTCGATGTCCTTGAAGTCCTGGAGCATGAAGTGATCATAGTTGAAGTGGCCGTATAAGCCGGTGATGACCACATCTCGATATTGCTTCAACCACAAAGCGTATTTCTGCCAACATGTCTCATCCCAGCTGGTCTTTGCATCTTGTCGGGTCGGCGGAATATGCCCCGTCAGAATAGCCTTCATGCCGCGTTCTCGCATGAACTGCAGCTGGATGCGCAACCACTCCATTTGACGATAGCCCGGTTCCGAACGTAGTGCACATCCGTCCACTGCCGCATTGTTGACGTAGAAATACAGCGTGTTCAAGCTGAAGACAGCAAGTTTGTTGGGTATGACTTCCACATAGTACCAGCCGCCCTGCTCGAATTGATGCTTTTGTGCTTCGGGGATGAATTGTCTCCAGACGCGTGCGTATGTCCGGGTCCAGGTATTCGGTCCTTGGTCCATGACATTGTGAGGCAGGATATCGTTGTTGCCAATGTTGGGGATGATCGGAATGATGTAGTCATTGTTCGGATCGTTGTCCTCCTCGTCACCGTTGTGTTTCCCGAATACCTCTGCCATTTTTGAGACCAAATACTCGTTCAGCCCAATGACCTGCTCAGCGCTTCGTGGAATATCATCGTCGTTATCATGCCTCGCAGAATCTCCCGTCCAAACCACGAAATCTACCTCATCTTTCAGGTTGTTTCCTAGCCACTCGAACGTCTTATTCACCAGCCCGAAAGGACTGTCGCAGTCAGTGACCTCGGCGCCGTATATGCCAGCAGGTCCTTGGCCACGGTGGCACGCGGCATCTTTGGCTGTGGAGGAGTATATTTCATAGAATCGATCAGGATGAAAGTCTAGGGGACGGATCAGCAAGAATGAGCACTTCCAAAGAAGCACTGTTCACCAACCAGTTATGTGTAGAAATCGACCGTGCAAGGGTCTCCCTGCAATGCCTGCATTGGATGTGCTTGTTTCCCGAAGAGGTACCTGAACGTCAGAAGCAGCACTGACTACGGCTGCCCACGCAGCGATATTCAGTAACTGAGAACCATGCATGCTGTCGGTTCACAGCATCTGAGAGGCTGTTGAGCCACAAGCAGAGGCTGGCAATGCCCTCTCGATCTCGCTCTTCGTCCCCAATGCGCAGAGGGTACAAGCAAGTGCCGCACTATGAGTTATCGTTGCCTAGTTCTACAACGGAGGTTCTGATCTAGAGCCAACGTCATAATCTCGAATGCTTGACGTACTCGTAGCCGTGTCCTGCTGAATATGCGCAGCTGGCGTTCTGAGATATCGATATAGCGGGTAGGCAAACAGTTGCGGATTTGACCAGCAAGCAGTGTAAGGTGTAGTGATACGGCGAGGAAGAGAATCGAGGCAAAAGATGAGTCGTCAGACAATTAATGCAAAGGAAAGACTTCCTCCACCATCCCACCACCGCCGCGCCGTCATGGAGCACCAGGAATCGCACTCTGCGCACGCGACAGGTTGACGGTGCGCCCATCAAGGTACGTGCGGTTTCCCGCCCAGTCATGTGCGCCGAAGCACCCACGTGAGATGCATTCGCGAGCAACAACTCCAGCCATGTCGTGGTACTTCATGGAGAAATACAAGCGATACCATTGGCATCGTGCTGGGGGCTACATGTACTATACATACGGATGGCTGGCAACGTGCATTGCATATATGTATGTTAAGAGGTGGTATGCTATACTTTATGGTATGCTTGGCGGTGTAAATCTCGCTGTGACATGAGGCTGAGAAACACTCCGCCACATCTCATCGTCCATATAACTGAGTCCTGCGACCACTAATACATAGATCTTATCACTCCAGTTGTGTTCTTTTCAAACATGACTGGGACCATCTGAACTTGGAATCCTCGAGCACAGCAGCGTCAAATCGAATGCCCTGTCCCATCGACTCGGAGCTCATGCCTCTTCCCCGTCACAGAGACCGAGATATATTAGGCTCTGCGATTTCGTCAATACCGCCTTACAGCAGATCAACGAGTTGAAAGTGTATCATCTAACACCAGGAGCTAATGGTCCGCTTGTGGACAATAGACATGTGCAGTAAGGGCCTGATCCATCTAGGAGATCTGTTACTTCACTTGTCGTCTTCTCTATCGCAGCGACTAGTCCAGGCCCATATTCCTTGATCGCTAGTCATGCCTCGAGAGGTCGATCAGTTCAACAATCGGGCAGATCGGGCACGTTTGTGTCAGCATGAAGCCCCTAGTCCAAGAAATCGGTCAATTTCGTGAGACGCGGCATCTCGCCTCTGAACGCTTCGTTGTCTACATTATACATTGGAGGTACATGTGTATGCATGCACGCCCAGCTCCACTTTTCCGGCTTGCGCTCCGAGACCTCACTTGCTTTTCTATCGTCTGTCCACAAGGCCACCACAAGCGTCATCCGAATCTCTTGCTCGGACTTGCTCGGTCCTCGTACAGGAGAGATTGCGTCGACGCTGCAGTTACGGGATCTGTCCTTGCTTACGGCCGAGTTGTCTTGTCGGCTCGCACGAAGTGTACGCATTCCTCATATAACTTTTGGCACATCTCGCGATGCTCAGACCAATGAACATACTACATACGCCTTTCATTAGATCCGGCATTGTGATCACCGCTGGTGGTGTTTGTAGCAGCAGGCATCATTGCATGCCGAGGAGATTGACACAGACGTACACCCTCCCCGGACCTGAATTGCGAGACGAAAGGTCGAAAGGAGCTCGAACGAAGCCTTCGAACGCTGCCCCTTCGTGTTGAGATTCATCATCCGGTGCAGGATTTCTGATGAAGGGCATGGTTGCGCTCAACTTAGACATGTCTTTCGACCCTCTTTATCAGGTATCTCATCTTCGGCTGGTCATCTGTTATGCTGTAGTCATCCATATCCCACCTGCTGTACTGTTTTTGGCATTGCGATGAGCGAGGATGCTTCAATCCTACGTATATGCAAGCACCTGACTCTTCAGGCTCCGTTAGACACTGGGGTAAGGGAGCAACGTCTCTGCACAATAGGTTAGGTAAATATCATCTTCGAAGCATGTGTGACGAAGTCAGTCATGTCATAAAGTCATCTATAAATTTTCCTGAATGGCAACTCATCTTGCTTTGACCACTGGCCGTATACAATCATTAGATATAGGCTTCGACTCATTGGTTTCCTCCTGCACCGCGCCCAGCACCCGCTCCGCCCATGCCTCCCATGAAGTTACGGGCCATCTCAGCGATCGAAGGGTCGTTCATCATGGCTGACAGATCAGGCATTCCACCCCCCTGGCCACCTGCTCCTCCTCGCCCACCGAACTGGTTGGCCATGTTCCGCAGCTGTGGGTTGTTCATGAGGTTGTTCATCATATCGGGATTGCTCATCAGGTTCTGCGCCATCTGTCGCATCATCGGGTTCTGCATCAGCGAGCCAAGATCTGGCATGCCCCCGGCTCCGCCACCACCGCCCAACATCGAGGCAAGTGATCCTAGGTCGGGCATTCCGCCGCCTGCACCGCCGCGTGCAGTCTCCTCCTCCACCTCTTGAGCGGCAGAGACACCGCTTTCCTCCTCGACCCGTCTCTTCGCCGTCTCGAAGCCTTTCTTCATCGCGTCACTGCCGCCATTCCCCTCCGCATCGATGCCCTTCTGGTACGCCTCCATGCTGCCCTTGGCGTCACCCAGCGCGAATCTTGCAAGGCCTAGTCTCGACCACGCCTTGGTGTACTTTGGATCGGTGGCGGTCGCCAGCTCGGCATCGTTCTTCGCGAACTCGTGCTGGCTCGCGGCGGAATACGCTGCAGCGCGGTTTGACAGGTAGATGGGGTTTAGCGGGGAGATCTCGAGCGCACGGGTGTAGAAGTCGATGGCGGTCGGGTATTCTTTCTTCTGCATGGCGGCATTGCCCTGGCCCTTGAGCTTCTCGCTTTCATCGGTTGGGCCGCCCTTGCCAGCGGAAGCTGTGGCAGATGCGGACGGAGGAGCTTGAGCACTGCTGGCGCCCGCCGTTGAAGCGGTGTTCTTGCCTTTCAGCTTCTCATAGACGCCGAAGATGGACAGCAGGTTCTGGCCGCCGAGCGCCGAGTCAATGGCGGCTTTGTCGTTCGCATCGACATGGAAGGCCTCAGCGATGCAGTTCTGCGCGATCTCGATCGAGTCCGCATCTTCAGGTTGCAGGGTGCCGTCTTTCAGCGAGGTGGACAGGAAGTCGACGATGGCGAGCGCCAGGCGCTTATGTGAAGTGTCGGCCATGATTTGGTGATGGCAGGTAGACAAACGGTTGCGCGCTCGACAAAGGTGTGTTTTCGGAAGTTATAAGAATGCGCTGGAACTGGGTACCTAGTGGCAAGCATGACCCCCACTACTATTCTGAAATTCGTGGAGGGGTCCATCTATTTCTGTCTAGGTATGCATCAGTGCTCGAGCTTGACAACAAGCGATGGTCATCGTATGAGATCTCTGTTTGTAGCATGCTGTCGATATCTACTAGATCTGGAATCTTGCTCGCGTGTAGCACAAGGCACTGTCATGTAACAGTGATATAGGAAGCTGCAGCACCTCACGAAGTTAATGCAGTACAACGCACTTGATCACGAAAGCAAGCAGACAGACATATGACTTGAGACCTGAGGTTGAGAAAGGAACCGTCCTTGGGGACAAAATATTTTGATCGTAAATGCTAAATGTAGATTTCAGGTTGCCTGGTAATTTCTCCTAACGCCGTCGCCTAGGAGCCTCCCATTACGCTTTCATATCCAGCGCTACTAATACATAAGAAAGCAGCAAGGCCAATCAAGGCAGTAAAGAATGTTCATTATGTCGTGCTTAACACACTTATTGTCCGCTATCCCCAAAGCGCATGCGTCTTTTGTGGCTGCTTTTGCGTGTTGCGCTGTGGCACTCAATACAGGAGTTGAAGGTGGCCTCCCAAGGGCTGTAGCAGTTGCTTGCTCGCACTGATGTGTCTTGTGAACATTCTCGTAAATTGACCGTTATATCCAAGCTCCAAAAAATGGGTGAAGTATTAGGTCCAGAACGGACATGGTGAATAGCTGGGCAAAGAATGCAGGACTGAGTGAGAAAGTTTTGCGCCGTATTAAATTGAGATTCATAGATGGTATGTCTCAGCTGGGTCGTAGTGTAGTGTTGATGTGCGAATTTTGATAGATGGGAAAGACATCATGGGTCCGCGTTAAGACCATGGGTATACAACGCAACGGAGAATGGTGTAGATGTGGTGTATGGTCCAGATCATCAAGTGCTCAAGAGTTCGAAACTTGGCGCTTTAGCTCTTCTGTTGTTGTTGGGGGTGTTTTGGAGTCGCCAAGCTTTTTCGCCTTGTCAAAGTGTTCGGGACCTTGATTGGCAAAGGTATAGTTCTTTGGGCCTGTGTCGACTGCTTTATGTGGTCCAGCATCTCGTTTCAGTGCTTCTGAAGGAGTGTACTCATGGACCTCGAACTCGGGTGCAGGTGGTCTTACGTTGGAAACCTCTGGGGGCGAACTCGTCGCGGTGTACTGGGGAAAGCAAGGCTGGCTTGGCGAAATCAACTGTGATGTTTGTGTTTGTTGCAATAGCTGCAGCTGAGGTTGAAACGTCATCTGCACCTGTCCACTTGCACCCACAACAGGCATGCCGTATGGAAACGGCATCGACAGCTCCGCGGGTACGGCTGACACAGGTGCGGCGTATGATGGAATGGAAGTGAGAGTATTCGTAGTCATAGGTGTGTGTTGTTCAAGTGACAAAGCATTGACAAGTCCGGGTCCTTGGTCAACAGTATACATCATGTTTTGCGATGAGAATCCGGTCTGGGGTTGCAAGCTAATGCTTGGTGCTGGGTAGTTCATCGAGAAGCACTGCTGTGAGGCCGGGGCCGATTGTGGAGGGGTGTTTTCAATATGAAAATTGTTCGCCATGTGTTGTTGGACAAACTGTTGCTGATAGTACATGGGAGTGTGCGGCGGTGAGCAGAACTTTTGTGCTGGCAAGGTTGACATTTGCTGACGGTTTCCTGCATCTGACTCGTTTTCATGTTCACTTATGCTTGGCTGTCTACCGACTTGGGCAGCCATGGATGCCTGCCACTGGTTGACAGGCTGCACAGTTTCGCTTTGCGGGAATTGTGGAGACATGGGGGTTGGGGGAGCCAGTGTCCCGCCAGCAGTCTGCGATACATGTCGGATCGCTTTGGGAGAATTGAGAGATTCTGCGAACGTCCAGCTCAGAGGTGAGCGCTGCGCCGATCCAGGCACTTTCTGGACACGGCCTTGACTGACGCCTCCAACAACATTCGACGATCGAATGCGACGCAAGGACTGTCCGGACGCGGCGTTGGCCTGGGAGACATGATTTGGCGAGTTTGGCTGGGGCGCACCACTGTAAGACTGACTACGCATAGCAGCAAGGCCGAGCGCAGCAGGCCGAGGTCTTTGTCGACGCGCTGCAATGCTGGATGGCGGTGCCGGTAACTTGAAAACTTCGTCAGGATGGGGCTGGGGTGTGTCCATAGCAATGTGGCTCATATTTTGTACCAAACTTGCAGCCTGAGACCCTCGGCGGGTAAATGCGTCGTCGTCAGGAAAGGCGAGCGGTTGTTCGGTAGTACTGAGGCGAGCTTGGGCGACCTGCTGGAAGTGCTCATTCAAAGCCTTGAAATCGACTTCAACTGACTGTCCTGGTTGCCATTGCTCTTTGATCTGCGTAGGAAGTGTCTCGGCTTGCATACCAGTGACTGACGAGCTCCTGCTGTCGGTCCATTCCGAAACACTAGCCGACATGCTTGTTCGCTCCTGTGAGTTCACCATCGAAGGGAAAGAATGTTCAGACGGATTCGAAAAGTCGCTAGCATCAAGATCGGGATGGGCTCCTGTTCCAGGCGGCGCCAGGTTGAAGGCACTTGGTTCTTCTAAGCCTTCGTTCCGCATGAAACCATCGTTGGCGAGCGCAGGTTGGAACAGGTCGTAGTTATTGTATGCTTGCGCCAAATTGCCAGTTTGAGCTATCACGTCAAACTGCTCCTGTGTAAGGGTGCGACGCTGGAAATCCTGCGGACTGTCATAGAGATCTTGTGGCATCTGTGGCATGCCGTAAGCAGCATAAGGATCCGACACGGTCACATTCGGCATAGCATCATACGGTCCATCTTGGCGGACCTGCTGTGGCCGCGGCATTGCGATGGATCGTGGAAGACGCTCAGGGTTCAAGTCGGTAGGGCCGCATTGCTGCATCATGGACATATACTCCGAGGACGAGAAGGCGGGCGATACCTCTGTGCTGGAATCCCAATGTGCGTGCACGGGTCTGTCTTGCTGTTGCTGTTGCTGTTGCTGCTGCTGGAATAGGTTTATTGCACCCTCTTGCTTCTTTGCATCCTGCTTCGACTTCGCTCGGCGGTTCTGAAACCAGTTCTGTGATGTTGTCTCAGCACTAACGCCATGAGTCAGTAGACGGGTTGTTACTTACATTGACCTTCTCCAAGGACACCCCCAAAGACTCGGCGAATCCCTTCTTGGTGTTGGTGTTTGGCTTATTTTGCTCCTGGAAGTGGGCCTCGAGGATGTCATGTTGCTCCTTGGTGAGTCGTGGCTTGATGTCGCATGAAAGTGCGGCATTCAGGCTTGGGTTATAATAGGCTGACTTGTGCATATCGTCGAGCATCGCAGTCGCGTGCGGGTGGTGAAGGTTGTAGTGATCAGCAGGATTCGAGAACCCTGCTTGGTTGGAGAAGTCAACGTAGTCCATATCGCCCGAGCCGGGAACGTCGCGGTAGGATAGTAGGTATGGGCCTGAGGCGGTAGACATGAGATGGTATTGTTGGGTCGCGGCAACGGTGTCTAATACACCCGGTGGTGGTCGTTGAGAAGGAGGACGCGCGATCGGGGACAAGGCCAAGGAGTGACAGGGAGCGATCAAGTTAGGTCATGGCAGAACAATTGCAGGAAAGGGCGCGAAGGGAGCGAATGTGGTGGCCGTCGACAGGCGAGAAGATGAGCGTGATGGCCAGACTGCCAAGAAGAAGGTGGTGAAGTTGGACGGAGGAGATGCGCGGATGGTGCTGAGGACGACGACGACGCCGGAGTAAGCAAGTGATGTGGGAGCGGACCTCCCGCGAAACGTTATTTTTGGAACGACTCGCGATTGTGGGGAGGATGTAGTCGTACTGCAGCATGTACACGATTCTACGGTGTAACGCGCCGGGCATCTGGCAGGAAATCGCCTAGCACATCACAATATCGTGGACTGGTCTTACAGCATCTCGTCCATCGTCGGCCACGAGACTGTTGTGCCTCCAGTACGGCCGCGGGACTAATCACATCCCCCCCACGGCGCTTGGCTTATGCTTCCGGGAATGAAAAAAAGGGGAATGGAGGGTGCGCAGCTCACCCTCGTCACTGTGCGCCAGGGCTTGCATGCGTCCAGACATCATCATCACTACTGTTTGGTGCCAGTAGCACCAAAGACCGGACTCGCCTTGTCTCCGCGCCCCCCGTTGCGCTGCCTTCCATACACTACGAGATAAACAATCCTAAACCAAGAGCCGGTCGGGATTCGCGGAGAACATGGCACGGCTGTCGATCGGCATCCTAGCGGTCATATCGTATATAGCCGTTGTCCGTCGCATCGACCCCGTTTGGATTGCACCGTCTTATAAAGCGGGGAGGAAGATCAGTGCTGCTTTGAGTGATGAGGTCCATCGACTTCAAGATTCTTCTCGATCACATCTCTCTCGTATGGCTGGCGCGTTGGGCTGCTGGGCGCAGTGTTCGCCCGGCGTTGTGCTACCCCAGCCATAGCGCTTGTAATCTCCTGGACATTCCATTGTTGGCAGAAAAGCCAACTATCCTACATAGCGCATGTTTAACCACTGTGGCGCGCAAAAGGGGCTGTCGTTAAGGCTTGACCGAGATCCTTCCGATGGTTACTTCAAGCGGCTACAGAACAAATGGCATTCATGAATCGTGATTGGCGCTGTGGTGATTTGGTGAGCGCGTGATCCCTGCAACTGGTCTGGTCATGGTTGATTGGCTTCACGCGAGTGATGGATGCGCCAAACATCTATCTACCTATTGCATACTTATGTACGTCCGGACGAACGAATGGCGTGGCATATATTTCTAACCGAAGGGCAGGAGTCGGAAAAGCGGTAGGCAGTCACGGCATTTTGCTGATGGAGTGATCGCTGGTACTGGGCGATCAGTCCAGCACGGTCACCAGGATGAACTAGAGGCCATGATGAAGGGCCTGGCAAACGCCTGCAGTACTGCCACAAACCCATCAAGCCTTCATATCCCACAATTGCTCGCGAACATTGCAGACTTGCACCTGATAATCTCGCATTATTTCCGGATGAAGAAGTGTGCCTGGTGCCACCGAAGCACCACTATCATCCAACCCTAGCATCGACAACCCGACTGGGAAGAGAGGCGGCTCGTCGTCTCTGGACCTGCATCTAAGCTGGCGCTATTGCCATTCTCGCGACGCATCCGGTAATGACTAATTTGCAGTCGACTGACACAGTCATTCCACCTCTGCCAGCATTCAGTGGACGCATAGGCTGCAGGACGCATGGTTGTCACATCGCCTGTCTACCACCTACCTATCATTCACATCAAAAGACCATTTGTCCGTCCAGCACTTAGCTCTGAGCGGTTCGTTTGTGGCCGCTATAGGTGGAGGGCATGAGATATTATTGCTCGAATGGTGTTCTTCACGATCTACCTTGCACTCACAGCGTGTCTCGAAGTCCTGACCAACAGGACAATGTTCAGATGATGCTGTTCTTTCTTCTCATCCAACAAATGGTATTCAACGGTTCTAGTCAACAAAATCAACCTCTTCTCCGCCAGCATCAAGCTAACGACAGCTGATGCAAGGGAAAGGAATGTCTCAGCCCCTGCGGCAGTACATTGTGGTTTGCAAAGTCTTCAGCAGGCTCGCTTGGAGATCTGGAAGCTTGTCGAGCAATAATTCCCGTCGTGAATTTGTTTGGTACCCTATGACAGGCGATGCCCCTCCCTGTTCCTCGCATCCCGCAATCATCTAGACCGGCAGATCAAGGCATCGATCTATGTATGTGCGAGAACAAATGCCGTGAGCAGCATACATACATGTAGCACGTCCGTACCATCGCAACATGATCTGCACGATACAATCAAAGCACAGGCGACGTGAGCAGCCGAGTGTTATCTTCACCATGAAAGTTGCGGAGATCATGTCGGTTCGAAGGGCAATGGACGGCCAACATCACCACTCCAAGCGACAAGAAGCTCGCGTCGGCAATACTGTGAATACTGACATAGCAGGAGGACTTCAGCTTACCAAAAGAAGAAGTGGATGATATTGTCATCTGGCCACAGCATTTCTATCCACGACACAGCAAATGTATTTAGAATCTGCTCTGTAAACCTACGACTGAGGTAGGTAGAGTGGCATGATCCGCGCCTAAGTCTCTTTCAATTCGTTGTCAACATCAGTTGCACCAAAGGACCTCATGTCCCTACCTTCATACATATTCACTCAGATTATGCAGGAGCATCGAAAAAGTTCATGTGCCTATACGCACACATGCATACCCTACATATACACCTGTAACACCATATGACGAGTAAATCCTGTAGAAGCATTGGACGCCGGCTTTGCGACAACCAAATCGGACTTTGGCGGAAGAAGCTGTAGGCACATGTCGGCAAGCCGCCGCCGCGATTGGCTGACAGTCTGGAGGCATCTTACAGCAGCTCAATGTAAGCTCGCCCATCGAAGCTCTCCCACTTGCTGTGCGCAGGGCTGCTGCATGCTGCTCAAAGTCGTGGCCGATTGTGTTCGGATCGTTCTGATCTTATATTGAACATGTCATCATACCAGTCTCGGAGAGACCCAGTTCTCAACTAAATCTGCCACGCAAGGCTTCCCAGGATGCCGCCTAGTGAATAGTGCGTCCTTACCCAAGTAACGTAGTGTAGTCTCGGGAGAGCATGATCTGACAAAGCTCCAGTGGTTTTCGTCGGTCTGAGACCGTAGAGCAGGATGAATACGAGAGACAACTTTACGACCAGCAGTTCTCGGGATCTGTAGCATCGACAGCAGTATCATCAGACGACCATTCCACCGAGCTCGACAAGATGAGCGTCGATGGCGAGGAAACGAAGAAGCAAGGCGCCTTCAAGCGGTTCTACAAGAATGTCATCAAGCCTGCTTTTCCAGAAGCCATTCAAGATATTAAGATCATGTCTGGAATCTCCGGTCTTGAAGCGCGCGTGAAGAAAGAGATTAGCGACCCAAGCCTCTTCCCCGAGGTACAGCATGTTGCAAGCGTACGACGTGGTCTGGATCTTTGCCCAGAAGAGCAGGCTTTCCTCCTCAAGCGCAAAGTTCATGTGCGTGACCATTTTGCTAGATACTTAGGGGTCAATCCAGAGGACGTCCACCCGGACGACGTGCCAACGATCTCCTTCGGGGGCAGTGGTGGCGGTTTTCGTGCTATGATCGGGTGCTTGGGCTACTCGCAACAGATGAAGCAGTCTGGTCTATGGGACTGTCTAAGCTATGTTTCAGGCGTGTCTGGATCTTGTTGGTCCCTCGCAGCGTACTACACCATTGGCCATGGTGATATGCAAGCAGTGATCGAACACTGCAAGAAGAGATTCTCGCCATACCATCCTTTGTCTGGAGATGCCATCCGCACGATCTTGAGCTCTCCTGGTGGAGCACGGGTGACTCTTGGACCTCTCATCCAGAAGAGCAAAAGTGGGCTCTCTACCGTTGCCATGGACCTGTACTCCGTATTTACAACAGGCTGGATATTTTTCCAGGACGATTCAGCTGAACAACCTGGAGGTCAAGCGAAGAAGGAAGTCGCCGGCTATCAGAAGTCATGGTACCGATGGTCTACAGCTCGCGAATATCTTGATAACGGCGCCGAGCCTCTACCAATAATCACGGCGATCCGCCATGAACGGCCTTGGAAAGACTGGTCGGATCCTGAGCACCCGTTCAAAGACCCGGATCATGCCGATGGCGATCATGCAGATGCCACGGATGCTTGGTTTCAGTGGTACGAGATGACGCCCTACGAAGTTGGCTGCGACGAGATCGAAGCATGGGTACCGACCTGGGGCTTCGGCCGGCCGTTCGAGGAAGGCAAGTCAACGATGCAATTGCCGGAGCAGTCGTTGGCTTTGCTTCTTGGCCTCGCAACAAGCGCACCAGCTGGTCCATTGACCTCTTACATATCGACCATCAGCCGCAACCTTCCAACTGGCTTTCTGGGCAACTCCATCCAGTCCATGGCATCGAAGATAACGAGACTATGGGGAAAGCAGGGTACGGAGGAATTCCAACAGCATCATCCGCTACACGCTTGCAATGAACACAACTTTATGTTCCACTACACGCCAAAGAAAGAAGGTCAGCCACGTCCACCTGGATTGGAAAATTCGCCACGCATTCATCTGATCGACTCCGGAATGGACAACAACTGTCCCACATATGTCCTTTTGCACCCCAAACGTCAAGTCGACGTCATCATCAACATGGACGCATCTAGTGATGTACAAAAGGACACGTTCCAAGAACGAGTTGACCAGATTGGAGGACGCCGAGGTATGAGGTTCGTCAAACGCCATCACATCGCGCCTAGCGAGGACGAGAAAGATCCGAACCGTTTTAACGGCATGTATGCACAAGTGTACGACGGTACCCCGTGTGAGAAGCCGGCTACTGTGGTCGACTCATATGGTCGCACTGTGACGAACCCACCAGCACCGCTGTACGCACGAGAGTGCACAATGATTTACATGCCGCTTTTGCCCAACGAGAAGGCGGTGCCAGACTTCGATCCCTCTACTGCCAAGTTCTCCGGCTCGTACAATCTCGTCTGGACGCCCGAGCAAGTCGAGACACTGGTCAAGGTCTGTGTTCAGAACTTCGAGGATGGCCAGGGCACGATCAAGGAATCGTTGCACGAGGCGTGGCAGAGGAAGAAGGCAGAACGCGAGCGCAAGGAGCACAAGGCTGCAACAGGTCAGGCACCTTCGCCAGAGATCGAAGCTCAAGTCCTTCCTTCGGAAGAGGATGCGATGCACGGTCATCTTCCTCCGCCAGGCGCCCCATCTCAGGACAAGCGAGTCCTGTCCCACAGCACAGAGCTGACTCCACCGCCTGCAGCGCCCGTATCAACTGGCGTGCAGCAGCCCGCCAAAACGAACTCCGATGCAACAGCGTCTGCGAATGGCCAAGCCTCAGAACTTCATACTCAGATGCAAAGCGTGACACTTGGACAACCGTCCCAGCAATCTTGATTCAGCTACGCAGGATGATTGATGTTTGGAGAGGATTTCATGTCTGCCACTCAGCGCTCAACCTGTTTTGCTATGCATCATCGATGTGTAGTCTATTTTATGATACTATAACGATCTAAAGCCAGTTCTGATCCCCCTTTTCCCGTCATGATAGCACCTCTCACTCTACTAACGCATCTCTGATCTCCACCTTCACTCCCCTTCCCTTCTCACCTTCCTCCATACCCACGAACACCACGCTCTCCAGATCCTTCACGATCCAATCCGCACCTGCCTCTCGCAACTGCTGCACCTCATGCGTCGTCGCCACCGCCACCACTTGGAACCCTGCGGCCTTGCCCGCCCTCACTCCAGCGGGCGCATCCTCCAGCACCAGAACCTGTCGACCCTCGCCCTCCATCCCCAGTCTCTGCGCGCCCAGTCGATAGCACGCCGGATCCGGCTTGCCGCGCTGCACTTCCTCCGCCGTGACGAGCACCCTCGGCTGCGCCAGTCCCATCCGCTGCAGCCAGCCCCCGACCAACGGCCTCGTCCCCGATGTGACGATTGCCCACGGCGCGCTGTGCGTCTCCAGCACTTCCAGCAACGCGCGCGCTCCGGGGACCTCTTCCGCGTCGCTGCCATAGTCCAACGGGATCCGGCCCTCAGCGGCACAAACGAAATCCCAGTTCGCTTTCTCCGGGGCCAGGAGCGCGAGGACGTCGATGCTGCGGCGGCCGTGTGAAGTGGCTAGGATGGTTGGGCCTGGGACGCCAATCTGCTCGCCGAGCGCAGTCCAGTACTTTACAATGGCTGGGGTCGAGTCGATGATGGTGCCGTCCATGTCGAAGAGGAGAGCGTCGAAGACGGCTGTGCATGAGGCAGCTGTGAAGGAGAGAGGTGGGTTGGCCATGGTAGTCGCACCCATAGGTGTGTTCAATTGGTGGATCGGAGTAGTTTTGATAGAATGTTTCCTTGTGGCATTAAACCCCTGCGGAATTTTTTTTAATTTCCTGGTTTCAGAGGCTTAGTTGAGCAGTGTCGGAAGCTTCAGCTTGTTGGTGATGGAGTGGTGTACCTGGGCAAACTTCTTAGCAACGGAACGTAGCGAACTCCATGCAAGGATGGAAGTAATTGAGTCTATTCGCACTTAGTTCATGTCTTATATCAAATGTGACTTTGAACGAAATGATTTCCTCAGAAGAAGTGAATTCATGTTAGCGGCATCGACGAATGCGGCAATAACGCCGCATCGCGTCTCCTGCCACTCTAGGTATACATGTTGTAACGTACAATCCAGCGTGCGCTAAGTGTATATATTACATGTAGTCGTTTGGATGAAGGACCTCATCACTAGCCATCCGTGATCATGGACGTCTCACTGAAAGCACCACTGTCCAAGATGCCAAGCAGCCGTGCGTATGGCACAGTGATCCGTTGCAGGTCGCGGTGTTTGCCCAGCATCACCACAACCTCTCGAAGCAATACTTCGCGATCCCAGCCAACAATCTCATCATTGCTGCCCCACCGCACACCACCTGCATCGTTGATGTTGTCGTCAGTGTCATCGGCTTCGTCCTCATACAGGGCTCCCATGAGGCCTTTCAGCAGCTCCTCCACTTTGCCTCGTAGGCCCTCCGCCCCAATCCGCTTGGTATACATGATTAGGTAGACACGGAACTCGTCTTTGGCGCCTAAGGTCATGGCTGCGGCCACACGGTTCTCGAGGTGCGCGATACTGACGCTTGATTCGAAGCCTTCGAAGCCTTCAGCAGAGAGAAGTTGCTTGACCAATCTCTGCAGGAAATATGCTCGACCTTTGATGAGGGCCTGTGAAGTTGTGTTACGCTCCAGCAAAGGAATTATGCCCGCGGACACGTTCTCAGGGTTGATCTCGTCAAGGTATGAGCTATCTCCGTCCTTATTTTTGGCGTTCTGCTTGTTGTTGCGCGTAGACACTGTATTAATCGATGTGTCGGTAGTATTCCAATATTGGCTGCCCACGGCCCACCAAGAATCTGACAAGCGCTGCCAAATGAACATTGAAGGATTGTACGCAAAACCGTCACCATTACTCATGCCAACGATTATGCGTCCTTGGCTGTTCAGCCTTGCAAACATCAAGCTTGGGCCAGCTGTCAAATGCCCTTGCTGTGATTGAGATGCGATATCGAGGACTGGTGCCAGACTGATGGGCGGGTGTGGCGCTGTCATGTCTTTGATATTCCATACATAGCATTGCCCAACGGCTGTTATAGCAAGTAGCCACCAACCCTTGCAATCCAGTATCACCGCTTGTGCTTCGAGAATTGATGCATTGAGCAAACGTCTCCCAGCGGGTGTCCACACATGCAGACTGCCGTCTTCACAGCCAGCGGCCCAGAAATTGCGATTGCCAGTGACTAACAGGACTGCCCGAGGGAGGAAGTCTTGCCATATTGTTTGGCCGCGTTTGGAAACCGTTATTCTTGTAGGCTCACGATCTTGCGCACGACCAGTGCGAGCTGGTCCTGACGCATTTCGCGCCTCAAATATAATGCCGCTGTCGTTGTCCGGAGCATTTTCCGAGACGTTCGGCGCTTCTCCATCTGTTGAAGATTTGTTTATTTCGAGTGGACGCAATATGACGGTCCTCATCAAAGGAACGGCCAGTCGCACTTGACTGACTGTCAGACTAGGGTCGATCAATGCAGGACGTAGCACCTCAGGGTGTTCTGCTGATTTCTTCGCGGTGCTCGCACTGGCAGGCACTAAGCCATCGACTGTGTTATGCACGACAGGAACTGCGCCAGTCTGCAAAACCGATTGTACCCTTCTCTCGTTCCGTTTCTCGTCATCGCCATCTATTTCGTTGTATTTGCGCTTGTTGCCTAGCAAAAGGCTGCTCAGTCCACCTTTCGGGAGACCATCATAAGGCTTGCTGACGTCAAGGACTTTGGCTGGTTCATCAGACACACCCAAACCCTGCCGAACCGCAGCTTGTAGAGCAGGTCGAGGTAAATTCATCTCTCCTTGATTTGAGGACGATAGCAAAAGTGGTGCTATCCGCTTCTTTCCGTCCTTCGTGATCGTGACACGCTGCTTGATCTTATCAATTCGTTCTACCTGCGGGTCTTTTGGCGGGACTGGCACTGTAGCAGGCTCATCTGTGGTGACTTTACCAGCATCTGCAACCGTGCCATTGGTATGGGAATCGCCATTGGTCAGAGCGCCAGGATGTGTCGAATCATCGCCCATCAACTCTCCCATACGACCTTCCACGCCCTTGAGTTCTCCGGCTTTGCTGCCCTCTTCGAGTCTGAGGGCATCTGCGTTCTCAATGATACCAGCCCTTCGTCCGGCTCCGAACTTAGCCAAGGCTTTGTCGTTGTCCGCAGTCAAGGCCGGATAACCTAGTTCGCCTTTCTCGAAGATCAGTGCAGCAACCGTACCGTCCAGACTTGTGAAGAAGATCGACTCCCCATCTGGATGCCATGCAAGATCGCTGATCGACTTCGCGCATAGCTCCGCTGTAGTCACGAACGGCCGTGGAAAGCTTGTGTTCCAAATGCTCAACGTCTTGTCTTGGCCAGCACAAGCTACGACCGTGACCGCAGGTGGGGCGATGTATGTTTTGGCATCCTCAATTGGCGGTGGTGGCTCTCTGCAGAAGAGCCGCGGAGAGAATGCGCAGACCTCTACTGGGCCTTCGTGACCAATGAGATTTATTTCTCCATCCCAGCTTCCTCTATTTATGATGGCGACCGAGCTCACAGGCCCGTTCACAGCATTTGCTGCAGCTATGTGAGCACCTTCTGGTGACCAGGAACAACGTCGGAAATATGTCGTCAATGGAGAAGTGCTGAAAGGTGCAGTTACCGTCGTTTCTAGGATGAAATTGGAAGTCTGGTCATATGCAGTCGCATTCGGTGGTGGAGATGTGAATCTGTAGATCTTGATGGTGCGATCATCCGAAGCAGTTGCGAAGTACTTGTTTGCTGGATCGAAGGTGATGCCTTTGACGTGCGACTGGTGCTGCGCGATCGTCTTGAGCTTTTCGAATGTGCTGCCTGACCACACCACAACCTTGCTATCTAGTCCTACCGAGACCAGTATAGAATCATCGCAACTCCAACCCAAATCTTGAACGTCATTGTCGTGCCCAATCAATCTTCTGTATACCTTCCAGTTCTCTACGGGCGGAGATTCGTTGTTACCGAACGTCGTATGCGCAGGAGGGGTCGGATCGAGAGTGTACACACAAAGCAGCTTGTCATCAGCGCCTGATGCAAGGTACTTGCCGTTATGGCTGAATCGTACGGAGTGAACCGTGCCGGAATGGTAGGAAAGCGAGGCCAGCTGTCTAGGCTTGGTATATGCCGGGTTGGAAGCGTTCAGGATAGCCTCGATCGACCAAATTCGAACATGTCCATCGCCAGCGGCTGTGGCTAGACGAGTCCCATCGGGCGATACGTGGCAGCTATAGACTTCGTAGTCCTTCTTCTCGCCAGCATGACTGAGCCATTGCGGCTTGGTGAAGCGCATTATGGCAGTTGTTCCCGCATGCTCTGGAGGCCGTGATCGACGGGGATGACCGTTCTCGAGACTGCAGCGGCGGCGATTTCATGCGACGTGCCGCGTCGTTGAAATGGTGTTGAGGAAGGACTCGAGTGGTGTATAGGCAGAGCTCGCGACAACGAGGCAATATGCAGCAATTACATAGGTACCTGAGCTTCACGCGGTCGACGACGCGACTAGCGTAAAGTGGACGATCACATGCAGACACTAGTCTATACTTTTCTCTACGCCATCGCATATCTTGCCATGCTCCCTGCAACAATCTTCGGAGCAGCACAATGTCAGAATACTGGAAATCGACACCATCATATTGGTGTAAATTTTGCAGCACCTACGTGAAGGACACTCCGATCGAGCGTAAAAATCATGAGGCAAGTGGAAAGCACCAAGGTAGCATTCAACGTAGTCTTCGGGATCTGCACAAGAACAAAGCCTACGAGGAACGTGATAAGCAACGAGCGAAGGATGAGGTCGCACGACTGAATGGGCTGGTAAATGGGAAGAATCAGGGTGGGAGCTCTCGGGTCAGTGGTTTGACGGACATCACACAGAATGGCAAGCTTGCATCTGCACCCGTTACGGCCATTAGTGCTGCTGCTCAAAGAAGGAAACATGCTCAGGAATTGGCAGCACTTGGCGTAGAACTCCCGCCAGAGCTCAAGCAGGAGATCACAGGCGTAGGATCGTGGCAGACCGTGTCGGAAACAGTGGTTGAGTCGCAAGGCCCACGATCAATGGCAGCCATGTTGAAAGAGGAGCAGGAAAGCAAAGGGGATGTACTGAATCGAGGCATCCACAAGAGGAAAGCTGATGGAGAAGATGTACTGCAGGACGGAGCTGAGTCGAAGAAGAACAAGGCTTGGGGAAGCAATTTCAAGAGCTATCCTGGGTCCAAAGCGCCAGAGACGGAGGAGACGGACTTGGATGCACTGCTCAACGGAATCGCGAAGAAAGAGCCTAAAGAGGAGAATGAGGATGATGCCAACGACTTTCTAACGCACATCAAGGTCGAGGAAGATGAGAAAATTGGGCTTCCCATGCCATCAGCTTCCATCGACAATGCATCGAACGAACAGACCGACGAAAAGAGCATAACACCAGCAGTAGTATTTAAAAAGCGTAAGGGCAAGCGATGATCTGAAGCAATGGACTCCAGGCTTCATATATGCGTGATCTCCACACGGAAGCATACCTTCTTGAGCTACTGCTATCATTGGCTTGGACCACTACTATCGGAGGCGAAGAAGTCATGAGAAGCAGACTCTTACCACTGGCGTGTTGGTCTCTGGACTAGCCGAACCAAATCCTTGCCATTACGCAGACATCGCAAACGTAGCTATAGTGGGAAGAAGCCATGGGCAAGTTCTACCCTGTTGCACAGTCTGTATGGGCTCCATCGAAGCCTTGAAAACGCGCAGATTTGCGCTTCGAGCAGGTCCAGCAGCACCAACGGTGTTCCAGAAGGAACATCCGTGTCATGGCAGATCTGCTCATGCCTCCCCACAAAGAATTGATGTGTGAGACCAGATGATGAGGCTGGTCCTATGAAGGCGGACGAAACAGAAATAGATGAAATGATCAATGGTGACCGCAAACGGTTGTGGTATCTCACCTCACAATTATTTTTCAACGTGATATGTAGTACGAATTGGTAGAATAACCTGGCAGTTTTGATGCCAGATGTGCAAGGCAAACTCTGCTGCATCTGACCGCTGTGTATATAGCGACTCAAATCAGAATGACATTTCCATACATGTACGGATTACCGTTTCTAGATCGGCCAATTGCGCTAGAAAAGCTGACGAAGTAGCAGATATCGCGCTAAATGTCGGCCCGCCACGCGCCGCAGCATCGTCACCTGCAGTCTCGTGAGTGACGTGCCGTTAAATTTACATGTACTGCACACATGCTTGCATGGTCAATCATGCTTCTCAACCTACATTACTTCTTCGTTTGCTAGTACACTAACAGTACCCACAACCAAGCGGCGAGCGTCGCACGACACCAACGGGGATCAGCATCAGGTCAGTTTACGTGTCATTTGTGTGGCAGGCGCCGGCGGCAGCGACGTGGAGAGTGGAGGGTGCAGAGCGAGAAGCGACGAGTGAATCGACGACTTGGGTGTGGTGGATTAGGGGTATACGCTGCACTCATGGTGAGGAGCCACGATTTCAACGGAGTAGGAACCTCACGACAATTCGGGCATCTTCGATATGGCCCGCTCACCAGATCGTAGAAATCACGACGGGCGCGACCGCCGCGAACACGATCGAGGATATGGCAGTAGACGTTCACCGGACAGGGCAGAGGTGCAGTATTACAACAACTTCCCAAACTGGCGTCCGGCTTACCCAGGTGATGTGCAGCGCCGATTCGAGCGTCGAAGAGATGAATACGATGACCGATACTACAGGGCGGGGCGCCAGCGCAGCCGCTCACCACGCTCTTCCAGAGACTACCGCGGACGAGATCATGACTATGGGCGCCTCCATGAGGATCCTCGTGAAGGAGACGGCAGGATTGAGCAGGTAAAGCGTCCTCACTCTCCGGTGAGATACCGTGGCAATTCTCGCGATGGGGTAAACAAGCGGCCCAGATATGGTGATGGTGATGCACGTACTTCAAGCAGGAATGACAATCGACGCTTGGGCCACAGTCCTCGAGCATCTCAGGTAAGTTCAATCGAGGACTTGACACATGAAAATCGATCACTGACTATACAGGCATCCTCGGAACTCCGAACCCATGGGCATCAAGCTTCATCGTCTCATGGAGGATCTCGTCCAACGACCAGGGATGGAGATCACACTCGTGATAAGGCTGCGCCCTTTGATTCTCGGTCGCCGTCTGGAAACAGGCATGGTCAAACCAATCATGCCGACACACCACCATCGAAAGAGGATGAAGAGACCAGGAAATTTCAGGAACGACAGCAAAAGGTGCAACAGTGGAAAGCCAAGATGGCTGCTCAAAAAGCTTCAGACGGCACAACTTTGAATTCTCCAGACACGCCGAAAGACGATGGTTCGAGCACACCTGTCGAGCAGTATCGCTCTGCCAAATTTGATGCGAAAGCTTTCACTAAGCGAGCTGGCGTTCGAAAGGACTTGTCAGATTTGACACTGGGAGGGGATATCCACATACCGAAGGCCACCTATGGTTTATCCACTTCGGACCCAGTTACTCAGAAACAACCCAAAGGTAGGTCTACGCGTACCCCAAGAGATCTTGCATTGAAACTGAGAGCCGCCGTAGCCTCTGGCAAGCCTACCAAGATCGCTGGCTTTGGTATCAACAGGCCATACGAGAGGGGTACCTTGATACCATTAGAGACTGGCAGGGCAAATCTTGGGGGTGATGCGGACGAAGACGACCCTCGCCGCAAATTGGAGAAGCTCCCAGACATGCCTGATGATCCACAGCTTGACGAGATCATGACTGGTAACAATGAGATGGACGAGGATGGGAGTGATGATCTCCGATCCGACGAGGACGAGGCTGGAGCCGCTCGTGAAGCTGCACAAAAACGTGCACAAGCGATGCGATCATTGCCCGAACCGTCCAAATCCATGGATGTCAAGATGAAGGACCAAACGCAAGAAGAGGACGAGGTGGATCCCCTCGATGCATTCATGGATAGTCTTGAGGCCCCGGGCGAGGTCGATGTCCTTGCCACCAGGACGCATCGTCAGACTTTTAACAGTGACGATGAAATCGACATGGATGCAATCGGTGACGGGATGAACGATATCACGAACATGAAATCGAAGCGCAAGAAGAAGGAGTTGCCATCCGTTGATCACTCCAAAATCGAGTACGAGCCATTCAGAAAGCAGTTCTACACGGAGTCAGTGGAGCTGGCCGATCTGACCGCCGAAGATGTGGATGCATTGCGTGCTGACCTTGACAACATCACGCTCAAGGGGCAAAATCCCCCAAAACCAATTCTCAAGTTTTCGCAGGGTGGGTTTGGTGCTCAGATTGCGGAAGTGATTCGGGATCAAGGTTTCGAAAAACCTACAGCCATTCAATCCCAGGCACTCCCTACCATCATGTCTGGTCGCGATACTGTAGGAATCGCAAAGACCGGCTCGGGCAAGACGGTAGCATTCATTTTGCCAATGTTCCGGCACATCAAAGACCAGCGTCCGCTTGAGAATCTGGACGGTCCCATTGGACTGATCATTGCTCCTACGCGAGAGCTTGCAACCCAGATACATAAAGAGTGCAGGCCGTACGTACAGGCTTTGGGACTGCGTGCTGTCTGCGCATATGGTGGTACACCCATCAAGGATCAAATCGCTGAATTGAAGAGGGGTGCTGAGATCCTCGTCTGTACCGCAGGTCGCTTGATAGATCTGCTTGCCGCCAATGGAGGACGAGTGACGAATCTCAAACGCGTCACATACGTTGTCCTCGACGAAGCGGACCGAATGTTTGACATGGGATTCGAGCCACAAATTTCAAAGATTTTCAGCAACATACGTCCTGACCGTCAAACGGTCCTCTTCTCAGCGACATTCCCGCGGAGTATGGATCATTTGGTACGTAAGCATCTCAAGGATGCGCTTGTGATTGAGGTCGGTGGGCGTAGTGTGGTGGCGCCCGAGATCGAACAAATCATCGAAGTCAGAGAAGAGAAAACGAGGTTCCATCGGCTACTTCAGTTGCTGGGCGATCTGCACGCCAAGGACGAAGGGGCGCTTTCACTGATCTTTGTCGAACGTCAAGAGACGGCCGACAGTATGCTCAAGGAGCTTCTTAAGAAGCACCACCACTGTGTCTCTATTCATGGCGGCCGAGACCAAATTGATCGAGACCAGGCCATCAGCGATTTTAAAGCTGGTAACTATCCAACGATGATTGCCACATCTGTCGCAGCTCGAGGGCTCGATGTGAAACAGCTGAAACTGGTTGTTAACTTCGATGCGCCCAACCATCGCGAGGATTATGTGCATCGTGTTGGTCGTACTGGTCGTGCAGGCAACACAGGAACTGCTGTGACATTCCTAATGCCGGATCAGGAACGGTATGCCCCATTTTTGATCAAGGCACTCACAGATAGTGGACAAGAGATCCCCGAAGCGTTGCAGACGATGGCCGATCGTCACCAAGAACAAGTCAAGGCTGGAACGGCAAGAAAGGCTGGCACCGGCTTCGGTGGACATGGTATCGATCGCTTGAATGCTACCAGAGACGCAGAACGCAAACTCGCGCGAAAGCTACTCAAGTTGGGAGACGAGCCAGAGTCTGAGGATGAAGAAGAGGACGGTAAAAAGAAGAAGGACAGCAGCAAGATTGATGCGATGATGGAGGGTGCTGCCAGTGAGGTCAAAGATAGCAGTACTCGACAGGAGCGTAACACGTCACCCGGGGCCCCACTAGCACGAAATAGTATGCGTGCTCTGAACGCTCATTTGGACAACGCGATGAAAGTGCAAAAGGCAGAGAAGCCGAAACCTAAGCCGACTCCCCAACCAGCCAAGGTTAATGACCGACTGGCGAAGGCTGCGGCGGCTGCTGCCAGTATCAGCAATCGCCTTGGTGCTAAAAGTAAGCACTTGCTCAACAACCACCACCAGTCTGTACAACACTTACTGACACAATTTGCAGGTTCAACCGCTCGTACCGGAGCTCCTCCAACCGAAAACCGTGGCCCTGATGCTGGCGCGTTTCATGCAACACTTGTCATCAACGACTTTCCTCAGAAAGCCCGTTGGGCTGTCACTAATCGCACTAACGTTGCTAAGATTCTTGAAGCGACTGGAACCTCGATCACGTCCAAAGGTATATACTATCCCGAAGGCACGGAACCTGCAGAAGGTGGTGAACCGAAGCTCTACATCTTGGTCGAAGGCGACACCGAGATTGTTGTTGAGGACGCCATGAGGCAGTTGACCGCCTCGCTCCGAGAAGGTTTGCAACAGCACCTCGATGCAGAGAGCCGCGCGCCGACGATGGGGAGGTACCAGGTTCTGTGAGAAGCGGAGCCATGAGCTTTCCGTTGTTGTGCTTCTGTTGCGATTCATCGGTCGCATTTTCGAAGTCGTGGGGAGGGAGAACTCCCGGACTACGATACTTTGGCCGGATTGGCATGACGACCTGATGATTTGCATTTCACGGGCCTATGAGGACAAATCGTCTATGGACAGCGCCGCAATCCTAAAGAAAACGACTTGCCTGACTTGTCTCATCGTGATACGTTCTGCGGCTTCTTGTGTTTTGACTCGGTGATGAATACCAGAGATTAGCACCTGAGGATTTCCCACTTTCAAAGCCCATGATCTGTCGCTCCGCATGTTGTGTGTGATTGTAGTATAAGGCGTGTTACTTTGTCTACCAAGATTCTTCGTTAATCCCAACATTAAGAATACATGTACTGTGTGTGAGGTCGTAGGAGATACTGTAACTTGAGATTCAGGGTCCACTTTCCTTCGTCCTATGTTGGAGGCGTCAAGGACAAGATACAGTGCTTGAGCAGATAATCAACATGTGGTTGCAAATCACATTGGAGAAAACACATGTTCAAGCGAACGACTGCCCGAAATCTGGTACTTTAGCAAATACGTCTAATAGATCAAATCATGTCAAGTGGTCGGGTAGAGATGCGTGACTAATCCGATAATTATAGGTGACTTATGACGATAGTGTGGAGACGCGTTGGCGTGCCATGGAGCATTTCTCAATTCCGACTGAAGCTTGTGAATGCGCAATTGCTTCGATTCCGAACCCACAAGCCCACCCCGAAGCTTTCGATTCGACACGCCAGCAATGGCAAACCAGCAGATCCAATTTGCCGAGACGATTCGGGCGATGAAGCTCGCGATCAGACGGCAGACCGCGGCCAGCGACGACAGTGATAGCGACGACTCCCTCCATGCCGCCAGCAACCGCGGACACAAGATGAATAGTCGGGCCAGACACATTCGCGAAGGTCGCTTGAACACTACTGGCGGGCAAAGTTACAAGCGCAAGGTCTTTCATGCCGGGTATGAGCGAAACATCATCGCCAAGCGACCCAAAGTCTACGACGATGAAGGAGAGGTCATCTACCCTGAGGACCTCCCCAGCGATGCCGATGAAGACGACTATCCTGGTCCGGACGCTGTCGAGGCAGATCCGTTCGGCCAAGTCCGACTCGAGCTGTTGCTGCGACCGCTCACGAGCGCTGCAGACCTACCTGAGCATCCGAGTTTGAGCCAGGCCTACACGAGCACAGCATTGACTCAGATGGCAGAAGAGGCGGCGGAGATGGTGAGGAGGGAGAAGGCGACGCTCTGGAAAGCCAAGAGGCTGTTGGAACGCTTTCGCGGGGATGGGATGTTCATGTCAGGCGAGCGATTCACGACCGAGCAAGACGCGTTGCTGCTACAGGACAAGGATGAAGGGACGGAGAGTGCTGTTCAAAGTCTCGCACTGGACGAGGCCTCCCATCAGGAAATGGAGACCGATGCAGGATTCACCGGCATCGAGGATGAGCAGCAGGAAGACACACAAGCGGGCGCGGAAGCCATGAACGGCATCGAGACACGAGACCATGTGGAGAACAACCTGCCTAATGTCGCAGACCAAGACAAAGTCGAGCAGAATGGTGAAGCGACCTCCGCTGCACCGAATGGGCTGGACGACACAGAATCTGCAGCAGATGCCACCCATCAGCCCACAGACCTCCTCCAAGACCATGACGACCCAAGCGACGACAACTCGGCCAGCCACTCCAGCGCCAACGCTCCATCCCACCGCATGACCACCCGCGCGCGCGCCCGATCGCCACAGCTCGCCAACTCCCCATCTCCCGCCCCCTCCGATTCCGGCTCGACGTCCATCCCACCCGTCCACCCCTGGTTCCTCGCCCCGACAACCTCGCTCGCAGACCGCGACGTCGGCCTGCCCGCGCCCGAAGCCGAAGACACGCGCAAGCTGCTGCTGCTCTACGTGCAAAAGCAAGAGAACGTGGTCCGGCAGCTCGAGGCGCTGTACGCGGGGCTGCAGCGGACAGACCGGCTGCGCAAGGGCGTGTGGCAGGCGTGCAAGGCCGAAGGCCACATGGTGCCGACCGCCGACGGCAAGGGCGTCATGACGGAGATGAGCGATGGTGAGGACTGGTGCGATGTGACGGATTGGAACCTTGGCCCGGGTGATCTCAAGGATGGGAGACTGGAGAAGGGGAAGGATGAAGTGGAGGATCCGGCGGAGGAGGAAGGGAGGAGGGTTGGTGGGCGACGGCGGAGAGTCGTCGGCAGACAGGGCGTTGCTGCTGCTGCGGCCGCTGCTGCGATGACTGCTGGTGACGGTGGAAAGTAAGGTCATATACTCTGAAGGCGTGACCAGGTGGCTATAGTCTGTAAAGAGCTTCGACAAAAGTTACATTCACATACCTTCTACATCCTCAAAAGAGGCTATATGGCACGCGGGAAATGAGGAGGTGTGAACGATATATGCAAGACAATACCATACAACAAGCGACCATACTTAAGCTACATACAAGTACCTAGGTAGTCCTTTGAACAAAACTAGTCAAGATCGAAGGGTATCATTCATCCAAACGCCGCCCCAAACACCAAACCAATACGATGCATGCGGAGTATGCGAGAGAGATCTGTATGCGACGCCAGCGCTCATAGATCAGTCGGTAGATGCTTCCCAAATCCCGCAACAGCTCACATGCAAGTTCCCAGCAATGCTAGATAACGCCTCCATGCATAAATGCAGTATTCCTTCATATTGACTTTCCATCCATTTTCAATGTCCATGCATATCCACATTCATGATTTGAGTCGCACGTCTGTGTTATCGTCCCTGCGGGACCTCAAAGCCCAGCGATCTTCTTCAGCCAGCTGCCCCTCTTAGGAGCAGGGGCGGGTCGCGCATCCCAAGGTTTGCCGCCCATCTCGTTGTACCCAAGACTGTTGACAGGTCCGCCAGCACCGGCATAGCTGTTTCTTTTGCGGTCATGCGAGGCGCTACCATCGCTGCTGCGCACGCCGTCGCCCTCGCGACGACGGCTGCCATACCCGTCCGTTGCACGCTCGCGTTCGCGACGTTGCTTGTGACGCAGCTCTCGCGCGGTCGTCTCGTCGAGGGCATCGGGTGTGATGTCGGGGGCGAAGTAGACGGGGGCATCGATGATGGTGCCTTCAATGGGCGGGGGAGGAGGCGGCGACGAGTTCACCGAGTGAACCCACGAGGCGGTCTTGTCACCGCCGGGCTTGAGGAACGGACGCGCACCGTCAGCATTCGGCGGTGACGCCTTGCTTGCACCTCGCGGGGTCTGCTCACCATTGCGCTTGTCATATCCACTGTCACCCGCAGGATTGTCATAGACTGAACGGCGGCGCGAGCTTCGCGCAGGATCCCTCTCAGCTGCACCAGATGGGTCCATGGACCGGCGAACGCGGCGTTCCTCACGTCGGATGCGGCGTGCTTCATCGTCTTCGGATGCGCGATCAGCGGTGGAACGGCGGCGATCGGCAGGCTTTGAACGGGACGTTGCAGCTTCGTCCTCCGCACGCTGACGCTCCTTCTCACGACGGCGCTCGCGGCGTTCAGCAGCTTTGGCTTCCTCTTCACGTGCAATGCGATCGTCCTCAGCGCGCTTCTGCTCGCGCTCAGCACGACGGATACGGCGACGCTCCTCACGTTCTTCGTCATCTCGAGCAAGTCGCTCTTCCTCCTCACGTGCTTGAGCTCGTCGAGCATCCTCCTTCTCGCGGCGACGGGCATCTCGATCCTGTTCTTCAGCCGCCTCACGTTCTTTGCGTGCACGACGTTCAGCGCGGCGAGCTTCTCTGGTCGGGTCCTCTGCCTCAGTCATGGGTGCTGCATCTGTAAGACCATCTGCATCCGATGGCTTGCGCGAGCGACGAACTTTGCGGTCGTCACGACGCAGGCGCTTGGCAGCATCATCTTCGTACATGGAGCCGCGCTTGCGTCGAGACATGCCGTCTTCACTTTCATACGCCTTGCTCTGACGGCGCTCGTTCGTTGGACGTGAAGAGCCGAATGCCGCACCAAACAGGCCACCGATGAGGCCGGCTTTCTTCGATGCAGTGGTGCTCGATCTTTTCAGCGCTGGCCGAACGAAATCGTTCGCTTCATCAGACCGGCGAGGAGCGTCGGCCATGGGTTCATCGTCTGCAAGGCCACCGGACATCATGCCAGATTGGCGCTTCGATTTTCGTGCGCGCTTGTCCCTCGAAGATTCATACGGCGGCATATCCTTGGCAGAGTCCTCGGGAGGATCGACCATCTCTACATCGTCGTCATCGTCGATGGGGTACGGATCAGGAACCTTGCGAGATCGAGTTTTCTCCCGTGTAGACTTGCTGCGCGAGACACCCATAACCTTGGCAGCCTTTCCAGACATGTCAGCTCCATCATCGGGAGGCGGAGACATGAGGCCGGCATCGTCGACCGCGACAGAGTGCCGTCGTGAGGATGAAGGAATCTTTGTCGACTTGGATCGTGATGGCGTCGGGGCCATGCCGAACATGGCGCCCAGACTCGCGCCTCGAGAAGTGCTAGGTCGTGATTTCGAAACACCCTTACCGTCCTTGTCCGAGCCTGAAGACCGTGATGATTTTTCTAGCGGGTCCTTCTCGGTCGGTTTGCGCTCAGACTTGGAGCGAGATAGGCCTGAAGGGCGGTCCTTTGTGGGCGATGTGACATCCCTCGACCGCGACTCCTTCTTCGCGCTGGCCTTGGCTGGTGGTGGCGTTGCGCCCCAGAAACCCCACGAGGTGGTCTGCTGGTCGCGCACAACTTTTGGCCGTTCCTTCTTTGCGGATTGCGATTCTCTCTTTGATGGCTTCTCGGGCGGTGGCGTTGGCAACGGGTCGGCGTCCGCGAGGTCAAGCAGATCAGCTACAGGCTCAGGCTCGTCGACAACGGGCGGTTTGACGTCCTTCTTAGCTGACTTGGATGATGACTTTTTGTCCTTGGATGATGACTTCTTGACTTCAGCTGGCATATCTCCTTTGGAAAAGAAGTCAACAGCGTCGTCACCGGGAAATCCACCAGGTATCGGAGACGCAGGTGGCGGCGGTGCGACAGGCTCAACAACCGGATCCTTCTTGGAGGACTTGGAGGTCGACGACTTCTTATCCTTGGACTTCTTGACCTCTGGTGATGGTGGAATAATCACGACCGGATCAAACGTGTCTGCAGCTTCGGGTTCGGGATCGGCGGGAGGTGGGGTCGGTGGCGCGTCTTTCTTCGACGACTTCTTCGATGGCTTCTCGGCTTCCACTTCACCACCTTGCAATGCTTTAATGCGGTCGGCGATGCTGGAACTCTTGACGCTGGCTTTGGTCTTGCTCGACGACTTGGGAGGCGACGTGGCCGACTTCCACAAGTCGTCTTCTGGTGCCTTCTTCTTACCCGTCAGCTCGGAGTCCTGATTGGTCAAAGCGTCTGACCCAATCTCTTTCGCAGGAACGGCTTTCTTGGTTGACTTAAGCGAAGAACTCCAGAATCCCCATCCGTCCGTCTTCTTGGGCTCGTCTAGCAGGTCCGCTAGCTCGTCGGCCGTCGGCTCGAGTTCCAGCTCAGCCGCTGGTTCGACCGCTGCCGCGATGGGCTCCTCCTTCGGTACCGCCTTTCTGCTCAACTTGGAATCGGTCTTGGACACCTTGTCGCCGCTCTTCTTCTTGCTGTCCTTCTCCTTGTCCTTCGATGACGACTTCTTCGTGGATGGAGCTGCGGCTGGTTCATCCAGATCCAAGATGTCGTTGGAGTCATCTCCGAGTGCCTCAGCGAAAGCCGCTTCTTTATCAGCCTTGCGTTTTGCTTCTGCTTCCTCTGCTGCTTCTTTCTCAGCTTTCTCGGCCTTCTCCTTCGCTTCTTGCTCCTTCTTCTCCTTCGCAAGCTCCTTGGTCGTTTTAGCAGGAGTTTTGCTACTGCCCCAAAGACTGCCTCCCCAGCTTGACGTTGTCGATGTCTTGGACTTTTTCTCTTCTTTGACTTCTTCAATGATGGGTTCTGGTTCCACAACCTTCTCGAGCGCGTCATCGGATGTTTTCTTCGATTTCGACATCGACTCGACAGCGGGGACTTCCTCAACCTTGGAGCTTTTCTTGTCCTTCTTGCCCTTTTTCGTCGTCGTAGTGCTGAAACTCCAGGGGTCGTTGTTCGACTCCTCAAGATCAAGAAGAGCAGGTTCTGGAGAAGGCGCCGCCTCAATGAGCTTGTCCTTGGGCGGCTCAGGGTCGGACGATTTCGCGCCCTTCTTCTTTTCCTTCTTACCTACATTACCCCAAGTATTCCAGAGATCGTCTTCGGCAGCTTTCTCTTGCACCGATTCCGGCAACACAAGTGACGCGCCTGGGCTGGCGTCTGTAACCTCCGTAATGCCCTTGAGCTTGTCCTTCTTACTTGTCTTTTTCTTCGTCCCGGTTGTCCAAGAACTTGCCCAGTCGTCGTCGGCTTCGGTTTTGCCCTCGTCGATAGTAGCTGGCGACAAAGTCTCAGGCTCGAGAGCAGCAATCACGGGCAATGCAGTAATCTCCGCTTTGGTCTTCTTCGTCTTGCTGGTTTTCTTCGTGCCCCAACCACTCATGAAGTCGTCCAGATCGTCTGTTTTCTCCTCCGGAGGTTCCGGTTCCGGAGGCGGAGGTGGCGGAGGGGGGACCTCTTCTACCACCGCACCCTTCTTGCCTTTCTTTGTCTTTTTGGTGCTGACCGCGGGTGTCATCCAGTCATCTTCCACCTTTGGCTCCTCAACTGGCTCGGGTTCTGGCGGCGGAGGAGTTGGCTGACGTTCAGGTTCGTTTTTCCCGACCTTCTTCTTTTTCTTGTCCTTACCCGCCGTTGCGCCCCAGCCGCCGAACCAACCGTCCTCTTCCTTCTTCTCTTCCTTCTCCTCCTTGGGAGAGTCAGATTTTGGCTCCGGGACGACGGGAGCAGGTGTAATCTCTTCGATGATCGCGCCTTTCTTTCCCTTCTTCGTCTTCTTGCCTGTGTCCCATCCGTCATCCAACCAGTCCGTCGTAGGTTCTGCAGCAGTAGAGGTTGCGCCCGGGGTGGGTTCGTCCAGCGATCCCAGGTCGAAAGCATTCTTTTTCTTCTTTTTATCCTTCGAAGTGCCCCAGATATCTACATCAGCCGCAGCCACCGTCTCTGCTGGGGCAGGCGGAGGAGTCGGCTCTTTCTCAGCGACAGCGCCTTTACCAGCCTTCTTTGCCGCCTTCTTCTTGTCCTTGGCTGATAGCCCGAAGCCTCCCCACAGATCGTCTTCCTCTTTCGCATCCTTATCATCCTTCTTCTCTTCCTTCTCAGGCTCAGGATCGGGGACCGCAGCGACAGGCTCCGGCTCCGGGTCCGGATCCCAGATCGAACCCTTCTTCTTTTTCTTCTTATCCTTGCTGCTCACGATTGCAGCCCATGGATCTGCATCGATCTTGGTCTCGGCAGCCGGTGGAGGTGGTTCGACGATCGGCTCCTGCTCGGGTTCTGCTTTGGCCCCCTTCTTTTTCTTGTCCTTCTTACTGCTTGCTGTCGTGAATGCACCCCAAGTATCCTCCTCGGCAGGCTTCTCGGCTGACTTCTCTTCAGCCTTACTGGATAGACCGAGGTCTATCTCTTTCTCGGGTTCATCAAAGCTGAAGTCAAAAGGATTGGTCTTTTTGTCCTTCTTCTTCTTCGAGCTCGCCACTCCCCAAGTGTCTTCCACGACCGTCTCTTTCTTGCCGTCATCGATATCTCCGAAGCCCCAGGAAGCGCTAGCTGCCCCAGCATCCGCGCCGCCCTTGGATCCCCATCCTCCGCCCCATCCACCACCGAAGCTGAAGCCGTTGCTGGATTTGGAATCTGCGGCTGAGTCTCCGAGGCCGAAGTCAAGATCGATCTTAGGAGCGGCTTTGTCGTCGTTGAGGTTGATATCGTCGAATTTCATGTCAGCGTCCTGCGAGGTAGCCGCTGGTGCTGCTGCGGGTTCGTTCTATCACAAAGTTAACAAATGAGCTCAGTCGCGTGCACGCATGCGGAAGCGGTAAAGTGCATGGTGAGGCGGTGTAAGGTACAACGAATCGTATGTCAACCGTCGTGCATATCGATATGCGTGAGATTGCGGAGTAAGGGCCAGCCACACGCTAAAGCCCATGAGCTTGCTTCCTACCGCCCGGCTGCACACGTGATTCGCTGAACCCGGTTTCATGGTAGGTGGCGAAACATGTATGCGAGGAGAGTACCAGCAATAATGATAACGAAAAGGGGTGCTTCAAAGCTCGGAACGCATACCTTTGCCTTTTTGCCCTTCTTCTTCTTCCCCGTCGAAAACCCTGCCCAGTCATCATCTGCGTTCTCTCCGCCCGCAGCGCTGGTGTTAGTGATGTCCTTCGACTCGGCCTCAGCTGCTGCTGCTGGCGGTTCAGGAGCAGGTTCTGGTTCCACAGCACCTTTCTTCCCTTTCTTCCCTTTCTTGCCGACGGGCGCAAAAGATCCCCAGTCGTCGAAGGGTTCAGCTTCGGCAGCCCCATTGCCTGCATCGTTCCCATTTGCTCCAGCTTCAGCAGCAGCGGCAGCTGCCTCCTCCTCCTCTTTCTTTTTTTGCTCGGCTTCCTCCTCTTCGAACTGCTCCCATGCACTCTTCTTCTTTTTCTTCTTTTTCTTATTACCGCCAGTCATCCAATCGTCGCCGTCGTCACCACCCCCGCCTCCTGGAGGATCGCCACCAGCACCACCTGCATCTCCACCGTTACCGGCTCCTCCATCTCCTCCATCTCCTCCAGCGCCGCCTTCTCCTGTGTCATTCTTCTTCTCCTCTTTATCGTCGTCGCCCCATATGTCGGCTGCCTTCTGGTTTCCTTTCTTCTTCTTTGCATGACTGTAGACGCCGTGGGGCGAAGTCCAATCAATCCCAGAATCGTCCGATTGTCGCTCATCGTGAACACACAGCTTCTCCTTGGCAAAAGGCGAGGAGGCAATCGTGTGCACTGTCGCCCATGCTTCCGTCGTATTGTAATCCGGCGGCAAGTCGTTCACGCTGTCCTCGTAGGAAGGAGGTGGTCGTGCATCTTGTGATACCACACCGATAGGCTTAAACAATTCCCGGGGTACCACGTCCGATTTCGGCAATCTTTGTCGTGTGTTTTTGGCACCCCCATAAGTTTGCAGCTGCTCCCAAAAGCTCACCAGAGCTGTGATACGGTGTTCCAAGTCATGTCGCCGGTCATCCGCACCAGTCTTCGATTGACGGATGTCTCGTCTGTGCGAACCGCGGACAAGGTGGTCTCCGGTGTAAGCTGCAACTGATGTTGCCATTGATGGCAGCGAACCTGATTATCTGTGGTCTGGACGAGGGCGAGATCATGGAAGGCGAGCGGGGCGTCGAAAAGCGAGGCCGGAAGAAATGTCGCAAGCTGTGTGCAGGGGGAGGTAAATGTCGCGAGAGTCGCGAGATGCTTGTCGCAAATGGGATCGAGCGGAGGAATGATTTCGTATAAATGTCAGACTCCAGGAGAGGAGGATTTGAGGAAGAGCACAAAGGACTCGCTTGCCGAGAGGTCGAAGCTGAAGAGTGTGTGTGTGTGAGACCAGCCAACTAATTCAGAGAAACCCCTGCCGTTGGTGTATCGCGCCAAACGTTTTAGCGATAGCCCGTGCGACCATTAGGAGGATTCCGTCATGGCGAAAAGATCCGTCGTATCAATCTCCGTTAAGGTCGACGTGCTCAGGTGATAAGCATATCATGTACTCAGGACAACAGGGAAGGAGACCAGGAGGTGTTAAGTGTGGCGCCCCGATCAGGATACATGACAACAGACCTCAAGGTGTCGTTTTGACACGAGAAATTTGCACGCCATAATCGCTCTACTGCATGCGCCGGGTCGGACACCTGCTGCATGCAAGGTTGACGACGGACAGCATCTCCCGCCACGGGCAGATTCACCAAGGGCCGCTCGAGACGAAGTCGCCGTCTGTTCGCTGGCGGGTTTCTTCACCGCTACATTTGGGAGTGCCACCTCTGGCCATTCAGGTTGTCGGCTTGGACCCTCGCATGATTTAAGCTGTATGTAGGTGCAGCTCACTAACGTATGTACATCGTACCGGTGGCCAACCATGGGAGCTTCGGCGGATTATGCGCTGCAGACGGCCCAACCACGATTCGTCTGCTCCACCCTCGAAGATGCGCCTAGCGAGCGAATGGCATGGGTGAGACAAGTTGGAGCGTACAGAGAGGCAGGCTCGGCACGAATCGGACGCCATTTGGGGCCCGTTGATCCTTCGTGGTCCTGGTGAATGCTGAGATGATGTATCTAAACATATCGTCCAGGCATGACCGCAACTGTGACGACATTGGAGACTCGGTGGTGTTGAGGTGAGGTGCATTCCAGGGAGAAGTAGAACAGGTCTCGCGATCATCCTTGGGTACGCACCGTGTTCCTTGGCTTGCCACAGTGTCTCAGTGGTATACAGTACATATCGACCCTGTGGCGGTTTGGATGATACTAGGTACAGTGTGTGTACCTCATCCGTTGTAGTGATAAGATGCTGCAGGAAATCTGAGACAACAAGTTCATGCCATGCATGGGTAATTGTCAAGGGTCACCCGCACATATGTCCCACACCCACATGATGTACACTCCTTGCCTCGCGATCAGGTATGCGGTTAGGGTTAACCATTCGGGTGTTACTCGGATGAACTCACATCACATGTGCTATAAGGTGACCTTCGGAAGGAACATGAGCCTTGCATGCATGTGCTGCCACTTGTTGCATGGAGCCTCTGGGCAGTCTGGCATTTCTCGTACAGGGAGGCGACACGGCAGCATGTGCTTCTACATGTACATGAGCCAGTCTTTCTAATCCATGCTAAAGTCTAGCCGGACGAGCTGGAGTTTGGACGGATATAATGCTAAGATTCCGGACCTATATCTTCGCAAATTTACAGCACACAACGACTCTATTCCCTAGTCCTCCGCAGTCTCAACCTGGATCACTGTTTCACCTTGGGCTGCCGAAGCATTCCTCTTCTGACCTCAGGCTTCTCGATACCGAACGATGTAAAATCCAGGTCCACCTGTGTCATAATCTCGAATCCATGCTTCTGATACAGACGCCAGGCCCCTGGGGACGACATCATACAGGCCAGGATGCCTCGTCTATCAGCTTCGTCACACCCCCACTTCACCAACATGTCTGCCGCTCCTCGTCGTTGGTGATCTGGGTGAGTCGCTAAGATTTGAAGATCTGTCTCAAGCATCAGCACCAGGATCACGGTGAGTAGGAGACCCATCCATGCACTCACAGAGATGCGGCCGTCCACGAACATGTTCGTTCATGAAAGCTATCGAGCTAGGCTTCATTGCCCTCATCACGCTCAGTCCATACTGCGGAGCCACCGCCACTTCATTCCCCGCTGGTTCAGGAGGTGCTTGGATGACTTCCGGCTGTGGTTCTGCACGTATACGCCAGAAAGCCCCAGCAACGATCTCGCCAGTCTTCGTGTCGGTGACCTTCAACCACACATTCCCCCCGTTCTCCGCAAAGTTGGCGCGGGTATAGTGTTCCACCATCTTCTCCCGTGGTTCGCCTTTGAGATCGTGCTTGTTCATAGCCAACATCGCTGGCCATTGTGCCATGGCCGCGGCATCGATGCGTCCCCAGGCTGGGATGTCCTGTTCTTCCATACGTCCTAGTTCGAGAGGCATTTTGCTGTGCTTGAATCACTTGACATTCGAATGATCAGACTAGATTGTATGTTCAGTACTCTGTCTGTGGTACCTACGATGGACTAGAGTGATGTGCGGACAATCAATAATTGTAAACCAATGGGACCATAAACCACGAGCGGATAAGGAAGGAGCAGAAAATTTGGCTTTGAGATCAAGTCAGCTCAAGTACTGTAAGTGATAGATTACTGTTGAACGAACTCGTATCCGCTGTATCTCACGTTGTTATATGAGCACCGTTGTTTCGATGCTACCTAACCATTGTACTTCATCCTACGCGCCCTACGCCAACCCCTCACACAAACATGTTACATGTGAGTCACCTCTTGCGCACAGATTATAGTGCTCTCGGCTGCCTCGCATGATGCAGCCGGCCACTTCTAAAGGATTGCATCGGTGTCGGCATGGACCCGAAAACACCGAGGAGGAGGTAGTAAAGATACCAGTAGCTCAGACAGTTAACAGCAATGCTGAGTTCGTGACTTAGAATTCACATGAGATCCATAGGGTTACATCAGTGTCGCTGAAGCACATGTATTTGACACCACGGTCACATTGCAACCATTCCAGCAGCCAAACACCACTTGCACGCAATATTCACATCATTTCGTGAGGTAGAAGATGTCGCGTAGCTCGGATCTGAACCTCTTACCCGCTGAGTCAGCCGTGAGCGCGGATCTGCCTACTGAAGCACGCTAGTGGATAATTCTACAGAGCTTCTGGCTTCAGTGTCCATCCACCACTGGACCAGAAGTCTCCACGCCGGACCAGGACGACACACGCCACGGCAGCCACTGTCGCCGCCGTCCTGTCCAACATGGCCAAATGGAGCTGTAATAGCACGCCAGAGGGACGCGTCTACTACTTCAGAGTCGGCGACAACTCGTCAACTACTTGGAACAAGCCAGCCGACTACGATGGACCCGACCCTCCTGCTCTGGATCAGCCAAAACACTCTCAAGACCAAATCGACGCTGCCTGGGCCGAAGCCAAAGATGCCGAGGGCAAGCCGTACTATTGGAACAAGCTGACAAAGGTGACAGTCCGTGAGCAGCCTGAGGCGTTCTTGAAGCATCAGCAGAATGCGCGCGCTGCTCCAGCTTTCGTAGCTGGCGGTGGACTTAAATCAGATGGCACCGACCAACGTGTCACCAGACGAGATGATCGACGAGGCGACTTCCATTTGCCGCAGAAGCCTGCCTTCGAGGGTGGACGGGGTGGTGGTACGCCGTGGGAGAACCGACAGGATGCGAACGGCTTTCGTGGCCCAATGCCAGTCAAGACCGACGAGCCTGAATATGCGACCGCCGAGCAAGCTGAGGAGGCCTTCAACAAGCTTCTCAAACGCCACAACATCGCGCCTGACACAGAATGGCGGGACGCCCTGCGCCTAATTGTCCGCGAGCGCGACTTCCGTGCCATCAAGGAACCTCAAGAGAGACGACAAGCATTTGAGAGGTACTGCCATGAAGCTCGCGTGTTGGAGAAGACCAAAGAGAAGGAGCGGAAAGAGCGCATGCGGCAGGAGTTTCGCCAAATGCTCACTACACATGACGATATCAAGCACTACACACGCTGGAAGAGCGCGAAGCCAATGATCGAACGCGAAATCGCATACAAGAGTGTCGGTGATGATGCTGAACGCAAACAGATGTTCGAGGAGTACATTCTGGGTCTTCAACGGAAGCACGCTGAGGAAGAGGTGGAGAGACACCAGGTTGCGATGCAAGAACTTAGGATCTTCCTCCAAGGCTTGATCGTCGACCCGGACACAAAGTGGGATGCTGCGCTTTCACAAATCACTACCAACGACCGCTTCGTTTCGGACAGCAACTTCACATCCTTGCACAAGCTTGATATCCTCAATACCTTTGATGCGCATGTCAAGGCACTCGATCGTGCGGCGAACGACAGCAGGCAGAAAGCTAAGAACCTGCGGACTCGTCGTGATCGGCAAGCTCGCGATGCCTACAAAGAATTGCTCGCGGAGATGGTCAAGGATGGAAAGATCAGAGCCAACACCAAGTGGATGAACTTCCTGCCTACGATTGCAAGTGACGAGCGTTACATTAAGATGCTTCATACTTTGGGAAGCACGCCTCAAGATCTCTTCTGGGATGTCATCGAAGACCTGGAGCAAGAGCTTCGTGCCAAGCGTCATGTCGCGTTAGACGTGCTTGAAGAGCTCGAATTTGAGGTCAAGCTCGAGACTACCGCTGACGAGTTTGCCAAGACCATGGCAGCTCACCCCAAGACCGCTGGATTCGACCGAGTTGAAACCGATCTGATTCTCGAAAAGCTTCAGGATAAAGTCCGCAAACGAATGGAGGATGAGAAACATCATCTCGAGCGCAAACATCGCAGGGCAGCAGACTCGCTTCGCTCCGTCATCAAGCACTTGGAACCACCGGTTCGCCTGGGTGATAGCTTCGAAGATGTCGCCCCAAGGATCTCCGACTACGAAGAATACCAGGTGCTTGACGAGAAGCAACGAAAAGCCGCGTTCGAAAAGTTCATGGACCGCCTCCAGGAGAAAGAGAACGAATTCGAGCGCGACCGAGCTGCACGACGCGACCGCGACCGGGACCGGGACCGCGAACGTGATCGGGACCGTGACCATCGCAATGGCTCCCGCCGCGGCCATGACCGTGAGCGTGACCGCCGTCACCGCACCCGTACCCGCAGCCCCGAAGTCGACGCGTACGAGGCGGACCGGAGGAAAGCGCAGGCCGACCGCGAACGGCAGTACCGCAAAGCGTCGTTCGGCCTCACTCCGCCGCCTCGTGACCGCCGTAGCGTGGACCGGTACGAGCGCGATCGGAGGGGAGACCGTCACGACGGCATCTACGAACGCGAGCGACGCGAGCGGGAACTGGAGCGCGAGCGCAGCTACGTCAGCCGTGCGGACCCGCGTGATAAAGGCCGAACGCTGGACTATGGCGACGATGAGCCGGCTACCAGCCGTCCGGGCTCGACGAGGAAGCGGCAGGACTCCGAGGCCAGTCTGGGCAGCAAGCGCGATACCAAGGTAAGCGAGCAGTGCCATGTATAGTGATTTACAGAATGAGAATGCTGACAATCAATCTCTAGCGCATGCGTCCGACGGAACCTGCTGCAGTTGAGGATGAAGCCCCAGCGCTGCAGTCCGGTAGTGAGGAGGGGGAGATCGAGGAGGTTTGAGATTCCATGCCTATCGTCCGCCGTCTCGCGGTGTGCACAAGCAAAGGAGGAAGGAGGAGTAACGAGGGGGACGTGAAGCGACTGGTCAAGACGACTGATTGCTGCTCTTCGCTCGATGACGAGCGGGTTAAGGAATGGCATTCGGTACGACTGAAGCGATGCTACCTCTTCATAGGATAATCATGCATGCTCAAGTACCGTTGAAAAATTTCTGACTCCCTAAAAGTTCGGTCTTTCATCCTCCACCCCGTTAAACTTTTGTCTCTTGACGCATTCGCTCCAAAGCTAGCCTCAACTATGTGCATGTTGCGCCTCGCACACGCCCTACGCGTCGTAGATTCTGCTTCGCACTGTCGATTGTTGATGACGACAGTGTAAGCTTGTTTCGTCGTGACTCGTACACCATCATGGTCTCGTCGTTCGGAAGAGGTTGAGCTCGTGAGAAATTGACAAGACCCAGGTGACGGACACCTTTGCGGGTCGGGATGTCATCCTCGTCGTCGTGAACGGTCTCAACCTCGCTCTCAAGCACCACATCGGCGCCACTTTTCATCAGACGACGGCGCTTGGTACCGATAGCTTTCTTTTCGGGCTTAAAAGAGCCTCGAATATCCCCACGGAAGACTTCTAGGACGCCTTTCAGGAATCTTCTTCCAAGAAGAACTGTACGAGATGTGGTTAGTAAGATTGTACATGTTCAGTGGCAGTGATGAATCGACACTTACATAATTACCATTATTCTTCTGCTCCGTGTCGAGCTGCGAGTTGAGCTTGTTGATGCGAGGACGGTAGGAGTTTGGATCACGACGGAAGGTGACATCCAAGTTCTCCAAGAACTTGTTACATCCTGTGAGCAAGCTCTGCGGAGAGTTCGCACGAGACTTGATCGAAGGCTGGCCATCGAAGACAATGACACGGTCCGCGAGGTAGGTTGCCATGATGAAATCGTGCTCGACCACAAAGGCGGTCTTCTTCGAGTGCATGATGAAGCGCTTGATGACACGTGAAGCAACGAGACGTTGCTCAGAGTCCAGGTAGGCAGAAGGCTCATCGATGAGATAAATGTCAGCAGGAATACCAAGCGCAAGCACGATGGCAACACGCTGCAATTCACCACCAGACAGGTTTTGCACCTCTTGGTCGATAAAGTCATCCAACTTCAACGGCTTGTAGACATCAGTCTGGAACTGAGGGCTCAGGAAAGCAGCCTTGATCTTCTTGAAGAATAGCTGGCGGACGGTGCCGGTGAATTTGGGAGTGATCTTCTGCGGCTTCATGGAGATGTTCATCTTTGGGACTGATTGCGTGCCGTCCGGCTTCTCTGCGCCAGCAAGCATCTTACAGAAAGTGGTCTTTCCAGTACCGTTTTCGCCCATCATGACAATGATCTCAGAATCGGTGAATTCTCCTGGCTGGATGGTAAGGTTGAAGTCGCCCAGAGTCTTTGTCATTTTTGGGTAGTTGTAAGCATGGCTCTTGTCGACAATAAACTCGTCGCCTGCTTCAGCAGAACGGAACTGCAAGCTTTCTTCTCGGAAACGCAAGTTTTCGGTCGGGATGTTGCCGTCCAGGAAAATGTTGATGCCTTCACGGACGGAGAAGGGGGCGGTGACAACACCGTATACAGCAGGTTTGCCGTACAGAACGCAAATGTAGTCAGAGAGATAGTCCAAGATGGACAAATCGTGCTCGACAACGATAACGTAACAATCGGGACGCAACAAGCTCCGGATCATGCGTCCAGCGGCCAGACGCTGCTTGACATCCAAGAAAGAGGATGGCTCGTCGAACATGTAGCTGTAGTGATTGTCAGCGGTCAAGCGGGAAATCTACGATACTGAGGGTCACATACACGTCGGCTTTCTGGACGCAGACCATTCCAATAGCAAAACGTTGAAGCTCACCACCGGAGAGCAGGTCGATGTCACGATCCCACACCTGTTTCAGCTCTGCATAATCGTTAGCACAACCGCCAACCTGCCCTAGTAGTTTCGGTATCACGCACCAAGTGTCTCGGCGATCTCCCGAAGTCTCTCGTCACCAACCTGGCAACGTTGCTTCATCTGGAATCCGACAGTGCGGTTGGGTCCTTTGACAGCCTTGGGAATTTGATCGACATATTGGGGCTTGGTGACAGCCTTGAGGTCGTCTTCTAGAACCTTGGTGAAATAGTCTGTACGTGTCAGGACACTTCTTGTGTATTCTCGCCAGTATGAACCTACTCTGCAATTCCGATCCTCTGAAGTATTTCAAGATCTCCTCCCAATCTGGTGGGTTGTCATAGCGTCCCAAGTTGGGCTTCAACTTCCCTGCCAAGATCTTCAAAGCTGTACTCTTTCCGATACCGTTTGTCCCAACTAGTCCCAATACCTGGCCAGGTCTTGGCAAGGGCAATCGATGCAGTTTGAAGCTGTTCGCCGAATAACGGTGACTGACTTGTGTCTCGAGATTGGTAGGCAAGTTGATGATGTTGATGGCGTCGAAAGGGCATTTCTTCGGGCAAATACCACAACCGATACAGAGCCTCTCGGAGATGAAAGCAATCTTGCTATCGGGAGCAACCTCAATACAAAGCTTGCCAGTTCTGACAACTGGACATGACTTTTTGCATTCCTGTCGGCACTTCTTCGGTTTACATTTGTCGGAATTGACGATGGCGATACTATACAGGCTCAGTCAGTCCACCTGAAACATCTTGTGTGGTGGGTCTCAGGGTTGGTGAAACGCACCGAGTCAATTTGTCAGACATGGCGGCGAATTTCGCAGACTGGATGTATGTTGACTTGTTGGTGGGATGTGATAATGTTGGATCGCAAGTCAAGCACGGCGGTGGGCAACGTCAGTCCAAAAGCACAGGACAAATTATCTACCGGCCTGAGCGTCGGCGGCTGGAAGAGTTGGTTTCGTTTGCTGCTGCAGTGGAGGAAGATATTGGGCGGTGATGTGTTGTAAGATGAAATGGCTGCCCCTCATTGGCCTTGGTGGGGCCGTCGATTTTCAAAAGTTCGCGTTGGATCTCCAAAGATTTGTGCCTGAGGCTGCAACAAAGCGTGTACGTCCGCGTCTGAGCTCTCAAGAATGGCATTGACATGGCTCACGTTTTTATAAATGTGGCATCATTGACTAAAGGTCATCAATCGACTTTCGGTTTCATGGAGGGCACTTGACGAGAAATGAAACGTCTTTTGCCATGGTGAAGCATCCGCCATGCTAAGGCGATGGAGATTGACCTACTCGCGGTTTTCCTGATCACTAGGTCTCGTCCTGGGCCAAAATTGGTATTCCATTATCCACCACGACCAAAATTATTTGACACGTCCAAGCAGCAAGATGTTGATTCGGACTCGGATGATAGTAGTGATGATGAGCCTTTGAACGAGGGCCATCATCCAGACCATGACTCGAGCGAACAACCACTTTGGAGCAATGGGGGATCGTCCAGGGATCTTGCAAATCTCGCGCTCGATGAGCCTCGAGACCTTATTCCTTCTGGCGAGACTATCTTGGGCCATAGTATAGAGACATTGGAGACGCTCTTATCCCCGAGTCGATGGAGTGATGGCGAGAAGTTCCAGATCGAGGTTGATGGGGTCACATTCATCGGTCATCCTGTGTTTGCAGCGTTGGACGGAACCTGGTCCACTACTGAGCATGCTGAAACTCCCCATAAGTCCTATCAAGAAAGCAAACCAGTCGATAACCATGAACAACGAGATATTGCCGCTACTGGATTTCACATCGATCAGCCTCCCCACAAGATGGCGCAAATCTCCACGGTCCTGTCAGGCACGCCCAAGAAGGTTGCCTACCGCGATTTCACGCATGTACCTGAGAGTCTCGACTCGCAGCGCGGAGCGAGCCTGGCCACTTCCATGAACAGTGCTTCGACCACCTCTGGAATGCTAATGGAGCAGATGACAATGTTCAATGTGGTTCTAGCTTGTAATAGTGGAGCGCAATCTCGATTGAAGGGACTCCATCGGCATGTCTTGGTTCGATTTACTGACGCGTTGCACTACTGTCAGCAGCAGTCGAACTATGTTGGAACTGAAAGTAGAAAGCTCTCGACCCTTAGGATGAAAGCAAAACAAGACCGGCTGGGCATTGAAGCAGAATCTACGCAATTACTTGAAAGGAGCGAATTTGCCTGGGCGATGATGGAAATGTACGAGAAGATTCGAGTTGGCAAAGTGGCCAACTTCAAGGTTGATGGGTTAGAGTTGTCTTTGCAGGTACCTGTAGACTGTTCTCGCACTCCACCACAAACAACCACACTGAGTCCACATTCCGGTTTGTTGCTCCTCGAATCGAAAGAAGTGCTTCTCCGTGATCTCAAACACCCAGAAGCATCCTCACTGGCATATTTCATACAAGAGCATACTCCAACAAAGTCTTTGCAGAAGCACGCTACCAATCTCCAATTACCCATACAAGAGGTGCTGTTTCTAGCCGATCATCTTGTCACATGGCGCAAAGCACGAGCTACTGCACCACTCCATCAACGTAACTATTATGTTGCCGCGCCGGATGCACCTCTAGACCAGGCGTCCCAGCGTGCGCCAGGATTGTTGCGTAGATTCCCGGCGTTGCCCTCGCTTCCTAACATGTTGCAGATGCTGAGCGGTAGACCCATCAAGTACGGTCTCTTGATTCCCTCACGAGATCATCGGCAGACGTATATGGATCTCCTAGCATATCTTCTACGACACGGATTTGTAGTCCAACTCAAAACCTCCGGATGGTTGAAGATGCCCGAAGATACCAAGCAGTTCCGTCTACACCACGAGCACGCAGACACCGCGCGTATGACCAATGCGACTAATCTCTTGCTGCCACATATGAGGGGTCTGGAAGATGACACCGCCAGCGTAAGCTCGGAAAGGACTGCGATCCCCTTTTCGGCAGCTATGGGTATGAAGAACCGCAGCAGACAGACTTCAGACGGTTCCAGACCTGCAGGCGATACCAAGGACGTCACTGACGATACCGCTGTGATCATGTCTCCTTTGACACCGTCTCCTGATGAAGCTCAAGCGCTCGACTACATTCGAAGCACCATCGTCGACGTCGAGCTGAGGGAGCATTTTCCATCTCTCTTACGTTATTTCGATGGCGAACATGTTTTCGAGGAGATTGCGGCACACAAGGGTATGAAGAGAGCTAAGCTTGAAGCATGGCTGGAAACCCTTACACAAACCGGTCACCTAATGACATTCCGTTATCTATGATCATACCATCTGACTCTACGAATCGCCGATCGTTAGGGACGCTTGGAGACATTTCCCAGATTGTGTTGCTGACCAAATCTTGGATTTTGGACAGCGAGCGTATGAATATCTACCGCCTAGAACCGAAACCTACCCTGATTTAACATCCCAAATGAAATCCCGCCGTCGTCTAAAGCTAAAAACAGTTGCAACAACGCAAAAGTCCTCCTAGAGTCTGTTGAAGAGACCCCTGGATCCCAATAGTATCTCTACTACACTGTGCGCAACTTCCTCCGAGGTCGAATCATCAGTGATACGGAGACAATCCTGCAGCTTCTGCACAGCATCCAAATCATCAGGGAAGCGAGATATGCACGCTTGCCTAAGATCCTTGACAGCCTGCTTCCGTGGACTATGACTACTAGCAACTATGCAGACATCATTATCATGATCGACAAGAAACGAATATTTTATCATACCATGATCAAGCTTCCGTTGCGGGCGATGATTGCGCGAGTCTGCATGAATGTTTCGGATATGCTGATCCAGGTGATCTTTCCGCTTGAACGTCCTTGGACAAAGAGCGCACGAGAAACTGTCGCTTGCATAATGGAGCGATTTGTGTCGGCAAAACGAGTCTCGTCTGTAAAAGCTCTTTTTGCAGTTCGGCATGGTGCAGACATACACGCGATGTCGAGTCGACCTGGCATGTCGCTCCAAAGCTTCCAGCGTTTTGAAGTATTCTCCACAAATACACGAATATCTCGCTATCTGTGTCTGCTGCTGATCTGGAGCTGAGCTCGATGCAGGTGTAAGGAGCGGTCCTGCTTCTTGGAGAGATTCGTAATTCTGCAAAGACCCAAAGCTGTCTGGAGAGCTCGAGTATGTGTCATCGAACCAAGAACCGATCGAACCCAGCATATCGTCATGGTAGGCTTCTGGCGCGTACTGAGCCGGTGAGACATGATCCAACGATAAAACGCTACCCGGGGTCGTCAACAGGACATCTGGTGAGGTGTAATAGGCATTTTCGTCGCCATCGGCGAGTGTCGTTCTGGAAATCGGGCTTACGTTCGAAATCCATGGACCTGATGACATGAGAAGGAGTGACGAAGAGACAGAGAGCCAAGAGAGAGAGAGAGAGAGAATGGAGTGAGCGCACCCCCCAACTGGGCGGTGCGTCAGGGTGGTATATGAGGCTGGTCCATCAAGACTTATTCCCGGTAATTCATTCAGCCGTGCGAATCCGTCGAGCTGCTCTGGACGAGGAGCGATGGCCGCACAGCGTGTAGGCAGATATTCGCTTGGAACTCCCCAAGCACAGACAATGCCGGGGCGTTGGATCATAGCACATTCCGGAAGTGGAGCTCATCCTGCTGGCCAATCAGGTTCAAGCCCACTACAACTTCCTACTATGGTCACCAACCTCATGTCTCTGGTGAGTTTGTTACCTTTGACCTTTGCAGCACTTTGACCTTTGACCCAGGAGCCTCCCTGAATGCATACATAAACCAATGGACTGTTCTGCTATTTTTTCTGTGAATTTGCCTGTCCGCAGTGCTGAAATTGCGCACGCTTCGTCAGCTACATGTATGCAGACAGACCGGTGAAGGCGGCTGCGCAACCTCGTTTCTCAAGAGCCCAGGCCACCTCCTCTCGCGCTCAGCACCGCACCATGGCAGTGCGACAAGGATGCTGCGGCTAAGGAGCTGACCAGAGGCATACGCGCCCCCCATGCTTTGCGGTGGAGCTGTCGGTGTGCATGACCTACGTGGCCTGCGTCACAGCCAACCACGGAACATGGCGCGAGATGCCAATTCAGCCAACAATGAGCTCATCAGAGCCTCGTATACAACGCGGCATCATGCGTAAACGACGCTCGGCGTACGTCTCCAACACTGCCACTGGCTCGATCTGTAGCCTGAAACTAAGCCACCATGCACGAACTGGGGCCGCCCCTTCATGCTATCGGACCAATGCCAACGTCAATACGACTGGCCCCCTTGTCCCATGTTCCCCCGAAGATCGAAGCAAAGCTAGACCGAGCTCCTCACGCCTGTCTACCCGAGCTGCCTCAGGCGTCGACTAGAAGCCTGAGAACTCGCTGTTACGCTTGGCCTGATCTCAGGCAGAAGTCACGCGGATGGAGCTTTTCTTTGATGTCATGAAGTGGGATGCAGCTGTTCGGGATGTGTCGCGCTTTCAGTGCGGTGTCTCGAATTGTCTACACTCAGCTCTCGACATGTCGCAGCTCTATCAGGACTCGGGGGACAACCTAGAACGTTGGCTGTACTGCAGACCACCGAGTACAACCATTGCCGAGCTGGTTTACTAGCTCTCAGCACTCCACGCCGACAGCCCAATGTGTCTCTCGTCAGAATAAGAGGCGGAGTGAGCTTACTGATTCAGCGGATTTCTCGCCACTCCCGATGCTAGGCCCGACCCCGAACCGCGAGCTCGAGCGTCGATCACGTCTGTCGGACACTTTTCCGACCGTATCGTGACGCGACGTACGAGATGGGCGCTATTTCCCCGTCCACCATGGTTGCTATGGGTAATACTACCCTGCCGTCGAGGTGCTTGTTCCCATTCAACTAAATGGCATGCTGTCTACATTGATCCCGCACGCCGTTTTCCAGGATCGAAACCCCTGAAAGCTCAATCATCCCGCCAACAGCAACTGCTGAGGATCCTACCCTGACCGCTTCCCCCCACTCACGCGGCCATAAATGTCTCTCCTGTTCCTCCGACCTACCATTACTTTTCTGTAATTCAGAGACAGCTTTATAAAAGTCACCTCAATCTCCACCGGGCTGAATAACGCGGTACAAGGACGACGGGGCGAAATTCTTATCCTACGCGAAACCCACGCAAATACATCGGCTGTCTCCAACACCAACCACTACACTGCCGTGAGTCCGTTCTCTGTGGTTGCTGATTGGAACCAGTTCTGATAGTACGATAACAGATCTCACCAACACACGTCTCCACTCTCGAGCGCGATGTCGTCGCCCACAATCTCTTCCGCCGCAAGCAGCGCCTTGAACGAGACGAACTCAATGCCTCGCCATGTTCCTTCCGCCGAGTCGCTGCCGCTTTTGTCCCTAGCGAGCACCGGAAGCCAAGCATCGAGCACAACCGCAAGCGAAGACCTGAGCGAGCAAGCTGACGATGTGCTCGAGGCTCCGAATGCTGCCGTCACTGCAGGCCCTGCCGAGCCAACCCGCGATGCGACCGCGCTGAGCATGGCATTGCATGGTGCCGTTGAAGAGCCCATTCATCCTCTGAGCATGTGGATGGAGAACACAGACAACTCTCGCTACGAGCGACTGATCCTGGGTCTGTCGAAAGAGCCTGCGACCAATCCAGCCATCGAAAGGTGGTTGGCGGACACGGAGAACTCTCGCCTGGAGCGAATCTCCTTGCTTCTATTCCCCGATTCTGCGACGACCGCAACCATCGAAAGGTGGCACACGGACGATATCCTTCAGGAGATCGATGCTGACGCTTCCGCGAGTGAACCCATCACCTTCCCACTGGCGCTTTAGCTTCACCTTCTACCACATCTCACGTGTAACGATACCCAGGATCCGGAGTAATGGCGTTCGAAGAGCAGCGGCAATCTGCGCAAATTTATCTATCGAGGCATGCGTGCACATACCCCATCGCCTATCACAATCTTCCCCTTCTTTCACGCTACGGGTGGCTTTATCATATATTACTATTCTATGCGACCATTCTACCTCATCAACATCATACCTACCGTACCGTACCATGCCGTCTATTTTGCTCCTCCCTCCCTGCCAGCCAGTCAAGGCAAATGACATGACGTTGAACCCCTTCCCCATCTTTCGCCTCCCCCACACGAGATCCTGCACCTGCCCGCCCCGTC